>PVKZ01001466.1:0-390315 GCA_004027375.1 Macroglossus sobrinus | reverse complement strand
TCTCTCTCTCTCTCTCTCTCTCTCTCTCTCTCTCTCTCTCTCTCTCTCTTTCTCTCTCTCTCTCTCTCTCTCAGGACATATATGGTATAATGATTTAAAGTCTGGTTCTACTAAAGCCATCTAACTACTATTACAGGCATCAGAAAATGAACAAAGCCAACCTATATAAGAAAGAGTAGTAAGAAATATAGAGAGTTTTACCCTGATGACATTGTGCCCCAGCCAGTCAATATTTGAACCCATTACTAGACTTTTCTATTACCTGAGACAAAAAGAATTTTTTTTCATCTAGTGTGTTGGAATTTTCATTTTGACAATGTAAGTCATCTAACTATTATGCTGGAGTTGGAGAGATAACCCTCACATCTATGGCAGACATCTGAGAAATAATAACAGTTAAAATTTATTGAAAGGTTATTATGTGCTCAGCTGGACACTTTGTATGGATTAGGTCATTTATTAGCTACAAAAACCCTAAGAATTATTATCTCTAACTTATAAATGAGGAAGCTGAGGCACAAAGAAGCTAATTTTCTTATTTGATTAAATTCAGACAGTGATTAAGTGGCAGAATGGGAATCCAAACTCTACAACTTGACTCCAAGGCCCATTCTCTTAGCCACTATACAATATTGTCTCCTTCTTTGCTGTTAGGGCCTTTGCCAAGGCAGCTTTGAGAAACTCCAAATATTGTATATACATACCACAGGAGAGACATTAACACAATTCAACATCCCAACATCCCAAACATCCCTTCACCTCCTCTCTATAGCTCTGTAGCAAGTTAACACAAAGGTAGTAACTTAAAATAATATGCATTTATTATCTTTAGTGAATCAGGCATCTCTCATGGGTCCTCTGCTCAGAGTCTCACAAGGTTGAAACCAAGGTGTCAGTTGGGCTTGAAGTCCTCTTTCTGGAGCTTCAGATTCTCTTTCAAATTCATGTGATTAGTGTCAGAATTTAGTTCCTTGCAATTGTAGGACAGAGGCTCTCAGCTCTTAGAGACCACCTGCTGTTTTCTGTCAATGACTCTCTTCACAACATGCCTATTGGCCTCTCCAAATCCAATAGGAGTGACTACGCCATCACTTCTGCCATATAACACAACTTATTCAAAGGAGAAACTGTTCTGCCACATTCACAGATCTCACACTTAAGTGGAAAGATTTCCTAGGCTGTGTATACATCGGAGTGGAAATCTTGGAAGCCATCTTAGATTTCAGGCTTCCACACTCCCTCCCTGCACTCATAATGGGAATGCGCTTACCTGAGAGAAGCATGCCATGGGAGACACCACATGTGCTTCTTGCCTTAGACTTGTCAATGGTCTTCCTAAGAAAACCACAAATCTGCTATTCCTTATTGAGATGTGGGAAAACATGGTCTTATATATATAAAAAGACCTGGAATTGAGAGTTTCTAAAATGAAAGAAGACTTGAAGGTCACTACTTTCTAAAAGGATTACTTCCTTTCATATGGCTAAATTAGGCAGAAATCACCTTGCAAATGGTTATTTAAGTTACTTGCAGTTCATTAAGATTATTTTGTGAGTAACTCTGTTCATGTTTCTCCATTACTTGTGGGGTCAGTCCTACTAAATCTGGCCTGCTGTAGTAACAAATCTTTTGGTAAAAATCTGTTTGGACTCCAAGTACTTAGAATCAACTTAAATTTATTAGCCTGAATTCAAAGAGGATTCTTAATTCTAAATCTGTTTACAATGAGTATTAGTTAAAATAGATTTGTTTTTTATTTTTATTAAAAGAGCATTTCCATGAAAGATTAACCTTAAATTACTTTTTTTAATTTAGCTAGTCTTCTTAGGAAAATGGGAGGTAAATAAACACACTGTTATTGAGCAATTTTTATCTTTTGTTTATGTTAAGTAGGCACAGCAAGACTATCATTATTTCATAGAAAATTGTATTGTTCTATTGCTAACTTTCAAGCATTCAAACAGAAACTAATGTAAGCTTTTAAGCTATTATATTTAAAGACATATTTCCAAAGAAAATTGATTGGTCGTTTAGGGTTTTTTCAATCACTAACTCTGGTCATCTTTTTTCTCTGTTTTGATTTTATTTCATATTGTTCTTGTGGAGAAAAACCTCAAAATGTTGTGTGAAGTTGATTTTATGGAGAAGACTTGAAATTACTATTGATCATTTTCAGTAGACTTAATTCATTTAAGTGTAATTTCAGATACTCAGTTATTTTATATGCATATCATGCTGACCTTTTTTCTTGGTACTAATTACATTGCCATGGATTTAAAGGCTATGTGCCTCCCTTCCTCATCCTGCTTCCTCCTTTCCCATTCTACTGCTGCCAAGCTCTGGTTGTCTCACCCATTCCAGCTGAGGATGCTGCTGTTTGTGGCTTCTCTGAGCCTCCCTGGTTCTTCACAGAAAGTAGTCATCAGCATACTAATGATTCTTGTCCCAGAAATCCTTGGGAGAAGAGAGATAATGATGATGAAAATAATCTTGATTTTTTTTTTTTGCCCTATCTCCCCTGATCAACATTTTTAGGCAAGTCTCTAAAGCCCAAGACTCTACTAGATGCCCAAAATTTTCTTATCCTTTGCTGACCCTCTTTTGCCCTAATCCATCTCTATCAATATTCTTACTTTCACAATTCAAACTTTAAACCTGTTTCTAGACTTTTTTGACTCAGTGATTTTTTTAATCAGCTATCTTTAAAAACTTACTTGTTCAGAATAATAGTAAGTCATAACAAGATGACTGCTTCAGGTAGAAACCTATGCTCTCATTTGGTTCTGTGCAACAGGCATTGACAGGCACATCCTTGAAAGAAGAGAGAATAGCATCCAGAAAATAGGAGAGATGGTTTAGAAGATAACACTAGTTGGCACAGTTGAAATGTATACCCATCTAGTCTCTGATGGAACACAACACAATTTCTTTGAGACTGAACCATTCTCTAGGGGTGCCTAGTAAAAGGAGCTCTAACACTTGATGGGAAAATCTGTCTTTTCTATTCTCAGTAATAGCTAAACTAGTTGTTACAGCATTTAAAAAATAGTTTATGAGAGACTGTAGGAGGCTTTGATTTTTATAGTCGTGGTCTAAGTATTTGCTGAATTTTAGGCTTTAACTATATTTCTCCACTACCCAAAGTCCAGGCTGACCCCAATCCTTGGGTGACATAGATTGGATTCTCTAGAAAAAGTCTTAGAAACTGAGAATTACATGCAGAAGATTTATTGTAGTTTCTCTTAGGAGATACATCTGCAAGATTGAGCAGAAAGAGAAGCTGACCCATATGAAGTAAATAATGAGGTATCAACCAATCTATAGCAAGATCTGAAGTTGGGATGACCTTCACAGTTATCCTGAATTGAAAGAAAGATGAAGGACTTTTTATCTCTACTTAATCTAGTCATTTACTTCTTTAGACAGAACATCACAGTATCCACTACAGTACATTGTTATAAAAAGAAGTGGTCTACAGATAACTATAATAGCAAAATTTGGCCTATAATCAAGCAACTACTCATCATATTAAAAATTATCTATCATTAAATGTTATTAAGTACATTTTGCCTTACAGCCATTGTCTTGGAAAAAGACAAATTTGCCTCAGATGGTTACAATGATGAGATTTCTATTAAAGCAGCAGTTTGAAGATATAGACAGGTTAGGAGATATATAGGAATGATAAAGAACCCAGAAACTAGTAACAATAGAATGCATTTAACTCCCCTGGGGGTGGGGAAAGAAGATGTAAAGAGAGGTACAAAAGTCCAGAGAGGTGAAGTTGCGGAGGAAGGCCTCCACCAGAAAGAGCTGCAGTCTTGTAGTTGCACAGCTACTGACAGAGAGTCCTCGATTACATTCTGATGCCATTGACCGACCCAACTGGAAGCCAAATAACAAGTGAGCTTGGGTGATGCAATTCACAAGAGTTAGTCTTCTGGGGCAAAGGGTAGGATAAGAAGAACAAAGAATTAATAACTGGCAAATGGAGAATAATCAGCACAGTTCACAAACAAAACATACATTGCTCTTTTATCCATAAAGCAAGCCATTTTCTCTAACCTATTTGACAAATAATCCACAAGTAAAACATTTAAGAAAAAGAGTCTACCAGTGGAGATTCCTGGTCTAAAAATAGAATATCATCCACTCATTTCACTTTAGCTTTTTCCTCTTTTGAATAAGCTCTCAGTAATAAAGTGTTAAAAGAAAAACAAATCACTAATTGCTAATTCTATGTTGTAACCACCAGTCCATTTTACTTGTTGGGCAGGTGCCATATAAAGAATGCTATTTTTGAGAGCATGGCAATTACAGATACTAGAGAAGCCACTAGGAGAATAATTAAAATAAAATAAATAATTATTACTGAATGTTCAGTATGGTGGATGTGGCTTTTGCAGTACAAAACCCATTAAGTGATAGTCACATGATTAAACCTTATACATATTTTTTTCCATATTTACCCCCTAAGGGGCAAATTACCAGCACAGTTCTGAATAACATTATTGTAGCTATTAGTCTTTGTGTACATAATTCCCCATCCATGATGTTTATAATTTTCTCATTTGTGTTTCTTTGAAAAGTGGCACAATTATAATATTTTTATTATACTATGGCTTACACAGATAATTAAACAAATAAATATGCTCCTACACAATTCATTTTAAGTGTTTTCAATTTTTATGAAACTCCCTTACTTTGGAAGAATAAAGACATTTAGAATACATACAACTTTTATTTTCTTTTGCAAAGGTATCACTTGGAAAATTAATAGAACTCATCAGCTTAACACATAACCTTAAGAATTCTCTTTCCAATCAGAAATAAAACTAGTACAGAATAATAACAACCTCATAGCTTTTATACTGGAATGGTAAGAATAGTATGTTTTCATTTGGGAGAGATTTGAAAAGATTAAAAATGTATTTCTCATAATTTATTAGCGTTATCAAGGCAGTAATTTAGTTAATTTTAAGTGTTTAGCACACTTACTGAGTTAAAATCTCAAAAATTAGGGTTTTAATTTATACCATTCTTTGAAGTTGCCAAACCTAGTAAAAATGGGTACTTAGCTACTGTAAGGAACCCCCCTTCTTCCCAATCTGGGTTTTATTTTCAAAGTAATAAAATTTTCGAGTTACCTGGAAAAAAGAGGTTTATTTTGCCAATAAAGAAATCAAGTCTCAGAAATGTAAAGTGGCTTTCCAAGGTCTCACAGCTGGTTACTGCCATAGGCTGAACTGTAATGTCAGTTTTCTACATACCGCCACTGTGTTGTTTCTCCCATTTGGCTGCTTCTTCTAAGGGCCTTTAGATTTCCTGTTTCAATAAACATTTTTGAGACTCTATGCCAAGTGCTACTTGAGGTGCTGAGGGTAGGCAGAGGAGTAAGACATGATGTCTTCTCCTGTAGAAGCTAACAATGTAGTCAGGGAGACAGTTAAGTAGATGAATAATTGTCATGTATTATGCATTGTAATATACATTTTGAGAACACAGAGGAGGGAGTGCTTAGCTCTTTCTTAACTTTCCCTGGCTTTGGGGTTTGATTCTTGCCTTTAACTAATACAATCACTTGCTCCTTTAAACACAGTAAGTCCCTGTCCCTAGCAGGCATGATCCTCAGTTCTTGCACACTATTTCTGTTGGCCTTCTGTGTTTTCCTGCCACTCCCACCAGTCCTTCTTACTGCCCTATTGTCTCACACATGGTTGCTGCTTACCTGCTACTGTTTCTGATTTTGAAAGTTCTAAACTATCTGCAGCTCCAGAAGTGGAAGCTGTTCTCCCGATGAAGAGAGAATGCCCACAACAGTTGCTGCTTCTTCATATTACTTTTCCCCAAATCAGCTTGTTTTCTGTTTCCATTTTCCCCCAACCTATAACACCACTCATCCCCAAACTGGAAAATGGACTTTCAATGACACCAGCTAAGCGTTACATGTAACTTAAGTGACTCAGAGCACATGACTTGTGACATTCATAAGCATGATGTATCCCCACGGGTTTACCAAGGACGAGGTACCCCAAACACATAAGGCATAACTCCCCCCACTCCACATTTCATAAGAAAGACTATAGGAAGAAAAGGAACAAGAGTGATTTAAAAGAAATAAATACCTCACAACTCTTTACATAGGTTATAGAATCGACCTTGAACAAAGTCACCTGAAGTTGGCTTCCTCAGTTAAGAATCAGCTAGTATCCAGGATCAAGTCTAAGGTGCCTGAAGGTTTCCTCCTCAGGATATTTTCCTTCTCAGGAATATCTCACCTGCCCCATATCCAATAAGAGATTCAAAAGTGACTTAATTTCTTCTTTCTGTCCTTTGTAAGTTTGTTGTCCTGAGGCTGATCTTTGGTGACCAAATCATCTTTCCAGCTTCTCCAGGAAACTCCCACATCCTTGTTTACTAGGGATTACAAGATGGGCGTGGAGAGTAAGCTAGCCTTGGTATCCTGGCTATAAAGAACTACTTCACAGTATCTGCAATATTTGGCTAAACCTTAGTCTAGACTCTACCCTTAGTCCTACCACAATAGACAGATGTCATTTTGGGGCAAGTATCCTATTAACCTCATAGCCCAAACCATGTGGTATATAGTCCAAATAAAGCTTGAATTGCCTCTTTTAATCAGCAGGGTACTTTCCCGTTAACTCCTAGTATATGATTAGCATTTGTCCTAAAAATTAACACTGATGCCTCTGGGAAATTTTGAACTTTAGTTCTTTCAATTAATTATGGTTTGTATAGTTTTATGTAGTGATCTTTACTAATGGTCATTGAAAAATCTATCACAACTGTGTGTCTTATTCATTAGATGTATACTACAGAGGTGTGTGCATTTGGGGGAAAAAGGTAGAATTTTTGCTTAATTTAAGTATTGAATGCAGTGAAAAACAGTTGTGCAATATACACTTTAGAAGACTTATTATAAATAATGTGAAAACTGATTTTAAGCTTAAGAGAGAATATTGTACATTTGAAGTGGCAGATGTTGGGGATTATCTGAGAAATTTCCTGTCTCTTACTGTGGCTTCTTCATGTAAATTCTAAGATCTGGAAGGCAAGATCAGTGTTCTCCTTATTAAAGACTGGATGTAAATCTGTGCTGAATAGGTGATCCATGGTTTCTCATAGTTCAGAGCCCTTTTCCATTGAGGATAATGAGTGTCTTAGAAGAAGTCTCATCTGAGCCCTGATTTCATTAAGGTGACCTATAATCTCTGCCGGCATGCTGCTGCTCACACAGTCCTGTGGGAGAAAACAATGGCTCTTCTGGACATGCATGAACTCCCTCTGAAGGTAATAGAATTTATATGCGTACACAGAAAAATAAACCAGGCTTTTATTTAACTATTACATTAACTATCTCATTTTCCTTGAAATAAAATTCTATGATCATTTACTTCCAGTTCTGTGGCTTTGCACTGTTGACATATCTTTGCTTTTTGACTGAGGTTCCCTATGATACTTAAATGGAAAAATCAATGTTTGATGACAGATACTTTATGTTCATTTAATATGTGAATTATATTCCTCTTTGCCTTTTTAATAGATGAATTTTGCCATCCGGAGCATCTTCATTTCCAGTCTAACCCACCAATATTCTCATTTCTTCCTTCATTGGTCTCTTGCCTTCCTGACAGTAGAAACACTGCAAAGATGCATTTAGCATTACTCTGTATTTTTATATCTTCCTATGCCATTAGTTAGTATTTTGTTTGTTGTTGTGAATATCTTTTTACTTAAAAATTTTGTAAACTTCAAGACCATTTCAAACTCATTTTGTTTTTAATTTTATGTTTTTTTCTTTGTTTTTCTTCTATAAGTATCTTTTACTATACACATTGTTGTGACCGGAATAACCAGACTCAACCTGAGTGCTCTGATATTAGAGGCAGTTTATTAGCCGGCGGCTGTCCTTCCAAAGGAGCAGCCCTGGAACATAAAGATACAAGGGTTTTAAGCCCAAAATCTCATTCTTCATTCTGTCTAAATCACAAAGGTTTAATATTTCTTCTATTATCTACCTGTCAACCTAAAGGTGGGTTGTGCAAGCGGGGGTACAGAAGCAGAAAGTGTACTGTTAAAATGTTAGGTTCCCATGGGTAACTGTTAGGTTCCCATGGGCAACTGTTAGGTTTCCAGTAGTACTTTTCAAGCAAGCAGGTGTCCAGAAGCGAGACATGGCGATAAGCACATAGGCTCTTAACCTTAACCCATTACTACATCTTTGTGACCCTTTCAGTAGTACGTCATCACAACATTAGAACATTTAAATATAATTGCAATTTCATAATTTTTCCTTTTGGCATCTGAGTCTATTCAATTCAAAATTTTTGTCTTAAGATGAGGTAGGAAAGGATATATGCTTGACTTTAAAAAAAATGACTAATTTATAAGTTACACTTAAGTGACTTCATGCAGGAGGAGCACTGGTGTCAGGAGACCTCTCAAATAATGGTTTTGCTGCTAACATGCTTATTTATGCCTTTGGGCAAGTTAAACTCTGAGTTTGTCTCCTTTTTGGAGTGAATTTGATTTTTGTTCTTTTTAGCTCTATAATTCTATATGAGAAAAAGCCTCTTTGGTTTTACTCTAATATATCAATTGAGAATAAGAAAGGGGAGAGAAAAAGTAAAGGATTTTTTTTAGATACATTAAATTGCAAGTCATTTGAATGCTTTGATTAAGATGCTACCTCCCTGAGGGTTGTGTTTGGGTTAAAGAGATAAAATAAACCTCCAGGAGCTCTAGTTCTTTTCTTTTTCACTTGATCTTCTCTGTTTCCAAGATGAAGGAAATCCATTATATAATTAGAGAAGGTCAGAGGATAAGAGATTAGCAAAAGTCCTTTGCTGCATATTGGGAATCAGGGGTAACTAAATAATGTTATATTTCTCCCATTAAAATTGCCTCCATAACCTTTGCCAGAAATAGCATTTAAGTCTAGAATAAAATTAATGGTCAGTAATTTCTGGATCTTTATTTAAATGTGACTTTCAGATATCTCTCCCAAGAGGAGCACTTAAAAAGATCCATCAAAGCAATAGTGCTAATAATCTGCCATGGGACCTGGGTGATAGGTTGATACTCACCTCTTATTAATTAGGTGGAGGAGTCACAGAACTCCTGATAGTGTATCTGAGCCTGGTGTTCATTTTCAGGAGAGTTGTCTACCCAGGAGTGAAATGAGACTGGGATTATCAAGCATCTAGACAAAAGGAGGAGAAGGGGCAGAAAATGATATATATGTCATAAATTTGAAGAGAGTAAAATTGTTTTCTGTTGATATGTTTAGAAAGGTATTTACAATGAAATCATTTTGTCAGTCACCAGAAAGCAAAGAATGACTTATGTGTATGTGTGTATATGTCTTGGAAGCAGAAATCCAAGTGGGGCTTAGGGATCCATTTCTGAGAGAACACTTAGTCCTAGCAGCAGTTCTGAATTTCTGTTGCCAAGCCTCATGTTATCGCTTCACTTTTTGTCTACAATACCCATGAGTCACTGATAAAGTCTTTTATAATTACCTGGCCTGGGTCATCCTCTAAGCACTTCAGGGAGGTGGTTTGAAGTATATGAGCCTATGATACTTGTTGATTCATTCAGTTACTGGGGGTATCATTTTGAAGGGAGAGAACAAATCATGTAGCAAGGAGAACAGCTAAAAAAAAAGGAGGACTTGTTCTTGTATTGAGGAAGTCAGGCCATGTCTTTTCAGGATCAAAATCATTTACCAGACACATAATTATTTTTAGCAATGAGCTAGAACAACATGATTTACCCACCATAATCAAACCTAAGAACTTTTTTTGTTTGTTTTTGGCTATTCTCTTTCTGACAGATGTATAGAAGAATAAATTCTGACTTTGCAGAAACTATCATTCCCAGTTACTAAAAAATATATAAAGTAGAGTTAAGGGCTAAATTCAACAACATTATTTTGAAATATAAATATAAGATTTATAAATAAGTCACTAATAAAACTTTGGACATTAAACAGAAGTTGTGTAGGTAAGTTAAATAAGAAATAAAATGACTTAAATTGCATCTCTTTTCTACCTTGTGCTGCTTTGTTCAGAGCCTCCACTGTTCTCCTGGAATACCCCGGTCACTGTGTCATCTTCAGTAGAAAGACTCTTGAAGTACACAAAGGGCCTTTGTTTTAGCAGGAAGGCATGAAGGAATTCATTAAGGTCAATTGGATATTTTAATTTTCCTTATGTTCTGTAGAGAGATCGGATCAGTATGAAACTAAGGGATAAGAGTAAAACAAATGACATGAGTAACCACAACAAATAACCTCAATTATCTAACCAGGCAGTGTGGCCATGATGATGGAGGTGTCTCTGAGCAAGAAATTGGAGTGTCTGCAGACGTGGTTTCCTATGTCTATTTAAATTGGCTTGTGTTCATGCAAAACCAATTCACACTTTTGAAGAACCAACACTTGTGGTGGTCTGTGATCTTAATTAGCAATCACTGGGCTAACTTCTACCCCTTGTCAAATGTCTAAAATAGGATTGTACTAACTTTAAGGATTTTAAAGTTATTAAGACAGCTTGAAAACACATCATTTCTTTTATACTCCTACAACTAGACTTTTGCCTGTTAACATTTCTAAACCAAGGCAGAAATGAAACTGAAAATACACAAGAGGGTTACAACCTTGCTTATGGAAGATAAAACAATCTGACCTTTGACCTTGCAAAACCCTAAAAAATTTCTTATGTGTCAGGCCAACACTAGAGACTGAGAATCCAAGATGAGTAATTCTTAATAAAATATGTCTTTACATAAAAGACCACAGTGTTGAATTTTCCCTGACTCTCTGCTTCTGGTAAACAATGAAGTTAAAAGGAACTCCCTCACACTTACCTTTTCTGAAAAATGCACTACTGTATAGATCCACTTCCTCTAATCCCCCAGATAAACTTAGGTGGGACTCTTGGATACCTTCGTTTGTAACTTCATGCAGAACTTCATTTCTTTAAGATAGCTTTAAGATAGCTCTGATTCAAACAGGCTTTGTCTAGTGTAATGGCAGTGTGATGCACTTCTTTTTCTGACCTTATCCTTTCACTTTTGCATGCCTACTTCCTTAATGGTTAAGTTCTTAGGACATAAGGTTCTGGCCAGTATCAAATCTGATATCTCCACAGAATAAAGCCTCAGGTCTATGATCATGAGGACAACAAGTTTTTGTTAAACTAAGAATAACATCTTGGCTTTGAGTGTGTTTCAGTTCCAGACCCACTGAGGTGGGAATCAGACAGGATGCTGCCATGGCTGATTCCAGAACCAGGCTTGATGACCAATTATCTCCAGCCCTGTCTAATGAGCACCCATGACCCCAACTCCCTTAGCTTCCATGACTAAGGATTCTTCCTCTATATAATCTATCCCTTTGAGACACCTGGGGAGTCAGGCCTTTGATGATAGCTTATCTGTATCACCAGGACTTGCAAATGTTTAATAAACCCTCACTTTCTTTGCTGTAAAACCTATATATATCTCATTGACTTAGGTATGTACAGGCAGATGAACCCCATTGATAAAGGTAACACTGTTTACATATGATAGGGCAGACCCAAACCCTGTGTATTCCCTTTCCAAGTCTCATAAATAGCCCAACTGCTTGTCCTCATTAATTTACTAGAATGAAGTGCTTGTTAACCAAATTTTGGTATAATTCCCTTCTCCCTCCAAGTACCTAAACTTTGACCAACTCTCAGCTTGATCCAGTACTAAAACCTTCTCAAGGTCCCCTTCTGGAAAGTTAGAAAATAGGCAGGCTGGTCTAAGGGTAAAACTTTCTCTGATCTGCTGTCAGATCCTACCACCTTCTATTTCACTTCTCCATGTCTCATCCTCTATCTAGTTTTGTTGACTCCTCTCTACAGAAAAAAATCATTTTGCCTAACACTTGAGAACCTGTAGATTTTATGGTTACAGCATTCTCCCTGTTGCAACAGTCCCCTAGTACTTCTTTCAACTGTCATCTCTTACTCCTTACAATTACACTTTTGAATAAGGTTTTTTCTTACTAAGATCAGAATGTTTTTTTTTTACAAGAATAACAAATTTTTTCCAAAATTTATTTATTTTTTTATTTTCATGTGTGCTTTATAAGAGGGACCTCTTCTCTCCATGCTCCAGGGATTCTAGTGAGAGAAACTGACATAAAAGTACTTCCTGAGACAAGTGCCAAGTTCTGGTAAATTTTACAGAAGTAAGGTTCAATTTGCAACTGTTTTCATTTACCAGCAAAAGCCCTGGAGTCATGTCTTGGAATATTTCTAAGATAAAAGACTTAAGAGAACATGATATATAAATGCAAAGTGGGTTGGCTTATGGACTCAATTACTATATAAAACAAGTCCACTTTGTGTTGTTTAGTAATATTTCTGCATAGAAAAACCAGCACTCCCACCAAGCTGAAGTCATTGCGTTTTTAGTCAACATGTTAAATCCTAGTGCTTTGGCTGTTTTAACTACTGGCCTCCTTATTGAGTCCCTAAAGAAATAAAGCTGGAGAATCTAGTTATGCCTGGGGCAAGACTTTGATGACTGCACAGTCAGAAGTAAAATAAACTATCTGTAGATATGAGAGAACAGATAGATTGGCTTTGGAACAATGAAGGGAAAATTGCAATTAGGCTATTTCTTCCCCATTTTCAAAGCTGGATTTTGCATTATTATTTATTTTATATCTTTGTCTATTGGTTTTTTGGTTATCCAATGCTTTCTACATTTTGATAGAATGGTTGTACAAAGGCAAACTTATTTATTACTTTCTTCTCTTAATGTAATATCAATCATTTTTCATTCGAAAAGAAATGTCCTTCTTTGTAATTGAGAACTTTACTGATCTTTTCTGTTCTGCTCTAATATTTTAGTACATACATTTCCTTTTATATCACTATTTATAAAGTCATTATAAATCAAACCAATTGCTGCGTAACAGGAAATGGTTGACATTTTCTATCTCAAAGACTCATTCATAATTTTCCAATTACATGTAATTTAAATACATAGCATCCAATCTGCAGTGTTTGAAATGGTGCCAAATTCCATCTGCTGTCTTGCATATAGCTATAGTTATTCCTGAGCATGACATGAGAGAGGGCTTCTGAGAAGTCTAACTTGAACACAAACCTCTTTCAGTATAACCATACTGTTAATCTTGTAATTTTCTGTTCAATAACCTTCTCTTACATAAATGCATAGTTTATTGATTTCCATATCCGGCTGCTGAATGACCTCCATAGCAACCAATCAGCATTTCTTTTCCATTCAGGCCAAGAGAAGCTGATACCTTTTTTTAACTTTGCTTTAAATTAATAAAAAGTCAATTCTGAAAGAATGTGAACAAAATTTTCTTATGTAAATGCTAGCATAACATTTGAGCTTTATGATGCAATTCTTAGGTTACATCTCAAAATTCTACTAGAAGTTTAAATAATTTATGTTATACTTTGAGGGGGTAAATTCAAATTTTTCTAAATGTAATATCACTAGTAAACTATCTTTATTTTATGATTTCACCTTTTTAAGATTCCTTTTCTCTCCTGCTGATATCATTGATTTTCCAGAGTACTTGTGTAATACATAATGTATGCTTGAATTTTTGAAAATAGGCACACTGAGTTGCTTTCAAGTAGACAGAATTTAGCATGCCTTTAAAAAATTATAAATATCCTAGTGCTAAAGTCCGCTATCCCACAGATACACCAGAAACAAACAAATGGGCTAAAGTCACTATATATTTTATAATCTCCAATATATTTTATGTTGGACTCATAGCAAAAGCTCTGTTATTCCTTAGACATGTAGTTGCTTGCAAAAGTACTCAGATATTTTCTCATTTATTTTAAAAATGTTTATTTTGTATCTAATTTTATTAGAATTCTAAAAAAATTAAATATTAATAGCATGCACTGCCTCTATGATTACTTTCATTTTTAGGTGAACTCTCAAATGTTGGCCCCTTCAGTTTGGTTTCTGTTATCCTTTTCCTTGGATCAATACCTTTATGATTGAATGGCAGACCATTCAATCTAGCAATCATATACAATCCACTTGAACTTCCCAGATGATTTTCTGTCTAGTATTTCTCTAGCAATATCAACCCATGACGCTCTCAAACACAGCTTTTTGCTCCAACTCAGGCAACTTAGAAGGGCCAGGCCAGCTTTAGAGTGCCTGTGGGGTTGACTTAGCCCATTATGTGACTGCATAGGGGCCCTAAATGTCTCTCTGTCCAGTTTTCCTTCCTTTCATTTCATACACATATTGATTCTGAAAGTATTCCCCATTAAATTTTCTGCAGGTTGATATCTCAGTTTGATTTCTAAGGAAACTGCTCTGAAACAACTTGGCTGCTTGCTGGATTGAATGGTCTGCCAAATTTTACCTTTGGTACAAAATTGCTAACTATTTTAAATCGGGCTATGTCCAGGATGGGCAGAATTAGTTATTAGAAGTACACCTTAGAAGGCAAGGTGCATCAACAGGATCCCAAGCACCCGGAAACGGGCTTGTAATGTCAAGACAATACAAAACACAAAACAAAACAGAAACCATGTTAGGAAATTTAGATGAAAAAATGGGATAAAGTCAAATTCTCAAAGCCTGTGGGTAGCACCAAAATATAGTAATCTGGCACCTGATTAGAAGTCTCAGATACTATCAGAGTCCCCTTTAGAGTAGAAAAGTCCTGACATAGAAACATGATCTGTGTTTAAAGTTGGGCTGACTGGGTGGTCTGAAAGATGTCTATCAGATTTGGCCTGGGAATTGGGACATGTTTTCAGGAAATAGATTATAGATCATATTCTTGTACCCCGTTGCAGAGTGAGGACTCTAAACTTTGTAAAGAAGAATGTGATTCCTATAACAGCTGCCACCATATTCTTGAATTTCTTCTCATTCGCTTGTGTTAAGAAATATATTGGAGTTGACTACTTTATGATGGTTTCCATATTGGTAGGCCAGTTGCCTAGAATAGAACATAAGTTTACAAAATCAAAGATTTGTGATAAATTCTTCTCAAATTCAAATCCTCCAGCTCCACTCACTCCCAGCTCAGTCACAGAAATATTCCACTAGTGCATTCTAATTCCTCCTTCCTTGTAGATCTTCTAAGGTGTGCCAATGTCTTAAACTAGCACTGTAATGTCCTTTCCCAGTTACTTTAACTTGCATGACATTTATTCTTCTGCTTTCTAGGTTAAGTTTCCTTCTAGATCTTTAAAATAAATTTTATTTTACATTTTTCTGGGCTTTGACATTCTCTTCCAATGAATTTCTATAATTATACTTCTAAATCACTTTCATCTGTTTAAGATAGCAACTTTGTAGCAAAGTTAAAATTTCTCCTGCAAGACTCGAATTTTTCATTCTGGTAAAAGAATTTAAATGTGGCATAGTGGCGTGGAATTTCTTTTATTATAAGGAGAATTGTCCAGGGATTTCATTATAGTCTTTTCAGGCTATTAACTTACAGAAAACAAATAAACAAAAATAAGACACAGACTCATGAAAGGGAGAAGTAGGAGATTTAGCAAAGAGAAAGAGATTCAGAGTATTTTAGGGAAGTAGAAATTGGGAATGTTGTTCTGCTTAAGATATTCCTCAGGAATAATGACAGAATCCAAAGAATAAAATTTTACACTAAAATTTCAAGTTCTTTTGGGGAGAAACATGTAGGCATGGGGCTTTCTAACATCATCTGAATCAAAATCTACTTTTTCTGTGCATGTGACTGACTCTGAAAAGCTATTTTAACTATTGTATTTTTAAAATTTGTCTTACTATTAGATTCATTGTCTACTCTTCTTTAGTATTTGTAGGGCACTTATTTCAATTCTTGAGCACATGTATAAATACAATAAATGATAACTATTGCTTTACTTTTGTTATTTTCCTAAGTGAATTTTAAAATTGATCAAATTTGAAAAAAAATTTGTGGCTGGTACATTCAAATTAATTGTTGATTTAGTACATAAAACAAGGCAAAGCTTGCAATCAAGTATGATAAAGAAGAGAAGGTAATGTAGAGAGGAGATAAGAGAACCAAAGTGTTAAATCAAGCTATTTTCAGAGACTGCAGTATGCTGATCAGCCCACCAGCCAGACCATGAAGAAACCTGCAGAACAAAGGAATATTTCTGCTGGGATTGCTAACAAACCATTTACCCATACCATGAAGGGAAAACAGGAAAACAGTCCTTAAGTGACGCTCTACACAGAATAAAATCATTCATTCCCTATGGATGAAACCATGGGGAACCTATGGATCAAAGGCTGGGAATGGTCAGCAGGCCTTTCACATGATATAGTCATACCTTTTCTTACTACCTACTCTTATCCTTTCATACTATCAAGGAAAATGGGTCAACAAAGTCTTCAAACTACAATTCATAGAAAATAAAGATAATAGATAAACTGAATTCCTCAAACACTCAGGGTGCCGTTTAGTGTCATTGTCTCTGTCCTCTCAGTGTCTTTTTCTCAGTCCTTCTCAGTGTCTTTTCTCTGTCCCTCTCCCTGTTACTGTCTCTCTCTGTGTTCTTCTGAGTCTCTCTCATTCTCTGCCTGTGAGAAGAGACCATATTCTGTCTATGAGGCTTTACCCCTTCCTAATAAACTTTCCTTTTGATTCTAAGTCTGGTGTGCATTTGAATTCTTTCTTGTGATCACCCAAAAACTCTCTGTCTTGGTGCAGGGCCTGAGTGCCTTTCCCTGCCCAAAAAATAATTGGGGGAATTTGTCCTGTCCTGCATCAAAAGGAGAGATGAAACTATGAAATAACTGGATTGGACACAAACAATGTAGAAAATAGAGAAAATAATATGCTAAATTTAGAAAATATATTTTTTGAAGAAATCAATATTGTAACATGTAGCCTTCCCCATACTGAAAAGTCTAAAAAGGGTATCTAAAGATTCTGTGTGAAGAATTTTAAAGTGCTGTCAATTTTACTTGGTCCTTAAACCTTTAGTTCCACATGGTTATGATAGGCACGTGGGGTGTCGTGGAGAGGTAGGGGAGAGATTTTGAGTAGCACGATATACTGTTAACTTCTCTTTTCAGAATTCCTTTGACAAATTAACATTCACATATCAACCAACTCATTTGAACAAAACACATTAGCATTATAGTGCAAATGGAACAAAGGTAAATGACTCAGCTTTGATGGAGCCATGGGAGAAACATTTTATAACTGACCATGGGTACCAGCTCCTCATTTTTTTTCCTTTTGGTTCTGATCCAACATAATCTATTAAACTGTCACAATTCACACTTGCTTGTTATTTATTTAGTTAGCTCTATTGAGTCCTTTAAGTCTTGTGGGCAAAGCTCCTTGACTTGAAAAACTGCATTGCAAAGGGCAGAAGTGTTAATATAGATTTTGGCCCCTCAACCAGGAAAGCACTTAAAGAGACGCAGCCACTAAATGATTCAATTAGTCTAACCTGCCACCTGCCCTTTTTAAGAGAAGAGATTTCTCTGCCACAGCAGTAGCCCAAGACCATCCCCTTTGTCTGCACTCTGCTCAGAGAGGAGTTCCTTTTTCAAGCTGAAAGCTTTTGTAGGACAGATCTAAGGGTACAAGAAAGGAAAAGGGGTTGCCGATGACCAGAGGCCAATGCTTCATGAAATGACTTGAACTATTGTATCATCTGATTATATACTACTGGATTATAAACTGTTAAAAAACACCACCATAAAACTAGCATGGTGTACCTGTGATACAATAGCTTTCATGATAAGAATTGGGTTTACTAACAGATTGTGGATTTGTAGCCCTTTCCACTTACACAGTAATTTCCAGGCAGTTTAAAACCACTTCTAGACTGCCCTCTCTACTTGAATGTACTGCTGAGTCTAAAAGCCTTCTTGATTCCCCTGTGTTTTTTTTAAAGGTTCTTTTTCCATTTGAAGAATCAATACTAAATGCAGGCATAGACAGACAGCACTTTATACTTTGTATTTAGAATAATGGGAGCTTTTCATTTTTTCAGAATTTTTTCAGGCACCAGAAAATTCTAAGTCAAACTTGTAGATTAAAAAATTTTTTAATTACAGAGATTATGATACATCAGTTTTTAACTAAATAAACTTAGGCAGACACAGAAAGCCTTGATAAAAGTGTAAAAACCATTTTAAATGAACAAACATTGCTAGTATTATAAAACTGAAGAAATTATTTTGTCTGCTTCCTTCGAAACTTTTAAAGAAACCTAGAAGCAACAGATACTTGAAAAGTAACACTATGAGATGACATCTCCAAAATTTCTTGTTGAAAAGAAGAGTGGGAATATTGATTTACCTTCTTTTAAAGTTTTATATTTGGGGCACACTATGGGAATTTCACTAGTTCATACTGAATGCAAGACACTGATGAGCTTATAAAATGATTTTTTTTTATGCTCTCAATTCAAACAATATTTATCTCTGCTTTCCATAACCTGTCACTCAGCAAGGCACTGGGAACACAGATGATCTCATTAAAATACTCATTTCAAAATATTTTCCTTGAATAGACTTTGGAAGAGGTTTCTAGCTAAATTGAATAAAGGAATATAGTAACAAAACATTGAACATGGAAATGCCATATTGTAATTTTAATTCTGGAATAATATACCCATCAGATGCCAATAAAATCTTTCTGCATCTTTCAAAATCATGGCTACATAATAAATATATCCTAATTGAGAAATTATACTTTAAAAAATAATCACCTAGTTTCTGTTCTTGCACCAATACAGGGAGAAAAATTTAAGATTGAAAAGGATCAGACAAATATGTGGTAATAGAAAGAAATCTAACTATAGGAAGTGAACACACTTGTAAACATATATATGTCTTACTGTTAAAATGTACAGCTGAAACTTATTGGATTTCATTAACTAATGTCACCATAAAAAATAATTAATTAATTAAAATAAACAGCCAAAACAATACCCAATGGGGGAAAAAAAGAATCAGAAACTGTATGCTTTATCCCACTGTATGACTCTGTACATATTCCTCTAACAAAATGTTCTAAAAATGGTTACAGATTCAAGAAAGGGAGGAAGGGAAACTAGCATTTCATAAACTCATGTATTAGGTTATATGTGAAGTTGTTTCAAAATTTTTTATTACTTAAATCTTTTTACAATAACCACGTAAATAAGGTGTTGCAGCCCTCATTTTGCATATGAGGGCACTAAGGCTCAGAGTCAAGTAATCTGATCCTGATCCTACACTTAGTAAGAGATGAATCAAAACTTTGATACTAAATACTTTTTTAGATCCAAAATACATTTTTGAGAAATGACCTGTGATATGTCCATTATTGGATGCCTAACCAGGAGGAAAAAGTATCATTGTTCAGTAAGTACACTTTTATTTATATTACAACTTATTTCACAAATCCAACTTAAAAAAATAGTGCTCACCTAATAAATACCTTGATATTGCTTGGGAATCACATGAAGCAATTTGCTCCATTTAATCATTTTGTATGTTTCCTTTACCTTTGACCTTTCAAGACTCTCTAGATAACTTAGATTTAGCTTCACATGGATTTAGCTTTTCTTTTTGTTTACCAAATTGCTTTATGGGTTAAAAAAAAAGTATTCTCATTCAAGAAAGATCAGATGACATATTAGCAGAAGATTCTACCTTTAAGTATCAAGTATTGCCCATCTTGCCTAAACAATCAGTTCTGGAATTGCTGACTTACACTAACACATAGAAACATTTATTTCTAAAATCTCAGTGAACTGATTTTCTTTCCCATGCAATATGAATAATTTCTCCTAACTTAAATCTATGTCTCATAACTAAGGTGGAAACCATTTTACTTTAACTGTAGTATCAGGCATTAAAAAAATTAGAATGGAAAATAATAATTAATAATAGTAATAATTAATCCCACCATTGTTACTGTTGCTGCTACTACAACAGACACTCTTCAAAGGACTCTACCTGCTCTATCTCATATCCTCACAACACCTCTAAAGAGAAAGTACTGTTAGGACACTCTTTTATAGATTATAAATAAATCAAAGCCTCAGGGATTTGAAAACCTTGCCTCAGATAAGTGAGGCATATTTTCCTACCTGTCTATATAAAATTTTCTCAAGAAAATTAACCGGGGGAGATTGGTTGATAATTATTTCAGCTCCACATGGATCTTTTTTTGTGCTGGAATACCCCTTTTACTGTAAATTTTCTTGACATATTTAAATGTTAGAGATAATTCTTACTTCCAGGCCTCTCTTAATTGTATTAATTTTACACAAAATCTTAGCAAAATCTATAGTTACATTTCATTTACCCTTGAAGAGTGACTTTGACAATAAGTTTGTGGCAGTTACACTAAAACATTTTTATTTAAAAATAGGAAACATAATGTAATCATATTTTTATCATCTTGGAAAGTGGAAAAAAGAATGTTACTTAAAATTTATATATTTCTACTCTCCGTTTCTGTCAGTTTTAGTTGTAAAGTAATCTGTAATTTTGCATTTAGCTTTTTCACTTAATATTATATCAAAAAATCTAATTTATTACTAAATCCTCTATGTTTTATCTTCTAATAACTTTTTTCTCTAGTCATTTCTTTCCATCTTTTTCACCATTCTTCTAATCTAAGCAACTAGTTTCTCTTTCCTGGACTTTAACAATATCTTCCTAACAAGATATTCTTACTCAGCAAGGCACTGAAACACAAATGATCTCATTAAAATACTCCTTTTGAAATGTTTTTCTTGAATAAACATTGGAAGAGATTTCCAGCTAAATTGAGTTAAGGAACAGAGTAACAAAAGGCTTACCTTGGTTTAACCATAACCTTTTTTTCTATTTTTGTATAAGGTGATTGATTCCTTCCTCATCTTGTCCTTCCTTCCTTATTTCCTTCCTTCCTTCCTTCCTTCCTTCCTTCCTTCCTTCCTTCCTTCCTTCCTTCCTTCCTTCCTTCCTTCCTTCCTTCCTTCCTTCTTCCCCTCCTTCCAAGATATTATAACTTATATGTAATAAATAGTTTAATGTGTGCATACTTTTTTATATTGTATAATATTTCCTTTCAATAGAGTCTTAAAATTAACTAAACTGAGTTTTTTTTGGCTAATTGTGGTATTTTTATATTTTTGAACTCTTGAAAACTCCGAGTTTTTCTCAACAATATATATATTCTCTTTATATAATAAATACTTTGATCTTTTGTAGATCTGTTTTAGGTACTTAGTCTGTTTGGGGAGAGACAGTTTTAAAACCTAAACAAGTTTTACATTTTTAAGTAGTCAAATCAATTGATCTTTTAAATTGCAACTACTTTTATTACTTCTAAACTTGGAATGTTATCCACACTTTTAAAGAGTTTTGCTAAATATTCAATGCTATCTTTTAAAATTTCTTATTTTAAAATTTTATTAAACTTTTCAGGGAGTAGAGAGAATAGTACAATGAAAGTTCATTTATCTAGCACCCAAATTTAATAATTATCAAGATTTTTTCCATTGCGTGGATTATTCTTTTTATTTTTTCCCTTTCTAAACTATTTTAAAGCAAATCCAAAATATCGTGTCAGTTAACCTAGCATAACTTTTTTTTTTTGAAATTTTAAAACACGGGGACATTTTCTTATATCTACAATGCCATTACCAACATAACTTAGTGGCTTAAAACAACAGAATTTTTTTCTCTCACAGTTCTGGAGGCCAGAAGTCTAAAATTATGGTATTAACAAGACCTCAAAATCCCTGAAGGTTTGAAGAGAGGATCTTTCTTTGCCTCTTCCAATTCCTGGTGGCTCTTGACATTTTCTGGTTTGTGGCCTGTAACTCTAATCTTTGCCTCTGTTTTTACAAGACCTTCCTTGTATTTCTCTGTGTCTTCTCTTCTTATAAAGACATTTGTCATGGGAGTTAGGTCTCATATCAAATCCAGAATAATTGATTCATCTGATGAGCCTTAAATAATTACATCTGCAAAGACCTTATTTCCAAAAAAGATTTTATTCTGAGGTTCCAAGTGGACATAAATTTTTTGGGAGAAAATATTCAATTCACTTTGAATGTCACCACATTAACATATATCAAATTATTATATAATATAATAATGATAACTTTTATCATTGTTAATTTAATAGTTTAACATCCAATAGAACTAGTCTCTTCACATTTCTTATTTTTCCTGGAGCTTTCTTACCATTTTTACTTGGGCTATTACTTCATATTAACTTTATGTTTTGTCTATGTCTAGAAAGTAGTCCTGCTGGTATTTTTATAAAAATAATTTTAAATGTATAAATTAAGTTGAGGACAATTGGACATCCTATTCTTTTGCTATAAAGTTTTACATTTGTTGATATTTTATTCATATATATATTTTAAATTTGCTGAGAATACTAATAAAAATCCAATTTTCCCTATCAGTAATTGGATTTTTTTTCTGTATGTTTATAGAAATAATTTTCTTACTTTCAAATCCAATAATTTCACTGAGTTTGGACTCAGTGTTGCTCATATGGGGTCTATTCTCACAGGTATATATTATATCTTTTCTATATATAGTCATTTATTTCAAGATTTATTGCTCTAGTAGCTCTTTGAACATTAAATACACTAGCATTATTATCTTGACAACCAAAGCTACATGAAAAAAACAAATTAAATACCAGTTTTAATACCAGCTCATCTCTTCATTCCACAAAGCTAGTTACAGAAATATTAAGATGAGTCTGGTAGTCAGTATCATGTAGTATTAAAGTATAGACTTGAGTTACACTGCCTGAATTTAAATTCTAGTCTTGCTGCTTTATTAGCTGTACAATCTTGAGGAAGTTCCTTAACTTTTCCTTGCTTCAGTTTGTCATTTATAAAATGAATATAATAATTCAAATGTCTTAGCAATTTTTCTGAAATTAAATGAGATAATCCACATATATTCTTAACTATTAATAAAATCAGTTCAGATTTTAATGAATTCTGTAAACTATAGTCATCAGTTAATTTCAGCCTTCCAATTTTTTGTGTTATCAAAAAATTCCTTTGTATATGGAATGTGGTATAAAATAGCAAAAAGTAAATGTACCAATATAGAGGAAATATGACGTCTACTTCTGGATTTACTATGTGCTTGAAACCACCTACTGATTATTTGTTAACTGGGCACTGTATTTGCACAGAGCTCTCTTTGTTTCACTTTTCCCAGGAGTCTATCTTATCCTCTTGGCCTGGCTGCCTTGTTCTAAAGAATCAGACTAATTTTTACCTCCTTCCCTGGGTAAGCCCCTTATAGTATACCTTTGGAACCCCCAGAACATACCTATTAACTTCTAGTTTAATTTTTATATTCTCTAATGACTTGCTGATTACACACATGACCATTTCCCCTAGAAGCAACTTAAGGTCAAGGAGTGTGTTTTTCAACTAGTTTCTATAAAGCTTAAAGGTTTGTGAACAATATATTTTTGCGAAACTTACATTCTGTAAGGATAGATTGTGAGGGTAAAATGAACAAAATATAAGTGATGTTTTCCTGGAAACACATTGAATATAAAGTGTTTAACAATTATAAATAATAAAACCCAGCTTCAGAGATTTGAATTGAAAAAATTTTGTCATTATGTCATGTAAATAGAAGTATCAAGGACATTCATTTCATTTTACTATGCCTTTCAGACCAAACAACATTATTAGTATATGAAATAACATTAAAAAGATCTAAGTCATCTTTTTAAGAGGCAGGCACATCTCTAAGTTTTGGTTTATCATATTTTATTTTTGTTTGAGGAGCAAACAATAAGCTGTTCATTTTACCTTCTTCAGTGATATGTATAAACATCCCAGAAAGCCTACAGATTATGTCTAGGCTCCCAGTGTTGTCTAATTATAAACACACTTATAAATATCTCTGCCCTGTTAATAAAATGTAGTACCACTTCTTCTATTAATGTAGAGTATAAACTTTTTATTAGAAATCTTATGCTTAAGTTAAAAATAAAAAAATTTAAAGCATTGTGTGAATAAAGGTTAAAATAGTACAGATGAAACATATTTGAAAAATATTAGTTTCAGTAATGTGAAATTTATCATTAGCATCATCCGCATCTCATTTGGATATTTTGTCTATCTCTAACACATCTATAATCATCATTGTAATGATGTTCTAGCGGATTGGAGAGATGAATCTTAGAGAATAGTTAGGAGACTGTAATAGCATAAATTACCTTAGCTCCCACAATGGCTCTCTATTTCTTAATGAATAAAGTCTAGCTTTTTTAAGAATTCAAAGATTATTTATACACTTTGAAATTTTCTGGCTACATTATTTCTTCAAGATTCTGCTCTTAGATCCCAATATCTATTAAATGTTTATCTATCCTTTAAGACACAGTTCTATGATTCTCTCCCTTCGATTTTAGCTTATAATTTTCTATTGTGTAGCTATTTCAGCATTATTTTCTGTGTGACAATTGTTATTCATTCATTTATGAAATCAATATTTATTGGTGTTTCTTTATGTAATTCACAGTGCTTGGCACTGGGAGTTCAACTAGCAAGCAGAAATACATGGTCCCTGACAATCAAAGTGTTCTAGGGAGGCAATGTGCAGTCAATAGCAGTTAAGTTTTCCTTCATTTCTGGTATTACACCAGAAATGTAGAAGATTTTACTCTTCATCACCTCCCTACCTCTACCCTATCTTCTTGAAGATTTTGCATTTGCCTTCTTTTTAAAAAGTTTATATCCAAAACAACTGCTAAGTAGGCAGTGGACCAAGTGTCCTATAATGTAGCCACTGGACTAGATAAAGATATAGTCTTTATGAAAACTAGAAAAATAGAATTCCTTTTCCAGGATCTTGGAATCTGAACTCAGAATTGTTTTAGTCTTTGTTGGCACTTAAATTACAAGATAATAAAAAGCAGGACATCTATGTAGCTAGTTTCTACTATATTAATTAGAAAAATGTCACTGTTGAAAAAGAAAGGCTAACACAGACTTGCAGGAAGAAATAGAACATTGAAGAAAGTAAATTTGTTCCCAACTGATTTTATTTTTTGGGAGACTTGGCTACATTTCTGGTATTTTTCTGATACATTTTCTGATTTGCTTAAATTAAATGAGTTTGTGTGCCTTGCTACCAAATGGCAACTTGACAAATCTATCAAACAGTGAGCTTGTAAGTAATAGACCTTTGGGAAGAAAAGGCGGAACATTGAAGACAATGAAAATGGCTTCATTTGAAGCGAAAAAATGGTCTTACTAATGAATGACAGAACACTTAATAAACAATCTTCTGTATTTTATTGGTACACATTAAGACTAGATTTACATGAAAGGTGATGTATCAGCCTGAAGGAGAAGAAAAGTATAACTTTGCAAATGTGAAATCTCTTATGAAAAGCTCTATCTGCCTGCAAGTCATCTTAAATTCTAAAATTTGTAAAACTGAGAGCAAGAAATCAGTTAAATTCTATATTGAATTGCAGCTGTTGACTTCTCTGCCCTGTTGCGCATCTGTGACAAAACTACAGTTTCACAAAAGCATGGTTATGATTTTTGAAATAATATGAGGGAGAAGCTGGAGGTGAAGGAGGACCTTAATTTTACTAGGTTTTACCATGTCTGTCTTGTGGGCATGTCATACTGAATAAACTTGATATGAATGTGACGTTGGATATGGGGCAAAGTACAAAAAAGAGACAAATAAACTTTAGGTCTATGACCTGAGCAGCTGGGTACATATGATGCTGTAATTGAAATTAAACAGATTTGAGGAATGAATATCAAGAACTGGATTTAGTTGTTTGAGGCTTAGGATGACTGTTAACAGTTCAAGTGTAAAGTTTGAAGAGGCAACTGTTTTTATGGGTTTAGAGCTCATGAATGCATTTGGGTACAGAAATAAATTTTGGAGTTATCAGCAGAGAGATAATATTTAAAGCCAAGAGGAGGACTGGATAAATAAGTGAGTGTTTAGGTGAGTGAATTTAGATAAGGAAGTCTAAAATTGTGCTCTTGGTTATTAAAGTGTTTTTAGTCATGAAGAAAAAAGTTAATAAGGAGCACTGGTAAGTATCATATAGTCAGAGAAGACTAGGGAAAAATGTATTTCAAGGTGTGAGTGGTCAACCATGTCACATTTTACTAAGAAGTTGAGTAAGAAAACGATTAAACCAAACATATGATTTGGCAAGATAGATGCCATAAGTAACCTGAATAAAGAGACCTAAGCCTGACTTGAGTGGTCTTTAGAAACAAATAGAAGGAGAAAAATGGGGATAGCAATTATAGACAAAGAAATCTTTTGAGGAATTCCATGCTGAAGAGTTATGAAGAAATATGGGGAAAAATCAGAGGTTCTTATTTCTTATTTTTAAAATAGAATAAAAAAATAAATTTATACGCTGATGAAAATGATCTAGGAGGGAGAGGGGAACTAATGTTGCTGAAAATACAGGAGAATAATGGCAGAAGTGAAGACCTTGGGTAGGCAAGAAGGGATAGGATCTAGGGTAATAGAAATTATGAGTCACATATGCAACCTAAAGTTTTCTGTAGCCACATTAAAGGCATAAAAGAAAATAACTAAATTTAATTTAAATAATATATTTATTTAATCCAAAGTATCAAAATATTATTTCTACATGTATTAATATAAAGTTATTAAAATGTATTTTTCTTTTTATATTAAGTCTGATATTTGGTGTGCATTTTGTACTTATAGCACATATTAATTTAGATTCATCACATATTAAATGCTCAATAGTCACATAAAACTAGTGACTACTGCATTGGACAGTGCAGGTATAGAGCATAGTTAGAGGGTTTGGCGTGAGATAAATGTATGGAAGTTTCATCCATTATAACAACAGAAAAAATATAAACATATATTTATATATGACAATAGCTATGTTTGGTGGCAGGAATTTGAGGTAGTTCTCATCTGACTGTATATTTTTTAAAATAATGTACGAAAAGTGTTAAACTTTTAAGAGCAGAACACAAGGAATTGTAAAATGGCCAATTTGGAGACTAGAAAAAGGAGTTGATTAGGTTCTTTAGCTCCAGAGTATTGGAAATGAGTAAAATCCTAGTTCAAGATTTCACTTAGCCACAGAAGCCTAGGAGTAGTGGCTAAATTTGACTGTTGCTTTATAGGATGGCATATCATGGAGAAGTAGAACCTAATAGATATCTAATATTTGCTTGTGATGAGTGGAGACCTGTGAGCAAAATTTACTGTCACAGGGAAAAAATTCAACTATGATGAATAAAGGCAGTGCTTGAACTCAAGTCACCATAGCTTCTCTATTTATCCCCTGGGTCTAGTATGAGGCATAATAGAACCAATTTGAAGAGGATGGCAATTTTCCACTATGTGAACAGAGAAGTGGAAGAACCTTCTTTGCAGAAAGAGTGAATGAAGCATGTGTAGAAAGAGGCAGAGAGGAGAGACCAACAAACCCGCAGAGATTTGAGAGAATAATTTTGGTTTCAGTTAGTGCTTTCAATCCCTTTACAAGTTCAGTACTTTTCTTGGTTTTGGGTTCCAAGATATAGCCCCTATTCTGCTACTAAATAAATCACTCCCCTTTTATTATCCTAGTTTAGTGATTTCTATGATTTGCAGCTCTGCCTCCCTCATATGTAGAGATAATGAGGTCCTGAGTTTAATATGGATTTAGTGGGTCAGTTGTAAAGAATTACATAACAAGGGACTGAGGAGAAAGGCCTGATATGTGGTCATGGTGCAGAAAGAATTCATAATGGCTATAAGTTCATCTTATTTTTAAATATATTTATTTATTGACCCAATTTATACATCACCATTTAGAAAAAAATACCAAAGGCAAAATAAAAAAATAAAACCACCTATAACTCTAATAAACAAAATTGACTACTTTTTTTTGGTATCATTTACTGAATTGAATGCAGTCATATCTCTGGTCATTGTAGCTTTTTTTCATCAATATTAGAGAAGAGAGTTTCAATTAACAAACATACAAATACGTTCTGTAAATAACTCTCTGCATTTTCCTTGCTCCTTAACTCTTTCAACCTTATTATTTCATTTCATAGGAAATTGTTTAGCCTTTGTTCCCTGAACTTTCTTCATTGCAGCTCTTTACAATACCATGGAAATGCAGGCATGCTTTTAAAATCTAAATGAGACATTCCACTTGGGCTCTTGGTGGATCTTGCGCAGAAATAGAGCTGCTGTTGTCTGGGAGATTTCTAGACTAATAGCATCTTCAATTTCTTCAGCATTGAGCAATGCTTTTTTGGAAACTCCTTTAACACCACAGCTTAGAGATAGTTTCTGGAACTGGAGTCCAGCTTAACAGAGCTGCCACTGTAATAATAACAACCAAAACAGAATCTTGGAAAAGAATAAAGAAAGCTTTGCAGCATTTACACAGGGTTTCTGCAAAGGCTCTTCCTCTGAGTGAAGTAATTAGTCTGGAGTATTACCTGTCAACAAAACATTGTCCCAAGAAGCTGGAGTTAAATACTGGAGAGTTTTGAAAACTGAACTAAGACTATCTCAATTTCAAGGTCTTTGCTTTCGGCAGCTCCCATAGAAATTTCCCTTGGATTTAGCAGTGTGAGAGGATGGACTGTGAGAGCCTTTCTGAATAAGTCAGTTTTCTACTTCTACATTAATGCAACCTATTTACCAGCCTAAAGAGGTATTCAATTTTGTTTTTACTCTGTTGAAAACTCTCTTGATGCTCACAGTGAGTCTGTAGGGGAGCAGTAACACTGAGAATCTGCTTCTCGACTTGAGGAAACCTTGTTGAGTGTGTAATGGGTGGCTGGAATGGGTTTTTGCAGAAGCCAAATGCATTCAGTATAAAGCCAGGCACGTTTTCCTCATCTACCTCTTTCATCAGCTAGCTTTCTTACTTTGTCAAATATGTCTGCACATGTGTCTAAATAGTACAGTTTACCTTAAATCATCCACATTTAGCAGACTGACCTATGTGCAGATGATAGTTTATGATGTGAACAGGGGATTTTCTTTGTTATTACGCCAAGTGTATTTCTTACTCCTTTAACAAATACAATATATCTGTAGTTTATTAAGCTTCTGTGTATTTATTATATTGCATACTAGAATGATTTATAAGGTCAGGAACCATCTCTACTTGTTGACTCCTGAACTACCAATACTTATGACAGTAGTTGGCCCACAAAAGTGTTTATTAAATGAACAAATTATTTGCACTCACATATTAAAACATCCTTGCATAATTAGATATTATTGTCTGCTTTTTGTAAAAGGAGAAACAAAGACTCAGGTAAATTATCACTCAGAAGTTACATAATGAATAAATAAGAAAGAGCTGAGACCTAAACCCAGGTTTGTTTCTCTCCTATCCTACCTCACCATGCTTCCTAAAATAGAGCTTTGATGTGAAAGCTAAACTTTTTTTTTTTTTCTTCTGACAGGTTTAATGTTAGTCCCATGCTTTATTGCCTTGGAGGGAGCTGAGTTCAATTTCTTTGCCATTCAAAAATCAGAGTGAGATGCTTGCCAATTTTTTTCTATTTTCTTAGGCAAAGGCAGTTTTAAGTTAATATGTTAACTCATTTGTTTAAGTTCAAGGCTCCTTTAGAAACTTAGTCAAGAACCCTTTAGAAAACTACTTCTTTTTCCCATTTTTCTCCAGTAAGCCTGTCCTATTGCTCTACCCACCATATCCTGCTTTAAAGACCCACTTTGTAGGGGGCTACAAGGGTGGGAGACCTCCATATAGTTTCATAATGGTAACAGAATTTGGTTGACAATCCCTTATGGAAGATTACCTGAAAAACTCCCAACTTTTAATAAGCAAAACTTAGTCCGATTTAGGTTCTTTATTCGTTTTAATTTCATAAAATTCTTTCCGTAAAAAGTAACAGGAAAATGCACCAAGACGCCTAGATATCAGAGCCTCCGCTTCCATCCAGTTACTACACTCATTTTTTTCTGTCGAATGCCTACATTGCCTGATTTTTTAAATTCTGTTTTACTTCAAATCATTCACATTTATTCAATATTTCTTATTTGTATCCTTTCTCAGTTCCACCGTAAACTCTTTTCCTGTTTAGAAAAAAAAAGTGCAGCTTGCTGCCAGCGTTCATTTAACATCACATGAAGAAATGCTAAATTTTCTAGTATTTGACATTTTCAGCAATCAAACTACTGAAAACAGAATGCTATAAATAGAGTGATGTCATTTGTTTCTAAAGACTATTGATACACTACAGCAATGCAAAAATGAAAATGAAAGCAAGATATTTCATGGCAAACTTTCAGGGTAAGGTTAGGACTGTAATCTGCCAGTTTCCTCAGGGTAAACACTGCAGCAGCAAGTACCACTGGTTTAGGATTCTCTGGGCAAACTAGAAATGTGTCAATTCATGTTAATTAGTTTTTAATTTGTTCATTTTTGCTACCCTCCCTTTCCTCCACTTTCTGGGATTTTTCTGCTCCTATAAAAGGCACATTTAGTTCTTTTTTTCTTATATTTACACACACACACACACACATTGCTTGGAGAATACTCAGTAGAAAGAAAAGATGGCTGGTTATTTCTCAATAACACTAAAAAATAACACCAACCACACACACACACACACACACACACACACACACACACACAGTTTCATGTGGAAAACAGTTTCTTCTTTTATAAACAGCAAGCATGTATCTATGGTTTATTCCTTAGTTGTCCTATTTTTTTTTATCTTCCCATTTTGGGCTACAACAACACCCATCATTAGGCAATTTTTAAATAATGCTTTCATCTCTCTCATTCATTTCTTCTGTGATACCATAGACTAGCCAAAGTAGATAAATCATGTTAAAAGCATTAGAATTCTGCTGTATTTTATTTTCCCAAGAACTAGGAAGAAAATTGCTTGCTGTTCTGGTATTTTCATTAAGGTGAACACACCAAACTGAGAGAAAAACATTAATGCCAATAGTCTGGTTCTAGTTCCTATATGTATGATGACATGTTTTGATTTTTATCTCACTTTTTCAGATATCACTTTTTTGGGGAAAGAGGTTGTGAGGTTGCTGAGACTCGAAGGGCTGAAACAATTAAATAACTAATTTGTTCATTTTGTAAGCTGAATGAATATCAGTGCTTCTCACAGTTGGCACAATAAATATTGTTGAATAGCAACCTAAATACATTCAGCTGATGGGTATTAGCTATGTCGGCTCAGGAATACTGGTAGCTGCAATTTGGAACAAAAACCTTTAACTTGGAGTAAATCTGTACTTGGAGTACAGATTATTTTGATAGAAAACCCACTAGATGGGGATTGACATAGTCATTAACAGAGATCCAAAGTCTTTCTGAGAAGAGCTTTGGGACATCTCGAACTTCTTAGGTCCTGTCTTCTACTTGCCCTGTGTGCCAGTTCAAAGGAGTATTCTCATCAGTTGAGTGCAGGTAGACATTCTCTTTACCTCTCACTTGGCGCTTATCATATATTGCTCTATATACTTATGTATTATGAGACATAAATGTCTTATATTTGAAATAAAACAATATAATTTCTAATTATCTCTAACCAGGTCTTAAACACAGTTCATCTTCAATTTTTAATGATGATAGCCCTCAGTTTCTTCTTATTTTAAATCTGAGCTTTGGCTGTATTTTGTTACTTCTAGCTTATTTGCTTTTTCCCATTTTTTTATTCCTTTTTATTTTTCTCAAACTTTTGGAAAGTGTGAGTTTTAATCTGATTTTAAGGAACTCAAGGGAAATAGATTGCAATATCTAAAGATTGTAGCTAATTGTGCAGGGCAGTCTAAGAAAAAAATTGTGAGGGAAATGGTAAAGAGTGTGAAACTGAGGGCTGAAGCATTATGGAAAATAAAAAGTTAGATGGTTAAAATGAGATAATCCACAAAGTCATCACTATCATCCTACTTTCGTAAGGCAGGAAACTAGAAATTTTTCTTGCCTCTTTATAACTTCCATTATTTTCAATGACCTGTCAGTTTTACCTAGCTATGTCTAGCTATGACTTCTCTATCACATCTAGGGTAGAATTCTTAAAAATGCAAATGTACATATTATTGCTGTGATTAAAATGTCTCATCATTGCCCTTCAGATGAATGCTCCTTAGTATTGTCTCAGGACCTTCATGTTCTGGCCTCTGCTTACCTCTTTTATCTCTTCTCACCTCTCTACACATTTTTTTGTAGGTTTCTTCTTATTACACTATTTCTTACCTCAAGGCCTTTTCAAATGCTCTCCTTTCTTCCTGAAAATCTCCTCTCCATCCCCCTTCACCCTTTCTCTTTTTCAGTATTAGTTTAGATTTTATTTCCCCTAGAAAACATCCTCTAATCTCCTATTTAGGTTTGGAGACCTAATGCTCTGCTACCATAGCAACCCCTATTACCCCATCATAGCCCTTACATCCCACTATAAAGCCTTGCTTAATGTTCTGTCTCTCCTGTTAAGCCCTAAGTTCTATGTCTGTTCAAGTTAGTTGTATCTCTAAGGACTAGTAAAATGCTTAGGTAAAGTACAGAAGAAATAAATGAATTCATCTCATTTGATGTCATCATTATATGTCCACTTTTCCTCCAGAGAGTCTTTCAAATTAGTCCCTTCTTTTCACCCTTTTCTACCTCATTAGTTTAGATTTCCATTATAACAAGACTCTCCAAACCATCATTGTACTTTTAAATGATGTGCCTTAGTCCATTCTTATGTTTTAGCCAGATTGATTTCGCCAAGAGGTGAACATGATCATACTATCATATTGCCTTAAGAAAGCATCTGAGGCTTCTTATTGCCTAAAGCATAAATCTCCAAATTACTGAATGACATAATAGATCCTCTAATTTTTCCTTGAGCTCTCTGAAATTACTGTTTCATGCTCTTCAACCCTTCCCTTTTTTTTGTTTCTATTATTCTATTAATTGTCTATTTGGAAAATTTCTACTTATCTCAAAGAACTTTCTCATCTGTATCCTTTCATTCTGAGACACTCCCCCAATGCTAAGGAAACTCAGTCTTCCCCTCCTTTGTGCTATCAGTGTGCACTTCATATGTCTCTATTAAAGTGCTTTGTGCATGCTATTTCATATGTTCAAATAGCTTTTTCTTCTCTCCTACTAGAACATCCTTTTATTCATAGTGTTAAAAACCAAGACTTAATTACAGTTTAGCTACCCCAGAAATGAACTCTTAAACCTGCCATTTAGGAACCACCTGATTAACAATAGTCAGGCAATCTGCCTGGCAGCCCATAAAGGAAATTAACCTTGCAATAACCAACCCGTTTTTTTGCCTAGTGTAACTTCTTTGTTCCTGCTTCTTTCTGCCAGTAAAAGTCTTTCGTTTCACACAGCAACTCAGAACTTTTTTCTATCTATTAGATTGGTTGCTACCCAATTCATGAATTGTTAAATGAAGTCAATAAGATCCTTAAATTTACTTAGTTAAATTTTGTTTTTAACATTAGCACCTATAGTTTTTATTGAATGAAAAAAATTGAAAATACAGAGCAAATTGCTGTAACAGCTGTGAAAGAGTTAGAGATAAAGTATATTATAGCTGCATTATCTACCATACTTTTGGTAAAAGACAATTCCTCTAGTTAGTTACTGGCACAGAAAGAATCTAGACTGAAACATCGTCAGTTTGTCATCTATGACTAAATGATGTTCTTGACACAATGTTCACTGCTCAACTTTGGGATGAAGATATGCCATTAGGCTCACAACTTTGGTAGGCTCATTCTTTGCATGTCTTTACAAATATACCTCTGGTAGTGCAGTAGGGCCAAGAGCAACTTCTATAGCTTCTCCTTCTCTAGAGGACATAATAATAACAACTGTTATTAAGAGTTCACCTAGATATTTTGGTAACCAGAATTTTGGTGCAATATGGCTCAAAAGTCACTCTAACAATGTATAATTCCTGATACTAAGAATAAACAAAATAAGCAACACAAACAAAAAAGCATGTGAAAAGCATGTACCTTTTCTGCAATCAGTGTCAGGATGGGCATAGGTTGTAATTCAATCAATTATTTGATTAATGTACCATCAGCTGGTGTTCACTGATGTCCCTGCCATGAGGAAGGACCAAACAAAAGCTGATCTATTACCCTTATTGTTGGTAATATTTGCATGGGACTAATAACATTTCAATGAAACTCTTATCCTCTAATTTAATAATTTATATAAATTCTATAATTCTCAAGAACTGGAGGAACATTCACAACAAAAGAGACATTTAAAAACCTATAAACAGGCAGAAAATATACAGCAAAAGGTGGATTGCTAGTGTAATCTCTGAGTAACTTTATTGGACATAGCTTTCTTTTCATTCTTAAGAAAGAGGAAGTCTAATTTATGAAGCACTAACCAAAATTATGCAACAGCTTCTATTATCATAGGTTCTACCTAAAATGGATCACAGCATGATATATGTTTCCCAAACTGAGGTCAAGGTCAAAATATAATTTTGAGATGTAGCTTATACGGAGTTTATAAAGAGAGGTTTGATTGCAAAGAAATACACTTAGTTGAAAAGAGAGTTCTAATAGGGTTAGGGTTAAAATAACTCTGTCAAACATGCTAGCAGCCAGGCAGATTTTGAAATTGTTAGCCTGCGTTATTTTCTTTCTATCACCTTTTAAAGTTCAAAAAGTTTGACTTAGTCCAAAAACTACTGGGGAAATGTAAAATTGCCCCTTGGTGTAGTTCAACAATTACTAAGGCTTCTCATCTTACATAGAAATTTCCATTTCAAAAACACTTTTCTTATTTCTGATGGAAAGAAACAGAGATTATATATTTAAAACTCTTTTTTTTTCAGATGAGCATAGAGATATACAGAGAATTATAAAATCAGTTGGTTATAGGACCAAAACTAAAAATATATATGTAACCAGATTCTCGGAATGGAACTATTCTATTCCATACATGTTCGAATCAGCAAAACAACTCATTAGTTAAGATTAAGGGATTTTAAATAATTTAGATAGAGACTGAACTGTGCTTTATCTTGTTCAGCAAATTCTTTACAGATAGAGAAATCTGCAGTTTTTTATCTGCTAATTTTGGCTGAAGGCTATTGAAATATTCCAAATGCTTAAAGGAAAAATCTTGTCATAAAGTCTGGAACTCACCAGTAATTATTTTCTATATAAACAAATCATTTTAGTATCTTCTTTAATTAAAAACTTAGTTTTTTAACTTTCTGTTATTTTACTTTAAAAATTGATCTCATTATGGTTTGGTTAAAAAAAATACGGTGTACTCAGATATAATACTTCCTCAGTCCTCAAATTTAGATCTCCTTCCCTTAGTGTCATCCTCTATACACATGAGCGTCTCACTGTACTTTTTAGTCTATAGAATTGCATTCAGGGAACACCTTTATGAAGAACCTCACATGCAGTTTCTTAGGAGGACACAGGGTTTTTAAGAGCGAGTCCTTTCCACAAGGAGCTAAATAAAATAAAACCTACAATACCAGGAAGTATGTGTTAAGCACTAAGAAATATTATATCTGAAATAAGAAAGTGAAAGGAAGGACTCAAATTAGGAATCTGCAAAGCAAAGAACTGGACTAGATGGACAGTGCTGCCAGTTCCATATTGTGTAGACACAAGGACCCGTGAAGTCCATTATCAGGATAAGGCACAATTCTGGCTTTCATCTAAAGGTGAAATGCCTTCATCTGCAAAACCCAGTTTTTATTAACCACTTGTTTCTTTCAGACTTTTCCCCTCCTTTTGTCTGGTTCACCCTTCTCTTGCCTTAACTCTTCAACTTTAGAGAATTATTGATAACTTTCCTGGAAATCAAAATTTAACTCTACTTCCTATTTCCTGATTTTATATCTTCCTTTGGCATGATGTCTCTCTTAATCTTATGGTGAGGAGTTATTTGGCTCAGCTCATGGGCTTCTCGTGCATACGTGTTGCCCTTGCATATGTGCTCTGGACGCTTACTGAGATAGTTACTGCAGACTTGCCCATGTGCAAAGAATGCCTAGTGTTGTTAGGCAGTGGAATATATCTGTAACTGACATATATCCTTTCAAGCTTTCAAACTCTCTTTAACATTTTAAACTAGTTTTGATTTTTAAGAAATCCAAAAGTGTTTTGAAAACTTTCTTGCTTTTATAAGCAGAGTATGATGAGCAAAATTTAAGCATTTCTTGATGATTCATTTTAATTTTGAAATTAACTACTATACCACAATATAAAAGAGTGTAAAGCCACTACACTAAATGGTCTCAGACGGCTATATATTTTACATCCTTATGTCATAATTATTTTGTTTCTTTTCAGTTGGTAAGCTATCTAGTAAGCTATTCTCCCAGATCTCCCTGACTTCTTTTATAATATGTTGTCTGGGTTTGGAAAACCAGATAACCAAACTGATTAAAATAATGTCTCTCTTAAAAGTAGTCTCTGAGTGATGTTTACGAATTTTCCTTTTAGAAAAATGCAAAATACTGAATTCCTGAATACTGTCATTTAGCCAGGCTGTTTAGAGGTCCTACAAATTTACCTATTTCTGGAAATCTTAAGTCCCCAAGCCCTCTAAAAGTGGTATAACTTAATAACGTTTTCATATTATAAATCAACAAGGAGTAAGTATATTGTAATGGGGCCAAGTAGACATGATTTGAATCGTGTTTCTGCCATGTGCTAGCTTGAGTAAGTCACACAGTACTTATGAGTTTCACTTTAGTCATCTGCAGAGCAATCATAGTAATGACCAAGGATCTTATGAAGTATAAATCAAATGCTGTATTTGAAATTCTTGGTGTATACTAGGGGCTTAAAACTTGTTAGTTATTAGAATGATTATAGGGAGACTGATCTTTTATGAGGCCAAAGCGCAGCTCTAGCACATACATTGAAGAAAAAGATTACACATAACACCTGGGGTGGAATAGAATGGTACACAGAGTTTATCTTTGCAAAACCAAACCATATTGTTTACCATATACAAAACCATATTTGAAAGTCACCCTTTTTCAATTTTAACTATCTTTATTTTTTAAATTCTTACAATGGAAATGTCTGTAGATTTCCTTTTTAGACTGATGTTTTAGTGATGACAAGATGGACAAGAACCCAGAACCAATCTTCCTCCCTCAGAATTATTACCTTTTCCAAAAGATAATTTCAATGAGGAAAGCCTGCCAAAGGCCAATGAGAATAATTAATTCCAGGTCAGACAGGCAGGCCCTATTTAAAAGACTGTAAACCTGAATGGTACTGGTTTAAAAGGCATTATCTACCTCTCCACTCTCTCCTTCCCTCTGGTAACCATTAAACTGTTGTTCATGTTCATGAGTCTCTTTTGTTTGTCTTATTCATTTGGGGTCAGCTACGTAGTGACAGAAGGAAATTTAACTTTGGGTAGTGAACATGCAATGCAATATATAGAAGATAAGTCATAGAATTGTACACTTGAAACCTATGTAATTTTATGAACCAATGTCACGCCAACAAATTTAATTGAAAAAAATAAAAGGTAGCATTAGTTTTTTGGTTGATGGAGTAATCACTTTGTTGCTGCTTTGGAACATCTTTGCAGTCTGCTAAAGCAGCCGAAGCCTGTGAATATAGCTTCTGGGGCAGTATGGAAGGCCTTTAGAGACTGAGGACCTTGTCCTCTCACCTGGATTCAAGAGTCCACCCCTAGCCTGCCTCAGAGTTCTCTTTCCCAGCCTCTGAAATGTATTTACCTTCTTTAACCTAAGAACAGAGGTCAGTAAAGTATAGCCTTTGTGAAATCCATTTTGTATGTCCTGCAAGGCAACAATGGCGGTTACATTTTTAAGCAGTTGAAAAATTTTTTAAAAAATGCGATATTTCATAACAGATCAAAAGTATTTAAAATTCAAATATTTGTACCCATATATAAAATGTATTAGAACACAACCATGCTCATTTATTTATGTATTATTTATTACTTCTTTCTCATGGCAGAGTTCAGTGAACTCTGTGAAAGAGACTACTCTCAAGGCAAAACCTAAAACTGTTATTATCTGAATGTTTACCAAAAAAAAAAGTCACTGACCCTGTCCAAGAGGATTGCTTGAATCTGTCACTATACCTCAGCAGCATCCCTCTGTTTACCCTCTTTTTTGTAAATAAGACCTTTTTGTAAACAGCAACAACTATACATATATTTGCTTTACAATGGTACATTTAATGAAGGGTATTAAACACTTTGCAGATATGACTGTAGTACTCCAGTGTGACATTAACTCCTGAGTGTCGAATCCCCTCGTTTTGAATGACAGCATTGAGTTTAATCATGGGCACATTCTCAGAAAGCGTTCAGCAATAAAGTCCTCATGGATGTTGCCTCTGACTATATCACAACTCTGAAAGCCACACAGTGAATTTATTTAGTCTCCACTCCCTTGAGAATGCTTAACAATATATCTGGGCTAATATTTGTTATGGCTCAAGTCATTTTCTCTCGTTTATCCTGGGGAGAGGGAATGACAATGAGAAGGAACACTCTCTTCCACACTGTGAAACGGCCAGGAAAGGGAGAAAAAAAACTATAATCAATCACTTCTTCTGTAGGAGGCAGGAGAGAAGGAATAACCAAGAAACAAATTTATTATATGCCCTCTGTGCAGAGTGCCCCATGTTTAATTTAACTAAATACACATACATTAAAAAGGCACAGCCATTATTCAGTAGGAGCCTGAGCCTGAAACCAGAATATGAAGGTCAGACTAGTGGGTATTTGTAACTACACAATGAAATGCTCAGGCCTGCTGCTCTGGGTGGTCCTGTTGGCTCATTCCTTCTCTTTACTGCATCTCTGCTTCAAAGGTTGCTAGTTGTGGTGTACTGCTGGGAGCCTCAAGATATCTTTTTGCCTACAACCCCTTTGTTTACTCTAGACCTTTACCAGGCAGACCTTAACTACTACACCCTTTAGACAAATTCTGTACAAGACTTGAACTCAGAAAAATTTCCACTTAAAAAAATGTCTGTTTTGAGTCTTTCAAAGAAACTCATCTTCCAATTTCTTATTAGCACTTCAGTCATCGAGTGTAGTATCCAGTTTATATTTAAAAAAATATTTTATTTGTGCTAGTCTTAATTCTTTAATTTAATATAAACTCTTGAGGTCAATTAAATATTGGATCTGTGTTTCTAATTGGAAAGTCCTAGCATTCTAGCATTTATAGATACACAGACACAGCTTTTCCTCATTATGTACAATTTGTGAATTCAGTCTTAAAAAATTTATTTGTAACTCCAAAGTTAGTACATATAATACATATATATATATATATATATATATATATATATATATGAGATGTCTAACAGAAACACACATAAAATTGGTTTATGTATTGATCAGTTGATGGAAATGTGACCAGAGGCTTACAGGAACCTAACCTGGTATTTTCCCTAATAGCAATTGTTTAGTGTCTACTAACTCGGTGTTCACAGTGACTTATTGAACATAACTACTGTGAATAATGAGAACTGATATACGTATAAACATACATGTATATTTAATTTCCAAGAAAGCTGGGGTTAGTGGTGGCTTCTCAGGAATTTTGTCTACGAACCTATGAGTTCACAATACCTAAGTCTTAAGTTGCTCATTTTTTTCCATTCTATGACTGCTGTCCCCTTTCTAGAGATGTTCTGCTGACTTTGGATTAATAGACAAATAACCGGAATCAAATGTAACCTGCTGTTTGGGATATTGTGAAATGACGTGTTGCCACCTGTTTGTTGTTAAACCATAGTTTTCTCTTCATTTCAACATGAATTGACAGCCCACTTTTACCTCAGTATCAGTTGCTATAGTGAAAGGAATAATTGGTTTTAAATATGAGGATGACAATTACGTGGCTCACTGGCCCCTCTTCCTTCTCCTTGTTCATGGCACATGTTGCTAATTGCTCATAGTTCTCCTGCTGCATACTGATATGATTATAGAATCATTCTCAGCACAGTGCCATAGGGACCACTAATAACGGGGTGCTGATTGAAATTGTTCCCTGTAACAGTAAGTGTAATATGTTCTTTTCTGCTTTGATAGACTCTAGATTGTGTGCACAGTGTGGATTTTGTGATACTTAATAAAAACCTTCTAGGAAACAGTCTTGAATGGACTGTATATTACCAGGTTATCCCGTGTGATACAGGATTATAGCATGTACTTGTATTGGCTCCTGTTGTGATTAGGCAACCTTCACAGTGCGCAGAGGGAGGCGCTCACGGTAACCGATACCTATACTGCCACCAGTTGACATTTCCAAGAATAGAAGTTAATCCTGCTGCCTTTCATTGCAAAACAAAGTGAAGTTAGATCAGAGCAAAAATTTAATTACTGTGCCTTATTGTTCTCTATTGCTTTTCTCCCCCAAATCTGATTTCTCAGGTTGCTCTATGGTATCTTCATTTATAAGGAAGCTCAAAACGCAAACTTTATTGCATTTCTTTTCATATATTATAGACTCAAATTTAGAATTTTCTTAATTGGTATAAAATCTGGAGGATGATACTGGAGGTTATAAGAATATTCTGAATAAATGAATAAGGGATATTTTAAATAAATAAGATGCATAGAGTGGGTTTTGATGGGATATGTTTAATTTTCTAGTTTTTTAAAAAAATGGCTTAGATTTAAAGAATGCATTTAGGAATGCATTCCCCACTTGTTGAGGATATTTTGGGCAGATAACTTAACTCTTCCGGTATTAGAAATACAATCTTTTTTTCAGATTTAAGTAGTTCATTTTAATAGAGAAAAAGATTAAAATTCTGTCCCCTATGCAGCTGAAAGTTCTGCCTCTCTCCAAGTCAGGCCTGATCAAAGAGTCTCCAGATCAGTAACGGAACAACTCTGTGCCTTTAGTATTCCTTGCTTCAACTCCTTCTGCTGCTGCTGCTTCAGGTTCCTCTGGGTAGAAGGAGAAAGGATATTAAGAGGAAAAGACCAAATACTGCTTGCCTGGCTCTGTTTATAATTCTTTGTTTATTTCATGGTCTCTGCCATGCAGTACTCACTCATGGAGGGCTTTTGTGGACTTCTTCTTAAACACTCCTGGCTCTCAGTCTGTCACATCCATGCTGAAGACCTCTATCCTGAAACTTACAGTTCTCCGTCAGCTCCTGCCCATGGGTTTCTCTGGAGTCCTCTCAGTCAGCAAGAAGTCCTTAAGGGCGAGATGCTTTTAAAAAGGATCTAGTCCAGGTCTCTTCTAAAGTGTCTACTTGGCTTTTAGAGAAACTCTTGTATTCTTATTCCACCAAACTCTTGAAATGTGTGCCATTTACACAGTTTTCCTCTCTCCTTGCTTTTAGGCAAGAATCATACACTGGTCTTCATGCTCCCCAATTGCTGAGGGACACATGCCAAAATTTCCAAAGACCTCTTTAACTCTATATAGCCATGATCCTATAGGGATGTCTTAGTCCATTCAGGCGTCTATAATAAAATGCCATAGACTAGGTGGCTTATAAACAATATATATTTATTTCTCATAGTTCTGGAGACAAGGAAGTCCATGATTAAAGTGCTGGCAGATTTGGTATCTGGGCCAACTTCTTGAATCATAGACAACTTTCTTCCTGAAGTATCCTCACATGGTGGAAAAAATGAGGGTGCTCTCTGGAATCTCTTTAATAAAAACACTATTCTCATTCGTGAGGTCTCCACACTTTGTGACTGAATCATATCCTGAAGGCTCTACTTCTAAATATCATCATACTGAGGATTGGGACTTTAATTATGAATTTGAGGGGCACACATTCAGTCTATAACAGGTGGCATCCAACCCACAATCCCTAAACTTCTAAAATATTAACATTGGGGGTTAATATTCTTTCCTTGTGATTGACTCTCAATTTTTTCTTTTTCTTCAGAGGGTGGTTTGCTGTCTCCTCTCACTTAGCTTGAAATTAGAAGAGATATCTCTCCTCACTTCCATTGTAGGAAGGGAAGAAAAATGCCACAGTACTCTTTTTATATTTCCCTTCCATTATTGTTCTCTGATCAGTCTGCCTTGAATTTCTTATCTTTCCTTACATAGGGCAGAGGTGGACTATAGGCTAAAGGTTGTAAAGGTGATTTTGTCCAGCACCTAGAATATCCTATGGAGAAACTTTACATGTGATCCAGTCTCTGAAACTTCATTAGAAACTAGAAACCTAATACCACACTCACAGTTTTTATGACTGAATGTGTCTCTCAGCAAATTCATACATTGAACCCCTGTCCCCCAGTGTGATGGCATTAGGGAGGGGGACCTTTGGGAGGCAATAAGATTAGATGAAGTCTTTAGGGTGGAGTCCTCATTAATGGGATCAGTGTCCTTATAAAAGTCATAGGAGAGCTTGCTTCCCCTCTCTGCTCTCCACCATGTGAGGGCATAAGGAAAAGTTTGCGGTCTGCAACCCAGGATAAGACTCTCACCTGAACCCAATCATGCCTTCACCCTGATCTTGAACTTCCAACTCCCAGAACTATGAGAAATAAATTTCTGTTGTTTATAAGCTACCCAGTCTATGGTCATTTAGCTGTAGCAGCCTGAGATAATTAAGAAAACAGTGTACTTTTAAAGCAGGCCAAGCCCACTACTATTCAGGTTGGTTTTACATTACTTTTATAGACTCCCAGGAGAGATAAAGATCATAGATGTCAGTTAGGTCACCCACATGATAGTTTTTCTCTGCAAGATCCTTGTCAATTAATAATTTAGCCTCAACACCTCCAGTCATGGTGACAACTCATTGTATTTGGGAACAGTTCTAGTTATAAGTCTGTCCATGTATCAAGCCAGAGTCTGTTTTGCTCTAATTTTTCTCCAACATTCCTCTTTATTCTGCTCTCTGAAGCTAAACAGAACAAGCAGTTCTCTCTTTTTCACATGAGAATCTTAAACTATCTAAAGAGAAAACAGATGTTTTTCTTCTTTGAAGACTCAGCATTCCCATCGACTCCAATTGTTCCATAAAGAGAAGGTTTCAAATTCTCTCTATAGAGTCTACTTTGGGCACAATTCATTGTCTAGGTGGTATTTGATTTACACTACATATAATGGGAGAACTGTCCCCCTTATTTTTAGACACTCTGCTTCTAAAGTCTACTCCTTCCACCTCTGAAAGTCCTATTCATTCTTTAGAATTTAGACATCTTTCTGTATATCTCTCCTTTCCCCTTTCTCTGTTTTAAAATATCCATCTATCTATCATCTATTTGTCTGTCTGTCTATCTATCTATCTATCTATCTATCTATCTATCTATCTATCTATCTATCATCTATCATCTATCTCTCAACTATCTATCAATCATCTATCATCTATCTATCTGTCTTAATTTTGGCATATATCACATTGAATGGCAATTTTATTCATTCATTCATTCATTCATTCATTCATTATTATTTTACATTTGTTTTCCCTCTAAATGCTAAGCTCCTTGAAATAAAGACAATGTGTTATTCATCATTGGATTCCACGTATATCTAACTCAAGCTAGAGACTTGGTAAACAATGTTGAGTTGAATGAATAGATAAGTGACTATAAACTAAGACTTCCTGCAGCCTGTTTAGCAGTTGTATCATCTGACTGAAGCATGTTGAACCCCTTGTCAACTTACGTTTCTGAGATCTTTTCACTTTTTCTCAACTAAACTAGGTTTTCTTCATTACATTTATACCTATGTATTTGTATTTTAACCTTATGTATGTATTAGAAAGTTAAGATCTGAAAAGTATATTTTAATTAAAAATATTTCCAAATTATTTAAAGAGTAGACCTCATGTTAACTCATGATACAATAAGTACTTAATGAAACTTGATTTCCTTTAGGCAGTCTTTCATTCTTTCAGATTACTTGTCTTCAGGGAGATTTTATTAACTGTTTATATAAAACTTCCTCAAATGTCAGGCAACCAAGAACCTGAGAATCAGCTAACAATAAGGCAAAACAGACTTTTTGGTTTTGCTTTTGTTCTGTTTTGATAGCATAAAGTACAGTGGGAGGAGAAAAAACTTCTCACTCCTATTTCTGAGCCTCATGTTTTGGACAATGTGATCCATTTGTTGGTTCACATTTATTGCATGTCAAATAAGTTCTTTTACAATGTTTCTGTGTCTTTTCCTCTCTTAAGTTCAAATCAACTTGTTCACTTTTTAAAGCAATCATTTGGCACAAAGTGCTGCATAGTGAAGTCTGAGCAACCAAAGTATGTTTTCAAGTATAGAATACCAGAGACATATATGGAAACTCATTTTCCCATATGAGATTTTCTGTTCCTTTGAACTCTCCTTGATTCCCCCCTTTCATGTGGTTGTGAGAAAAAAAATAAAAACAATCCTAATTAATTTCTTCCATAATTTCTTTTGCACATTTATTAGATGCCCGAAGTTTATGGCATGTCATATTTTAAAGTGTCTGGTGGGGGAGCCTTGCTAAAAAAAATAACTTGTTCTGTTTTAGCAATTTATCACACAATTATTTTTCCATTAACTATGTCATTATTTATTGTATGCTCAAGTGTCCTTTGTTTCTTTTCTGGATCCATTCCCACTCCCCAACCCCACCAGGAAGAAATGCTTTTAATTATATAATGAATCTCCATCAAAAAGTCAGGTTATGTTAAACTATTGGACTTGTCAATTTAAAGTTTGTCATTGCAAGTGCCTGAGAACACAAGAAAGTTTGAGAAATCAAAGTGAGGAATCAGGTAAAGATTAGTGGAACACCTTGAAATGAGTCTGAAACAGCTTTGCTTGTGGTTTAAACCATTGCTTTCATATTTTTAGAGCATTTATCTGAGAGTTCTTTTTACAACCAAAGTTGATGATTATATTCATTAAAAACAGAAGTGTGTTCCAGCAATAGTTTGATTTTTTTATTTATGTATCATTAGCACTTTAAGTAGTTTTCCTCTATTTCTTAGTCCCTATAAACTCCCTAAATTCAGATTTTGCATTCTCTCTAACATTCGGCACATTGTTGGTTCTCAATAAATGTTTCACAGTTGGGATACTTATGTTTAACAGCTGCAACACTGACTCCAAGGACAGCTGCATTTTAATGGTGTGTGAAATGATTTATATGTAAGCTGCTAAAACTCATAACTAAAGCACTTAGCACTTAGGCTCCTCTGGGAGGAAAGGTGATAGATTAAGGTAAAATGGTATTATTATTTAATTCCGAAAGAGGTAAATTACACTGGCAAAATGCTATTTGATGTAGCTGGCAAACCACTGTGGTCTAAAACTTCACTCCCATCAGGAAACATGGTCCAGTGGTTGGAGCTGTGGTGTAGAAGGCAGGAGTCCTGGGTACTATTTCTGGTTAATTTGCTGACTCCCTGGGTGACCTTGGGCAACTCGCTTAACCTCCCCATGCCTCAGTCTCCCTCCCTAAGAATTGAGAGGGGTAAAACTTTTGAAGATTCTTGCTCTGAAGGGGCATTTTAAGAGCATAACTTTGACATATTTTGTTTGTCAATAGAATTTTTGTAGTAATGGCTGATTTGTTTTTCTCTCAGCTGCACTGTTGGCTGTAAGAAGGCAGAGCATATTAATACGCCTTTAGCCAGGACACGCAAAGTGAGTGCTCAGAGTGACCATGGGCTCAGGATTCCATTTTTCAGAACAGCCTCCTCCCACCCCATATCACTGACTAAAGGCTCTTTGAATCCACACCCGTCCATGCACAATTCTTATCACTTTGTCCTTACCATTTTTTATAGCCTTTGAAGAAATGCAAAAAGTATTTTGAATTCATAGTAGTGAAAACAGTCTGGATTGTGGATCAAATTTGGCAGTAACCATATGTTTGGGAAAAATAACAAACAAATTCCCAAACTTAAAGCTGTGCTGAATCTCGAATTGACAAGTGGAAGATAATAATAAATGGTCCTTATCTTTGTCTATTTCAGGTTGGTAAGCCCACTGAAAGAAGATGTCATTTAGTTGGAACAGATAGCATTTCCGATAGTATAGGACTATATCTTGAATTCTGACCACTTTTCTTCACTCTAAATTCCTGGAATGCCTACTTAGGCTACCTTATTCCTGACAAACTAGGTGGACATATAGCAATTAATTCACTACCTGTCAGATATAAGTTCTTTAGGAAATTGGTAGGTATGAAATATGAGGTATAAAGAAGAAAAAGAGAGGATAATATCAGTATATAAAACATATTCATTTTTCTCAATTAATAGACTTAAGTGTTTTAATGAAATTCTTTCCTGATGACTTCTTATCATTTATCAAAATGTTCTGGGGTTTTTTTGGGGGTATGGAGAGTGTTATTGGATTTTCATTTAACTATCTTTAGAAAGACAATAATTAGCACATACTTAAATAGTGCAGTGCTCCAGTACAGGAAAGTTGAAGTGACTTTGAAGGATATTGAGAAAACAGTAGTGGTCTTAAAGGTGAAAAAAAAGTTTATGTGGGGAACATAAATGCACTCAGCTACTTTTTTTGAGTTTTTAAGTTATTGCTACTGGGTTACCATCATAATTTTCTTCACTGATGGAAGTTAAAAAGTATACTATGATTTAATGCTATTTTGTGATTTTTTAAAAAAGCATATTATTTCAAATTTATTGTTTATATATCATGAGCATGTGTACTAAAGTTTATGAGACTCTCACATATGCATATTGAAAGGCAAACAAAAAATTGATTAGTCACTTATTTCTAGCTTTATTCAAGAAATTTATAATGTAATGAAAATAACTTTTAACCATAAAAACTACTTTTAAGAATAAATTCCCACGGGAAAAATAAGTTTCATATTGTTAGTCTAAAACTCTGATTATAGCAAAATATTTTCTAAAACTCTATTTTCCCACATTTATTGCTTTTATGATAATTTTGGTAACTTTGCGGTTTTTTTATAACTGTAACTTTCAGATTTTGGCAGAAGAAGCAATATGTAGTAAATGCCAATAAATTTTTATCAGAAAAACTATATGTACATATAATATTTATACTTAATAGAGATAATAAGAAATATAAAGATTGTATGACAAATTAAAAGCTAGGCAAGGAAACAGTTGCTAATGATTATTAAGAAATTTCAATGTCGATTCAATATGTTTATTATGAAGGTATTTCAGGAGACATTGATACATTAGTTAATATTGGTAAATGGAAGTGTTAACTCATAGAAGAGATAGTAAGGAAAGGAATAGTACAAACATATCATTGAATTTCATAAAATGAAGGCATTAAGTCAGATTTATTCAATATGTAGAGTGCCTCGAATATTTGTGACTCAGTTAAATCAGACAGAACTGAATTATTTAATTTGCTTGGCTTCTGAGGGTAAAAACAATAAAATTTCAATTACCAGGTTTTATCAACAACCCTCTGAGGTATATATTACTAACCACAAAGTAAGGTTACGTAACTTTTCTGAGAACACACAGCAGTGAGTGGTAGAGTTAGGGCAGCACAACCTGACTCCACAGTCTGCACTCCCAACCTCTATATCATATTCCCTCTTCAGAAGTTAATAAATGCTGCAGAAATGGTGGGACTGGTGTGTCAAGGATCTAGCTGCAATTAGTCATGCTATATTGTTGTTCACATTAGCCAAATTACTTTTGGGAGATACTGACTCACTCATTTTTCTCTACTCACAGTAACCTAGACCAAAATATACACACAGACACACATATTATCAGTTTGCAAGGTAATTCTCCAGTGTAATAATACTATTTCAGAATTGTAAAGCCCTACAAATAATTCAAAAAAAGTTTACATTAATTTTTTTATGTCCTTTATCCTGAAGGTCTGCCATATTACCCTACTTAAGAGCTAAAAAGTTTGTCTGCCATAGAGTCATGAATGTTTGAAATAGACACCAAATTTCTGGATCAGAGAAAAACTTGATTATTCATGGCAAAATAGGCAGTATGCTTCATGTTTGCCTTGGTTCCTTCTCACTCCCTGATCCCAGGGGTGTAATTTAGAGATGGAGATAGGTAGATGTTGTACATGCCAGGTAGCTGAAAAATCTCATCATTAAAGGGGTTTCAAGCAAACCTTTCCAACCTGTGCATAGAGGGAAATCTCACTGTGTTTTATTATCTTTATTATACTGGGCAGCAGACAAATCTGCTTTCTGCCCAGGATAGGGGCACTATTTCTATCTTCTAAGGCTGTTTGCAACTCCTGAAAAGAAAGTCTTGAAAAGACATTTTTGAAAAGACAGTCTAGAATAAAAGTTATTAGTAACTCTGTTTATAAGATATGCATATGTACATGAGAGATGCATAAAAACTGTCTCGTAATAATATATTATTTCCCATAATCCATGCTATTTCATTTGACACAAATTCTGTGAGCTTAAAGGAGCAAACCTTATTTTTTTTATTTTTCTACTTATAAAATTATTCTGATGGCTAGATAAGGCTATTGTAGCTTTTACAGCCTGAAAATAATTTAGTTGATGATATATATAGGTGTTTCAGAAAAATCCCAAATATGCAAACTGATATTTAAAGAGAATAATTCTTATATAAAAAAAGATTACTATAAAAGGATTTTTCTCTAATACTATTTTATATTCTTTGCTTATGTTTCATTAGCTACTTCACTGGGAGTAAAGGCCCTAAATATAAGGGTATGTGTTGGCAATCACTGGCAACTGAAGAAAGAATATAAATAAAGACAATGTATTTTCTAACTTATATTATAAATCAATATAAAATGATCTAAATCAATACCCTGTGGAGGACTATACCTATTATATTAAGCAAAGGAAACTCAAATTAAAATATCATTATATGCATAAGGTATTACATTCTTAGTTTCCAAGATGTGGCACTTCTAAATGTGCTCAATTTGGGGCAAGGCATTTTTTGCTAATTGGAATAATTTAAATCTTAATGAATGTGGTTTACTCCTGTAATTTCAAAGTTTGTTGCTTACTATAATCAGATCCTTTTATTTAGACAAGGCAGGTTAGATTTTATCCTACTTTGATGAACAAAATTAAGTCACAGAAAGTCGGTTATTTGTCTATTGTTAATGAGCAAAGAAGAGACATTGGTATGGTGTTACTGGGTAGGGGGTGTGTGAGGATTGGGGGCAGAGCTCACATTTTCCATCTCATTTTGCACCGGAAATCATAATAATATTAAAAAAGCAAGGCAGCAAGTGAAAGTCCCTGGCAGCTTGAAGTAAATTACAGCAAGTAACCAAAGGGCAGCAGTTAGTGTTCAGTCATTTACTCAGAAGTACTCTTTGGGTCTATGGCTATTTCAACACTAAAGATTATTGTTTCTCATTTCAGGGAACCCTTCTATTATTATTGGTAATTGAAACAAGCTGAAAAATGGTCACAATTGTATGACATCCAGAGTATGTTTCCAATAACTTCTGAAAGATTCAACCTCATCCATCAATTGAATAGGTTGTCCTAAATACACAAGGTCATTCAACTCTCAGCATCTTTGACAAGCTATCCTTGGTCAGTGGGATGTTTAAACTTTGTCCTTCAGCTAAGTGCAATGAGAGAAATGGTCTCATCAAAAGTCAAAATTTGAAATGCTAAATTTGATCTGTCAAGTGGTCAAGAGTGTTAAAGGTGAAAAATAAAGCTACTATAACACTAAAGGTTTTTTTTTTTATATATCTTGTTTTCTTGGCAAGAGGAAAGTCAGAGGCAGGCTTCTTTTCACTCATGTTTCGTAATTCTTTGAAACTCACATGTAAGCCCTGAGCTAATAACTTTAAGCCCATATTAACAAATGTATATGGGTTTCTAGTCACTGAGTGGTTATTAGTTTGGGCTATACTTTAATGATTAGGTCTTCAAACATTGTGTGCTTCCCACCAGCATTTAGCTCATAGATGTGTTACAGAGTGAAAGAGAGTTCAGTACAAAAGATCAGTACAGACTTAATTTAATATGATGCCTAAGATATACCTTTATTATTAATAATTCTGTATCTAGTATTTATCATACAAACACCTGTAATAATAGTCATGGTAGCAAAGATAATAAAAGTAATATTTTTTCTTATAGCCACAATTCAGGTTAGATCTAATAGAAATTTGCCATCTTAAATTTTGGCTAACTACTGTCTTTCCTTGGGGATGAGGTAGGGTTGTCAGATGAAATACAGGATGACTAATTAAATTTGGTAATTTTTTTTTGGTATTAGTATATCCTAAATATTGCATAGGACATACTTATACTAAAATAATTATTAGTTATTTGTCCAAAATCCAAATTTAATTAGGGTAATTTTTTTCTCTAAATCTGGCAACTCTAGGGTGATGGAATGCTAATATTTGAAGACAAGTCTACGAAAGTCTCAATTAGAAAAGTCTGAAACAGAAAAGGTGAGAACACACTTGTTAAGGCAGAGAGGCAGATCTGGTAAGGTTTTCTCTATCCGTCCCCAATTCCCCAAACATATGAAAGCCATTTACTAAGGCAAAAACATTTTCGTCATCACGGATCCCAGTTCTTTTTTAAAAAAAGTATTCTCTTTTTCCTTAGAACTAAAAAAGGAAATAACATTACTCTGCTTGGAGATTGCTTTAGTATTTTTCCCCTAGTATTATGCAGCCACTAGATGACAGTATCAGCCCATCATACTCCACCCGCTCCCAGGCGTCCTGGAACCAATATTTCTGTACCATTTTCTTTCTCTTTGCAAAGGTGTTAGCTTGTCACTTTATTATCCCTCTTTGTTTTCTATTTTTACTTTTATTTAAGTGCCAGGAAAACCAGCTGGTAGAAGAAGTCATGCGGTGCTCCACACGTTTGTTACAGGGGGTGCTGTGACTGAAAAACCTAACTAATTTTCTAGGCTGCTACTGCTGAATATCAGACAAAAGGGAATGGGACATTTGCACTGAAAACTGTAGCTGGGCTGATAAGGATACAGTTTGATTATGCATTGCTAAGCCCTGGACACAAAGCTGATATTCCTGCATGTAGGAATCTCTCGGCTGCTGGCAAAGACAACCAGGTGTGTGTAGGTGGGGACAGGCGCTCACATGAGACTCTGAATATCGGAGTTAGATTTTTAAGTGCTGTGACGTGTTCTTTTTCAGAAAATGAAGTTTCTTTTTACAGAAATAAAACCATTGAATTGCAAAACTGCACACATGGCGGTGTAAAAAATTGATCTTGAGTTTGTAAAGTGAGCATACCTTAGAGGTGTTTAAAGTTGTAGGAAAGGAGAACTTTTCCATTTTGTTAATACAGAATCCCCTAAAATTCTTGTTCCAAGGAATACTGCCATGAACATGAGTTAAAGGAGTTTGAATTCATTCTCATCCATACCAAGCACACATTATCCATGTGAGAAGGTGCTTTTCACACTGAAATGCCTTCCATCTCTACATCCCTTCTCTTGTGCTGGTCCCCGGACACTGCAGTCCCCAGAAAGATCTGTGTGAGATATCTGTGCAGAAGGTTTTGCTATTGATATTGGCTAAATACCCCTATCTCAGAATCCATACTTCAGTTCTTTTCAGGGATTTACCTTCTTTCATTTGAATATTTCATAGCAGATTAAGTATAAACATTGTTTCATTGTTCTTCATGTTTGCCACCCTAGAACTAGGTATGATGTTATTTATTTATTTAGGCTGGATATTTCTCATCATCCCTCTTCTCTTGTTTAGTGAAGAAACTCAAGTACAACACTCCTCTAACGTGTTAGATATATATCTCCAGAATTATTTTTGGGCCTGGAAACAGTAACTCCTCTTAAGAGAGTCTTCCCTAACACGGTGGATTCATCTTTGCCACCACAGAGAACCAGCTGCTTAGCAATGAATGGGACTGAGTAAAGAGAAGCACCTGAACCAGCTGCTTAGCAATGAATGGGACTGAGTAAAGAGAAGCACCTGAACCAGCTGCTTAGCAATGAATGGGACTGAGTAAAGAGAAGCACCTGATACATACTGCTGTAACTCCCAGTGGTGGCCTGACTTTCCATTCACTTTAGATGTGTCAGCTCTTTCTGGAGAAGGGTGGAGAGTTTGGGGCTGCCTTGCTTTCATGAGGATATTCAATCCACTGGATAGCTAGCTCCTGAATCTAGGTATATATCAATCCTCTGGTTCTTGCTGTGGAACATTTGAAAAAAAAAGTAATTCTATATGTAAAAATTCTACTTTGTGATTATTCATAAATTATTTTATTTTGCACTGATAATTAGAAGCAAACAGTTTTCTTTAGAGAAATCTTTAATAACATATCGGGAGATTGTAAAATAAACAAGTATGATTACTTTTTGATAACGTTTTCCACTGATGAATGAATAATTTGAGATATTTATTCATTCATTCATTCATTTATATTTTATTCACTTATTTGACAGATATTTATTACACATCTTCTATATGCCAGGCCTGTTCAGCAGAACCAAGAGAGTTAGTGTGCAGAGTAAATGGAGGCAGCCATCTCCACATATGTGCAGGTCTCTCCCAAAGTAAGTGCACACAATGGGTCTTAGGCGTAAGACAAAATTTGTCTTTCCTACTCCTCCATCCCATTTCATAATAAGTGTAATATCAAAATAGAAGACAAGATTTATATAAACAGATAGTTGCTTACTCCCTTCTCTAAAGTGATAAAAAATGTTTGTTAGAATGTTTTTATTAGGGAATAATATTTATTATTTTAACATTCAAAATAAAATTTGGTGGGCTATCATATATCTGTCATTTGCTTCTATTAAGGCTTTCTGTCACTCTCTTTCTCTTTCTCTATGTAATTATCTATTTATAAATTCTGGAAGTTGATTACTAAGAATACTCAAAAAGCTTCTCCTGGGATCCAGAGAAAAACCATATCATATGCAGTACCTTGCTTAGCTATAGGTGGTAAAGAAAAGTTCTTACAAGATTGTTTACATAAACCTTCCCTTCAAAATTCAACTAAAATGCTGTTGGAGAATTTTCTTTACAGGCAAAGCACCATCTGATTGTAGTTTTTATACTTTTCTTAAGTCATATGGTTTTTGATTGTCTCTCAGGCCAAGATTTTAGAAAATTTTGCTCCTAATACAGGCCAATACTTGAGTTTAGAAACTCAATACAGCTAAATATAAATGTAAATGTAGATGGAACTTTCATCCTTTACATAAAATACTATTCATTTGATTTCCCTTCATTACTGCCAAGATGAGTAGATTGAAACATTGCAGCTTGTGGTTTCTGGACTTTGTTTCAAATGTTGGACCAAGGGGTTGCTTGTTTGGTATAAGCAATGGCAACAGCTTTTTTTTTTTTTTTTTTTTTTTTAAGAAAAGCATAAAATGGAATGTAATGATTTAAAATAAACAGTAGTTACATTTATGATACATACTTTGCCTGAATATTTTTAATTTTTCTTGCCTTGGCTAAAAATGAAACAGTTATTCAGATAATAGTAAAATAACGACATTCAAAATTCAAGCATTCATGCCTCAGAAGTATGAATGAGCCTTCTTTAAGATATTTAAATTTTTTTTTTTATTTTAGTGCCTTTCGTTATTGCATTGGGCTTAAATTTTCAGCAAAAGTTACCATATTATTTGAATTTTTTAAATGCACCACATTTACAGCAAATTGTAAGCTCTTTCTTAATTTTGACTTTTATAAAGTAGGTAATATCAAGGAAAAAATTAGCTAAGTATTTACTTTGTTAATATAATTATCTATCTCTTATTTTCATCAGTCAGTGATATCATGAGTCATGGAATAGCTGACATTTGAAGTGGAATTTGTTTTTCCAAAGATTCTCAAACTTTTCAATATGGATCTTTGATCTCTACAAATATAAATTCTTGTTCCCAGAGACAATAGTTTTTAAACAGTCTTGATACGTCACAAGAATTTACTTTCTCTAACTTTAGGACTGGTACAAACACTTTACCATCTTTTTTTAAATGAGTGTTTTCTGGTCATGTTGTTCACAAATTAAGAGATTGTTAAAACCACAATGGATGTTAGAGACCACATGGTCCAAATCTTCATTACTCTGATGCTCTTCTTACGGACCAGAGAAGTTGGGGGAGTTTCCCAGTCTTCAGGAACCCCAAGAAAATGAGAGAAAGAACCATAACTAGATCCCAAATCCCAAGTGTCAGTGACCAGGGATCTTTACACATTTTTTTTTTCAGGCTCTCTTCTTGGGGTATGATATCAACCAAAAGATGTTTCTCCTTCCTAAGATTTTACTCACACATACACATTTGTGGTCTTGAGATTCAGAAGAAAAAGAAACAAGTCTTAGATTTTAGGTCTTGATTATTCCTTTTATTTCTCATCTTTTCTCTGGAGGACAAGTTGGATTATTGTTTCTAGATTATTGACAAGGAAATTGAGGTAAAAAGAAAAGAGGTAAGAAAAACAATGATTCACTTTAGCTTCTGATTGAGGAAAGGTTTTGGTTTAAAAGGTCTTTTCTAAATCTATTGTTTGCAAGTTAGAATTCATTTCCCTATAAAAAATCAAGTTATACATAATGGTTGAGTTTCTACAAGAAAATATCCAGAACACCTATTTAATATACCTTCTATTCAAAATGTAACTCTGAATGAAGATTGATATATACATATCAATATATACATGGCATCTTTAATGACACTTCTATTAAAAAAAAAAGGATTCAGAATTTCATCATGCGACATTGATATACACAGAAAATGAGAAACAACATAGTCATTAATACAATAATTGGCACCTATTAGGATGTATTTTTTCTTTACTCACATCCCATTCATTTTTACATCTTTTCCCTACATTTTTTGTCAGGGGAAAAAAATTGGCCTTTATTAGGTGTCTTGGTTTGGCCCTGCCTCCAACACATTCGGAGCCAAAGAAAGGATGAGGGAGAGAATTGGTGTTTCAGGTTTGATAAGCAGAAAGAGATTATGTCACTTGTGTTTCAAAGGCTCAAGCAGAGGTTTACCCAGATTTTGAAAGCGTTAAAACATACATTTTGATGTGCTCTCTTTTATAAAAATTAAATTTATTAATATGAAATTAGGTTAAAAAGTAAATATTTATTTAAGATAACAGAAGTAAACAAAATTAAAGATGTTTGATTTTCAAAAGCTGAGAAATAGCACAAACATCAGAACATAAACAAAACAAAACAAAACAAAAAATCCAAAACGTTTTATTAATTAGCTTTCTGGTAAAACTCCTTTTAAAATTTTTTGGGCTGCATTTTCTTCCTTCCCTCCTTCCTTCCTTCCTTCCTTCCTTCCTTCCTTCCTTCCTTCCTTCCTTCCTTTCTTTCTTTCTTCCTTCCTTCCTTCCTTCCTTCCTTCCTTCCTTCCTTCCTTCCTTCCTTCCTTCCTTCCTTCCTTCCTTCCCGCCCACCCTTCTTTTTTTCTTTCTTCCTCCATTCTTCTTTCTTATTTATTTTTCAATTTAAGGACTTCTGTAATATAGAATTAGTTTTAATCATAATCTTTAGTTCATTATGTACTCATCTTTCCTACTGGCACTGTCTTCTTTGTATACTAAGTAACTTTTCTTGATTTTTAAGTAATATAATAACATAATGAACATTCAATTGAATATCTAAAACAAGTCAACAATTCACATAAATTCTGTATAGCCTCCATTTATTGTTAGTTTTACTTATCACCTTACATGACAGATTCTCAAGCTTCAGCATGCATTAAAATCACCTGAGTGGCTTGTTCAACTGAAGGTTGATTCTCCCCCCCTTCTAGCCCCCCCCCCCCCACCACCACACACACACAAATACCACTTTCTGATTTAGTGGACTTGGAGTGAGGCCCAAGGATTTAAATTTCTACCAGTTTCTCTGGTAATATTAATGCTGCTAGTCTGGGGATCCCCACGCTGAGAACTACCTTAGACTTATTTTACTTTTATAGTCCTTATGAGTTTCTGTTTTTATTCATGTCCTTTCTGACCACAGCTTCAGCGTCAGTGAGGTGTGTCATATTCTGCTTCTTTGGGAAGATGAAGAGTCAGCTGGAAATTACATCCCTAGGGAGATAATTTAAATAACATTAAAAATAACAGACAATCTATTGACCTTGCAGTGTAACAGTATGTAACACTCCTTCCCAGCTGCAAAAGCTTCATTTTTACCCTTTAACCATTTCACATACACTCTTTTGTGTAAGGGAAAGAGTAGCTTTGGGTTCTGTAGGTAAGGGTATAGAAAGACAAGAGAAAATTCAGAGCGTGTTCCCAGAGGGATAAAGGAAACATCTATTCTGGAATAACTATTTAAAGATGGCTATGCATTTATAAAGCAGTCACTTAAGCTGGTTAAAAGTACTTTGAAGACTTAGAGTATATTCCCATGATTTTGGTACTAGAGGCTTCCTGACCTTATTAGCTATGCTCATAATTTATTTGCCTTGGTTTCAGCAGAGGCTTGCTCTAACCTAATGTCATAGTTAATAAAATCTTCTTCAAAGTCAATCTGTTAGCTTTGCAATTGTATTTGCCATTGAATGAAGGATATAGAATTTTAACCCCATGAGTGGAATTTAAGATTCATAAATGCCCAGTTTGATCCACCTTTGGAGCTACTGTTTGGCTGTGCATTGTAGATAAGTTATTTTTCTTGTAAACTCAATTGTTCTATAACAATGGTACATAACAAAGACAGCCATGTTAACAAAGACAATTCCACTATTCATTTGTATAGTAAAAATTAATCAAATGTCACCCTGTACCAGGTCTTCTGTTTGGCAATGGCAATAAAATAATTAGCAAGATTGCTATATTTGTTCCCTGCTTTGATCTCATATTTATGCAGGGAAGACAGATAAGTATATAAAGACTTCCAATAAAACATTAAGTAAAATTATAAACATGTTCCAGATAGAGTTGACAGGTCAATTGGGATCTGTCAGTGGCAGGATTCAGGAATGCTTCGGCATAATGAGGAATGTGACATAACACACAGTAAAGGGACTGAGAGGCATCTCTAATCATCTCAGAGTAAAAAGTTGGTACTCTTTCTCACATAATGTTTCTTTTGCTCTAAACTGCCCAATGCTTATAATCAATACGCATTCAAGAGTAAGCATTTTGTTTGGAATCCAATCTCAAAAGGCAGGCAAAAGAGACCTACGTTCCTGAGGAACAGTTAGTATTCCTGTAAAGAAGAACAGAAAACAGGATCCCACTTTGGATGCCAGGAGCTAGGTATTACCAATCAGCTATAAGAGAAATGAAAATTCAGAAACATTTACTGACCTTCTAAAGTGGAACATTTGGCAAATTTTGTCTAAGAGCAAGTGGTAGGTATGAGGACTGTTGGGCCTCCTTACTATTTTTTTCCCCAAAATCATCCATTTTGTCTACAGCCTGAATTTCATAGCAATGGTCAACTATAGTAAACCAGAGTAATAACATCTACCGCCTAAGGGCAGTATTACTTGCAAAAATAACAGTGGAGTAATGGGAGACCTGCTGAGAGTGCATGTAGGGGGCTGAAATGCAAAGCTTCTTGCACTTGTAAGATAGCAGGATGAAATTCCCCTTGGACGCCTGTTATTCAGAATAAGGTCCTTTAAAGGATAAAATCCCACAATAATCTTACCCTTCTTTATCAGCCTTGACATTCTTTCTCTGCACCTTGCCTTTTGGCTTCATTTATCATTTTCACCCCCCAGAAATAAAATGCAAATACCTTACATAGTCTTGCAATAGTTAATGCACTTCTATTTTTAAATGAACATCTGCAACTGCAGAAAGTATTCATAAAACATCAGTCTTTTTTGACCCAGCATCTTCTACTCTGGTACTGTCATCTTCAAGTCCCTTGTCAAAGAGGTATCTGAATGACTGACACTGATAAAGTAAAGGAACATTTTAGAAGAGAAAAAAAAAAAGAAATCTAAATCACTCCTCTAACATCAACACACTTCACCATGCTTACAGACTTCATAAATCAGATTTGGTAATGAGGGTTGAAGGGACACACTATGTGAGGAGAAAGTATGGTGAAGTTCATGTCTGAGAACTGAAGGGTTCTGATCATAAACTAAAAATTTCTGAGTTAATCAGAAAGTAATATTAAATCTGAATAGGGATGTGGGTTTAAGGATCACATCTATCTCTTTGCATATGTTTTCAGCGCTCTGAAAGTGTTTAATGTTACTATTTATAAACTATTTCTGAAAGTAATAAAATTTCAGAGATAAATATGAACTATTGTATGGTTCTTGAGGTGTCATTTAAACAAACCACTGGAACATAATAAAAATACCTTGTAATATGCACACACGTTTAGATATTAAAGTCGACTATGCCTTTGCATTTGTGCCTAGTCAGAAACATGATCCTGTGAGGGAAAATCTAGGGGGAAAAATGAACATTGCTTTCTTAAAGCTTATTTTATTTTACATTACATAGTTGCCTCACTTACTTGTCTTACTACCATCTGAACACTAAATGTATAATATTTTTCTACAAGTTTTTTGGGCTGGGTTTAGTTACAAATGCATTTCATAATCTTGCACTGGGGGAATTCCTTTCTACTGAAATTGAAGATATTGATCCTGGGAGTTGATAAAAACTTTCCAAAGTACTGTGAATTAATACTTTGGTTTTCTGTCCTAGGAACTATGTTTAGATCTTGATTGGCTGGTGGTCAGAGTGAAGGAAATTTTGCCAGGCCTAGCATAGTATATACTTGGTGGTTAAGCAGTAGGCAATTAGAAGTATGCACAAGCTTTTCTTGACTAAGTGAAAGGATAGCAATAAGAAAGTGAATGTACTCTAGGTCTCGAAGGGAGGCTCTACTAGTAAAGACAGAGAGACATAGAGTGGATTTTTATACTGTGCTTGCACTTTGTATTTATAGAGCATTTTTCGTTCCAACATCTTAGACCAATTTTAAAGATACTTATCAGTTGGAAGGTGGTTACTTTCCTGCTAACATCATCAGAATGCTGATTTACTAGGTTTATAACTAACCCAAGGCTATTTATTACAGTGGCATAATGGTCTAGGGCATGGAATTATAATTGTTTTGACTCTCAGATCAAGTTGACTAAAATCCTTGCCATTCTAATCTCTGCACCTTGTATTTCTCAGTGAGAAAACCTGGAGAAGACTGAAGTGAACTCAGATCTATAGTCTCTCCTAAATGGACATAGAGACATGAGAGCTGGGGGGTAAAAGAGGGTATCTGGGGTCATTTCTTCTTTTTAAAAAAATTTTAAATCGTGTAATCTATTGATATAATTTATTGAGATAAAAATATTTGATATGGAGATAAAACATTCTTAGATAATGAACTTTGAATTTAACTATATTAATAAATGTCTTGGAGCTGGAGTGTTCTTTCTGGTTGTTACCCCTACTAGAGAGTTCAACTCAATGTTCAATTTCAGATTGAAGTTTTATGCCTGTGCACAATGCTAAGCACATAATAGTGATGGAATATACATTTGTTTGAGAAAATGATACAGAAAATTGAATAAATTATTCATGCAAACTTTTCTGTAACTTCCCATTTATACCAACCTTTACTGTGTAATGACACTTCACAACACATAAATATAAAAAGAGAACTACCAAATATCTTTGGTATGATATTATTGCTTCTGCTTTCTTTTTCTAATGTATGGAGTAATTCTAAGTTACGTCAGTCTAAGTGTTTCTCTCCTGATGAATGTGTACTTTTGAAGGTGTGTTGAATTTCTAAGATAATAAGGCTGGAAACAATAGGTCTCGTTTTCATGATGTCTAGAATAACTTGCAAATCATAATGACTCAGACTATCTTATATTTTAGCACTGAAACTTGCAAAGGTTCTCAGAGGTTAATAAATGATGGGTGAATCTCATAAATGTAATAAATACATAATAACTAACTAAATAATAGATATCTAGCTTTGCTATTGTCTTTCATGAGAGATACATGTGTATAGGAAGGACAGATACCAGTTGACAGTTTTTAAAGTGCTTATAAAAGGATCCATTTAAATATAATGTATTGCCATTATTCTAGAGACAAAAACTTCCCTATAAGTAAAGGTCTTGTCAGCATTTCTATTGGAAGCTTTCATCTTAAGGGTGTGTAACTCAACCCTAAATTGTGCTGTCAGCTGAAATATGGTATATAAAGTTTTAGTGTCATTGCCATTTTTTCCCAATATTTGGAATCAAGAAATCCCACATTTGTCACATGTGGGCATTAATCTAAAGCAGAAGGCAATAATTGCCAATGCTACCAAATTTTATTCTATCTGAATAAGATGATATTTCCTAGGAAATCAAGGCTGCTGACACTAAGGAACAAACATAAATAGATTTTTGTAATTCTGCTTTATGTCAGTGTTTGGTCAAATATAATGTGTAGGTGCTGTAATACTGGCTTCCAAGTCATTTTGAGGAAAATAATTATGCCTGGGGCACTGGAAAAATTTCAATCTTGAACTAGAGATGTGAAAGTATTAACAATCATGCCTACTAAGATGAACTATCTACCAGTGACATTTAAAACTAGCCTATTCATTTCTATTCTTTATGGCTAGATGTCTATTTCAGGAATTTATGGCAAACATCTGATCCAAAAGTAGTTATGTTCTTGACAACAAAAAGTGATAAAGAAGCTATAGAGAGCAATGAAAATTGATGGGGATAGAGAGTGATAAACAGCAAAAGAGACCCATTAAGGGCCAAATAATTGGTAAAGCTGGAGGAGAAGGGACTGAGAGGCAAATTGGAGTGCAGGGTGATCATTTCACAGGTTCAATCAGCCAGCTCTTACCCACTATTTCTGGTGTGTTCTGGGTTGAAATTTGAAGGTAATTTATTAGAGTTTGGGTCTTACGTCCCTTTGCAGTTGTAAGAGGAAAAGAAGAACTATGATTTGTTTTTTTAGGGAACTTAAAATAATAAACACATCAAGATTCAAGTTAAGTTCAAAAAGAATTTCTTTTTTAGCAGCATTGAGCAAAATATAAAGAATAAAAGTGCAAAATGTAAATTTACTGAGTGTGGTTTCTATTAAGTTTTACTTTTAAAAGCATAATATAATCTTTTATTCAGATATTAGGGACTAATACTTGGTCAGTTTTTTTAAACAAAGCACTTAAAACACAACACTTTGGTGTTTCAAAGTTACATTTAAGAATGTGCTTCTGTTTCTTCTCAGCAACACCGCCCCCAAAAGAAAAAACATGCTTGTCATTCTCATCTCCACAATGTAGACATAAATGGAGAAACTTTGACTATGTTCTGTTTTCAAAGGCAGATTGAGAAAAGAAAGTGCCTATTTTTATCCTAGGTATTTTGAGTATGGTAATTTATTTAGTTATCCATATAACTATCCATATCCAGAGATGAGAAAGCTTAAACTCAAACAGATCAAAGTTGCCTACCAAATTCACCTAACTAGTAAATTACCAGAGATAGGTCTTTCTGGCTTCAAAGCCCATTCTATTTCTATAAAAGCAAATTATATACCATATTATATCAAAAGTTTCAAACTGATATGTTATTTTTAAGGTCTATAATTTTCCTGAAAAATTAAAAGATATTGACTTTTATTTTAGCAGTTATTTATTGGTATCTACTAACAAACATATAGCACTTAGGTGTTTACAAAATGGTTTCGAAAACATTATCTAATTTGAAACTTCTGACATTATTTTCAGTTTACAGATGAGAGTGTTAATGCTTCAAGGCACAATCACTGTATTTTACTTTTTCTGTGTAACATTCCTGAACTCCTGGTGCACTGCTGGCTTGAAATAGGTTCTTGAGGAAAGGTTTATGGATAGATGTAAATATTGTCTGATAGCTTGAATAAAGAAATAGATATTTTTGTAGCTTCTTTTGTCTCTACAATGGATTACAAGCTCTCTCCATTATATTTCAGTATAGGTTGCTGGATATACCTATATTTCATTTTAAGACTTCTCTTTGAATCAACTTGCCTGTCCCAGCAGAATGCTAATACATATTATTCTTTGGCTTCTCTTGCACATTGATTTCTGGATTGAGCTAGGCTACAAGTATAAAACTTCTTCACTCAGCCAAAGTGTTAAAAACAAAGAAGAGAGTGTCAATGGACACAGCATCTTTTGCCTTAGGATGAAAGTGGCTTTATGGCAGATGCAGAGTTACAAGTGGTTTCTGGACTGTGAAGCCCCTGCGCTAGTCCTCCATAAATCATCTGTTCATTGGTGAGGGAGTCTTAGGAATGGGTATCAGGGTGGAGCCAGAAGAAGACAGATGCCAAATGCAGCAATTTAGATCTGGAATTAGGGATCATACAATTTACAGTTTTTCCAGTTGTCCACTGTTTCTTCATTAAATCCTGTTTTGAACAGGTTTTCCCTGGCACTTCCTTTCTTAAAGGTATCTCCCAGAGGTGATGTATTTCCTGCTCAGACCTAGTCAGAGGAGCTGGAATTTAAATATCATTGATTCCATTGGTATATATCAATTATGAAGACATACAAGAAATCCAAATGTTTATTTAACCAGTAGAAAAATTTTTGAGTCAAGACATGTTACAAATATCTTTTACCTAACTTCTAATTTTGTATTACTAAAGAAAAAAATTATAACAATATTCGGTAGTTATATTTCCATTTTATGAGCTTGCTTGTCATTTCCTCTTCCTTTCTCTCAAACATCAAATAGTAAAACAATTTAGAAAATATCCTGTACAATTTTAAATACTTAATTCAAAAATAGGCTTGTTTTAATTGGCATAATATCTTATTTAAAGTTTTATTATGAAGTAACTTTTAGAAAGTTTCTAGTGTTTTATATTTTATGTACTTTAATTCAGAATTGCTCCTGAGTATTGGGGTGCGGGGAGAATAAAAATCCTCCTATGTGGTCCCTTGATTGCCCAGCTCTCTGTTTTTTAAGTCTAGAAGTGACCAAAACTAGTCCTAATGAAAGGGACCCTCAGAGCTAAGTGCTAAGACCTGAAACTTTGTTTTAGACTGGAAATGAGAAAGGAACAGCATTTTGGAGAAAATGGGCAAAATGTGGGATGAGCAGTTCTTTGCTTTCTTACTTTATTTTTTCATGTTGTTATACTTACAGAAGCAACTTAAAAAAGTAAAAGCAATGGTATGAAATTTTATAACATATTAAAGAAGAATGGCTTCTGGACTGAAAATGAATGCAATATACACCAAGTTTCAGCTGGGAGAAATTTTTTTTTGTCGTAGACAGTTATAATAAGTTTGTTCTGGAAGGTTATGGGTTTTAAAATGAAAATGCTGAACCAAACTTAACAGCAGCATTATGTGAGAGCTGTATATAATAACAGCTATGATACCTTCAGAACAAGAGGACAATGAGATCCTTAGATTAGGAGAGAAAGACTGAGATGTATGTAAAAAATTCATGCAAAAAAAGAGCAAGTATGTTTTTTCAGTTTTGCAGCCCAAAATTTCGAATTATTTGGGGGGATGATTTGGGTGGTCAACTTTACAATGGAGTTAAATTGGTTTCTTATTTTAGCCACTCATTGGTTCAGCTTCACTCTGTTCCATTCTAAAAATGCATCCGCATATCAGTCAGCTGCAGGACACTTGACTCAGCATTCGTGCCTGCTATGAGATTAGGGTAAGTGGATTGAAACACAAGAACATAGGTTTTGAAAATTTACTATGATAAGTGGTGATCTTAGCAAGCTAAACAAGGCAAACCAGAGCAACCTCTAATGGGATAAACCTCTACTACCCTTCAAAACATTATCTATATTTTGAATTAATCTTTTTGGCCTTGGTTGTGTTTGGGTATCTTATATTTTGAATGTTTACCTATAACTATCTTAAACACCTAAATTTTATTGTTAGATTTCCTGCTTATTAAGCCATTAAATAAAATAATGGTGAAGACAATTAAAAACAGAATATGATGAAACCGAAGAGTATCAGAATTATCTTCTTTTCTATTAACTTGTACAATTGCACATGTGTGTCAGCAATTACAGATTAAAGAAGCAATTAGCCTGAACAGGAAAAATGTGAAACTAATACTTAATATACCAACAAACTGTGAGCTTGAAAGCCTCCATTTTTGGTGCAGTTGCAAGCAGAATTGGAAAAATCTGTTCAACCATAGCCCATCATTCTAATCAAATTTTGAAAGCCAATAATGATAAGTTACATCCCTATGTCATAAATATGCTTTTTTTTTTTGAGATTTATGAACTCTAGAATTAACTGACGTGATGATTTATATCATCTGCGATTAACAGCTGAATGACTTTGTTTTGATGTGTTTCCAAGGAATTAGACTCCTAAAACAACAAAATGTCAAGACGTTTAGTGCTTTTCTTCATAGATAACTTCTAGAGTGCTTAGGGACATATTTATGAACAAGTGGAGCTAAGGGAAGAAGGTGGAATGTCAATTGTTTACTGAAAAGAAATTTATAGAATTGTTTAATGCAATCAAATAGAGGAGGAAAATTAAGGCAACTTTCATATCAAGTCCTACTTTTCTTTCTCTGCTTCAATCTTTAATTTCCCTTCTGATTCACTGACCCCTTAAGTAGTCTCTCACCACTCCCAATCCACACACACATTTAATAAAAGTCCTTGGACTAGAAGTAAATAGAAATTAGGTTCCCAAGATACTTTCCCAGTCTTCTTACTCAGTAGCAATCAGTGGTCCCAAAACATCTCAAATTTCTGAAGGCAATTCTGAGCAGATAAACTGAGCATCAGAATGAGTAGATAGTTGTGGAATTACTAATGGAATTTAAGGAATTAAGTTTCTTTATATTGTAATGAAAGCATTTAGGTCTGAAATACTTTCTGCTCACTGGTCATCAGAACTAGAGTAGAATCCATTGACTCATTTTTTATAAAATTATAACTCCCTCATTCATCTGGAGTGCCTTTAAATATTTTTGGTGGTATTTTTTTTTTTAAATAACATTTCAAAACTGAATAAAATAAAAAAAAATAGATATAAAAGAATAAGTTGAAAAAAGCAAAGAAAATTATTTTAAAAAAGTAAGAAGAGGCATGCTTTATTAGAGACTAAAATATATTCTAACGACAAAGCAATGAAAACAGTATAATGTTGGCACTGGAATAAAAAAAAGTGAGTTAGAATAGAGACATGGAAATATATGATATGATAATATTTTTTATTTGTTAAACAATAGTTTTATTTAATCAGTAGATCCAGCACAAATGGCAATCTTTCAGAACAAAAATAAATCTGAATTTTACTTCATATAAAAAGTAATAAATGAATTAGATATTTAAATTTAAATGTTTAAAAAACATATAAATCTATTTATCTCCTAGGATTTTGAAAGGCTTATGTAACAAGAGAAAAATCTCTGCTGGAAAAAGCAAAACAAAACCAAAAAACTGTAGACATATTTAAATATATAAATATGTAGAGAAACATTTCTATGGCAAAATATACCATAAACAAAGTCTATAATAAATGACTGATTGATGGAAATATTCACCATACATATGAGAGATCAACAACTTTAGAATAAAATGAGCCTTTTCAAATTCATAAGAAAATGACAATGGAAAACAAAAGAAAAATGAACAAAGTACATGAATAGGTAGTTCACATAAGAATAAATTCAGAGAGCCAATAAATTTATTAACAGAGGCTCAACCACACAGGTAGTCAGGGAATTTTTTTAAATGGCATATTTTAAAAAATAGTATGTATCTTATGCCTATGGTAGATAAAAATTATAAGAAGAGATGACAGTCTTTGTAGTATCATAGGATAAATGATTAGCTCATGCTTTTCAAGTAGATTTCTTTTTTATTATGGCTTTCTTATAAACAAATTCGGCAATAGCTATTAAAATTTAAAAGGCACACACCCTTTAACTCAGCATTGCTTCAGCCAAGAATCTATTTCCTGAAAAATAAACCACTGTGATATATGCAAACTGAAAATAAGTGAATGTCCATCAAAAAGAGAATGGTTGAATAAATAATTGTAAATTTATAACAGAATAAGGCAGCTAAGGAAAGTATAATATTTTCTCTGGGAAATTTGACTTAGAGGAGATTTACAAAATGCGGTATTAACTGATAAAAGCAGAAGACAGTTAAATATATAGATTATGATCACTTTTATTAAAACAAATAACAAGAAACTCATTATGTATTATGATTATAAATTGTATAAGGACATATACCAGATTGTTAATGCTGGTTATAACAGGTGAGAAGGGAAGAGAAGAGAAAGGCAGAGGTACACAAGAAAGGGGGAGAAATCAATGTTAAAAAAGAATATGTTTGCTATGATCTTGGCTATGCAACATTTTGCTGGTGGTAATTTCAGAGTGGCAAAATTTTAGGGATTTATATCTTGTAATTATAGCCGAGGACCTAAAGCTGAGAAAAGGATAAGCCAAGTACCAATAAATAGGGGAAAAAAATGTGCAAGACCATCCTTATAGTTCTTGCCAACTCTAGCTCATCACTCACTTCCAAACTACACAAAAGATTTAAATATTGGGATGTAGTTCCATAGTGCAGTAGTTAGCATGGTTGCTTTACACGCAGAAGGTATAGGGTTCATGCCCTGGTAGAGTCATGGTCCATGGTCTATGGCTATGCCACCCTGAACAGGCCCGATATCTGAGCAGGGTCAGACCTGGTTAGTCCTTGAATGGGAGACCACCTAGAAAGACCAGGTGCTGTAGGCATAAATAATAATAATAATAAGATTTAAATATTGAAGAAAGAGTTTTTTTTTTTTTTTTAATCAGGTTACTGTAGTATTTCCCCTCTTTTCCAGTTGAATGACAGGTTCCCCTCCAACTTCTCAGGTTACTGTTTGTGCTTCAGAGAACTATCAGAAAGCTGGGCATGTGTTGCAGAGTATGAGTCACTGGCACTCATAAAATATGTGAAAATGAGAATCTTGCTGGAATAGTCTCTGGCAGGAAAGGCTGTGCTGTATTGATAAAGGCCTTTCCTCCCAGACTTTGGTAGAGAAAAGATGTCTGCTTATTTCAGTTGGGGTCAATATTAAAATGCCTGGGCATTTCCTAAAATGTTTAAGCAATATTTATATTGAAGAGACAAGTCAGTTTAGTGCTGTGAATTCTGAATTAAATTGAGAGAAGGTTGAATGATACTGTTTTATTTGCTTCTTTCTTTGTTTCTATATGGCTCCATTTCTGTGAAAAATAGCAATCACTACAAGTTTGGAGCACCAGATTCTAATAGGAATTGATGAGTACTTACCACATGCCAGGTGCTTAGTTAACAAATCTATGAAGTGGGTAGTATCATCCTCTTCTACAGATGAGCAATCTAGGCATAGACAAAATAAATAATTTGCCAAAGTTCACACCAATTATAATAAGAGTAGGTAATATAGGAATACAGAATGGAATACATTTCTTACAGGACATATTAACCTTTATTGCCAGGTAGCTGTTTGCATTCAGAATAGTGCCCATCATATAGTAAGCACTCAGTAATGCTGACTATTATTATCTGCTAAGGGAGATATAAATGATGTTTATTGGCAAACTGCTTACCGTTTCTAAGCTTTATTTTCATTTATTAGTCAGGTTCCTGGCAAAAAGCAAATGGCATCTACAAATAGAGTAATTAAAAAGAATTTAACAAAGATCCTCATTAGAAAGTTGTGGGAAAGGTTAAGAGAAACCAAAAAAGGATGATACTTCACCTCTGGGCTAGTGAGGGATTATTATCACCACATCTGAAGGGCCAGGGGAGAGAGTAGCTCATGGGAAACTAAGAGCTGTAGCTGTAGTTATGGCTGCCTGACAGATACTGTGACTTTTCACTTCAGTACAGCAGCCACTGCCAATCCCTTGAGTTGAATCGATGGAGCCCGAAAATAACTCAGATCTCCTTTGCCTCCCACACTTTAATCTCCTGTTGCCCTCTCCATTGGCAGACCTAAGGAGAAGCCAGAGGGCAAAGGAGTCTGGGTGGAAGTCAGGCTCCTAGGGGCTCAGAGAAGAGGGGAAAGTGGTGGAAAGGTCTGGGTTTGCTGAGAATATCTAGTGCATTCACCTTCTATAAAATGAATTTATTAACTAGTATTTTTGTATGCCTACCAAACACTGTGTTAGGTGATGTCAAGTATATCAAATGTAAATTACAAGGTCTTGTGCCCTCAAGGAGCTTAAGTTTTAGGCAGAGTTTGATATAACACCAATGTAGCTTAAAATATTAAACTCTGAAAGTAAAAATGTTGAGGTGCAGTCTCCAAAGTTAAAATGTAAATTTGAATAAGTAACTTAAAAGATTTAGAAATCGACTTTCTCATCCTCAAAAATGAGAACAGAAATAGTACCTCCTTCAATGGTCTATGTTGAGGATTAAAAGTGCTGATCCCCCTAAAACGTTTACAACAGTGCTTGACATATTAAAAGACTTAATAATATGGCTATTATTATTATCTGCCAAGTGTGATACAGAAGGTGTGAGCAAAGCCCTAGACTATTTCCTAAGTAGAGAGCATGGCACTGGAGAGGCTGGATTAGACACATCTCTAAGATTTATTCTAGGTCCTGAGATTGTATGGCATTTCCTCAAGGTCACACTCTAGGTATAGGCAGTGTCAGAAATACTGCTGATTTCTGATGTTTATTCAACCACCTGCCGAGGCTTCTTCCCTTCTTTGAGTCTATATACTGACCAACCCTAATCCGGATGGTCATAAATAAAATATTGCATCAGCTATTTAAAAGTTCTAAAAAGCATATATTAAGACTGATGGTATTGATGATAATACTTACTGGCACTCGAACCCAAGACAGTAGAGCATTTTATAAATCAGCCAACATCCCTTGTGTCTAGAATCTAAATTTGAGGTCTTGAGCTATACATCATAGATGTCTTTTTGAAGACTATGCTTTCCTCTTTCCTCTTTGGAAGGCAATTTATTATTTTTATCAATATTAATGTATTACTTTTTTTTAGATGAAGTATATCTGTCTATCCATATCTGGCTTGGACAAATTTCTTTTGGATCAATGAGAAGCAAGTTGCTGGCTTTTTCTTTCTCTTTCTCTGCAAAATGTTCAAATAATTATTGCTAAGAATATATATGTATAAATATATTTTAACCGAGTGTCACTAAGTAATTTTAGTTTTAATTTGATTCTATATTTTGAAGGAGAGTGATATGTAATCAATAAAACAACAGGAACTATTCTTTTGCAAGAGTGAAATAAGTTTCTATCTAGAATGTCACAGTAAGAAGATATCCACCAGCCCCCCTTACAGAAGCTGGAAATTTCTGCAGTCTTGGTTTTCTCCTGTGGTTTTGCCAAGCACAGCTTCAATAAGAAAGCATAGGGAGTTTCTCTTTTCCATGCTCTGGTTTGCTTTATTAACAGTGATAGTTTATTAAAATACTAAAGGCTGAAAAGAAGCTCAGAAAACACTGAAGGAAAATTCTGTCTTTTGTAAGTAAGAATATGTGGAAATTCAATGGGTAACTTAGTTTGGCTGCCTTTTAAAATTTTTCTCTGTTGCTAAGGGATCGTAATGGTAGGTATAGAAGTGAGCTTAAAGCAAGTTCTTAGAACAAGCTTTTGCCCAATAGCAGTCACAGCTTTTATAAGCAACCCTGTCCATATGGAAGAGAAAAAAGCTAGAAGTGAAAATTACATCATCCGTTCCATATCAGACAAGTTAATTAGTTGGTCCATAATCACAGACTGCTCCAAATGAAAAGAACAGCTTTTCTCCTTTTGAACGATAAGCCACAGAAGGTGCAATACCTGTGTAATTCATTAACAGTAAGAATGTTCTGCAGAAAAACATGCTGAATTTAGATTACCCTGAACTTCAACTTGCAATAGCAAAGGTATGGTGAGACTTTTGCAGTTTCTCTAAACAAATTTAAAATGTGAGAATTTCCCTTTGTGCCCATCAGAAGAACTCTAAGATGCTTGGAAGGTTTTGTGAGCATCTAATATTTATTTATTTATTTATTTATTTATTTATTTATTTATTTATTTATTTATTTATTTTTATTTTAAGATATCAGAGCAGTGTTTAGTGTAATAAATAAGCTATGGAGCTTTGTAATGGAAGAACCAGTTTACCATGTGAGATACAAAGCAATTCCTAAAATAACTTGAAAGGTGGGTAGGTCTGAATCTAAGTTTTTGACTGCAATGTGGCATGTACCTATCTGGAACAATTTAAGGATTTTATGTATATATTAGTATGTAAAGCTCCAGAAGCTTCCATGATCAGAAGAAGAGAGGCTTGAAGGTCATGGAAGCATACCCTCTGGTAGCTGGAAAGGTAATTCTGGCTGGTTAGAGTCAGGAAGCTGGAAAGTTGAAACATACAAAAAGGAAGATAAGTGTTTTTGCTGTTTGGAAATAAGCCCAATTAGCCCTTTTTCTAGACTAAATTTTCTTTTCTTGCTCTAATTTCCAAACAAAAGATGCACAAAAATTAGAAGAGTGGCATTTGATTTATGAGAAGAGGGTGAGCTAGCATATTCTGATGCTTTGCCCCAAAATCTACCTGGAGAATTAACTATAGAAACAGAGAGAAGCCTGGTGATAGGAAAAATATAAGAACTGTGAGAAACCCGTGAAGGGTGTGGGCAGCAGATGCGGGTGGCAGTCAGTCTGTTTGACCTGCAGCTGTGGGAGGAAAGTTGAGGAGAGGTTTTCAGTTCTCTTGAGTCTTGCTCTTTTGTACATTACTTCTTTGGAACTGTTTTTGCCTCATCATCTGCACAGAATCCACAACAGCCTGGACCTAGCAGTAACAAGGACATAATATTAGGGTCTGCAAAATTTCTGCTGGTGAGATGCTAATGGAACAGATGTCAGCTGCCAGGGATCCTACTTCCCTGCCCTAGTTCCGTTTAAATGTTAGGGCTAGTGGATTTTGTTTTAAGGAGATAGTGTCATTTTGAAAAATGATTTAGAAGACTGGTGGAGTGGCAGCAGATGAGTGACTGAGAGAGGTTCTTTGTTACTTTGATGCTCCCACCTAGTCTCACCCTTTCCCTTTTATTTAAATTTATCAGAAGAAATATAACTTAGATGTTTCCCTAATTTATATTATCAGAAAGCATTATGAGCTCATGGTATCTCCAGATATCGGAAAGAACGATCTCTAAAAGAAAGGTGACAAACTATGGTTACTGAACTCAGGTTTGGCTGCTTGCTGCTCAGAAGCCAAAAATTGAGAGACAAGGGAAGAAAGAGGGTTTGTTCAAGAGCCAGCACCCTGAGAAGATGAGGACTGCTGTCACAAAGGCCATCTTGTCACCTTGGTGTAAGGAGGAGTTATTATAGCCAGAAGGATAAATAAGGAACATGGGAGAAATTCCAGAGCTACATCCTGGAGGGAAGGGTTATGCTTCTAGGCTGACTATCTTGTCTCTCTACATTGGCTTGTTTCTCATGCTGGGGTTTCAGGTTTGCAGTCATCCTATGCAGCATGCTCCTGGAGCTGGTCAAGAGAAGGTCTGGTTTGCTTCTTCTAGGGAAGGATTTTGCAGTCAGTCTCCTGGCACTGAAAGGTCTGGGAACCAAGTCGGCTTCCTTTGAAGTTTGTTCCTAGGGTTCTCAAGCAAGCAAGCTGTTTATCTACAAGTTACATGTTAGTTAACAAGGCATTTTTATGACACAAAAATGAGAATAAAATTGTAAGAACAACAAAATGATTACGAGGTTACATTATGAGATGACAGTCATAAATCTACAATAATCACAGTTATAATTCCCTGTCATTTCCTTATTTTCATTTCTATGGAAGTTTTGCTTCTCTATCTGTAATGGACCCTTGGGACAACAATTTATCATGAAACACTTGAACCTGTAATGCAACATGGTATTCAACTTCTCTAGTTGGAGGAAGAGTCGTAAGTAAGGTACACTGGCTTTCCAATCGTCAAGGCTGTCTCCATAGTTTAGTTATACTTATTATGATTATTTTGAACATCTATAAAAGATTAATGCTAACATTAATACAGTTAAGCCTAATTTTACAATTCTTCTTAGGACAGATTTAATTCCCAATGGTTATCCAAGAAAATAAATCAGAAAACCATTCTCCCATGTCTTGGAATAAAGGAGTAGACACACAAAGGTGGAAGGGTAAGGACAGAAAAAGCAAGTGAGTTGCAATGCTATTATATTAGACAAAGCCTGCTTGAATCAGAGAAAGAAGCTATAGCAAAGAAATGCAGCCTGTGTGTGGTTAGTGTGCTATTACATTACTATATGCAACAGAATTCTTAGAACAATTGGACTAAGAATTTCAAATGAGTTTAATTGAAATAACAAGTGTTAACAATATGTGGGAGAACTCATAAAAGAAGAAACAAGTGGAAAAAGTAAATATAAAAAATATATAATAATTGAAATAAAGAACTGAGTAATAAGGTAAATAACCCAAAAGATTCACTTGAAAGAATTTGTTTGCTGGAAGAGCAGATTGAACTCTTAGAATGTAATAGAAAAAAATAAAAAGAGAAAATATAACAATGAACCTAGAGATTTGGAGAATAGAAATAAAAGTGCTAATATCTAGTTAATATTCTCAGGAGAAAGGTGGGGATGCTGGTGGTGAAGGTGAGGCAAAGGAAAGACATATTTGAAGAAATAATGAGTATTACTATCCCAGAGTTTTATAAAAAAGACAGACCTTTTATTGAAATAGCTCATAAAGTAAATTTTCTGTACCTCAGTTTACTCACCAATAAAATGGATATAATAAAATGTTTGTCATACTATTTAAAAAAATAATTTGAGGAGTAAATGGGTTAATATGTGTAAAGCCCTTAAAATAGTACCTATAAATATTCACTATTTAGTATGTTATTATTATTATTACCTAGATGTATTCGAATTAAATTCTAAAACACTAAAGACAAATAGAAAATGCTTCCCAAAAGAATCAGCATACCACTTACCAAAGAAAATTATTTAGATTGATATCAGACTTCTCAACACCATAATTACATGGTATGACCAAGGGCATTATATCCAGTCAGGCCTCAGAATATTTACTACATTGAAACCCACTTTGAAAAACTCTTGGAAAATGTACTGAAATAAGATACATAAAAGCACATGGATGCTACCAGAAATACGTGAAGTAATGGTAGCAAACAACGATGACAACAAAACTAGAGGATATTATTATTATTTAAAAAATATATAAATCGAGGAAAATAAATTCTAAATCACATCAACTTTCTGTTGGAGGTGGCAGACAGGGAAAGAAGACCAAAATGATGTAAAACCTGCAAGATACAAGTATTGCTATACTTAAGAAACTAATAAAGAAAAATAAAGGAAAACTCATAAGTATAGATCTTAAGTTAGGGCAACTACCCTAAAAATAAAAATAGCCAGTAAGAATTTGTATGCATTTCTGGCAGAAATGATGCAGCTATTCTGAGAAGCATCTTTGCAGTTATTAGTCAAATTATATATCTTTATACACTATGGCCCACCAACTTTGTTCCTGGGTTTGCACTTCAGCTAAATTAGTATAACATTTCATATAGGTACAAATATCAGGATGTAGTTGGGATTTCCTAGAGGTGTCTAATACCGGGTACACAGATGAGTTAAGCAGAATGACAGCAAAAGCCACTCTAACAGCAGTGGTGGCAACCCTGAAACTAGCACATAGCTTGGCAGTGACTTTATTGAACTACCATGGTGGTATATGTAACCCAGAACAGAGCTCTTTGTGGGTGCCCTACTAGGTAAAGTTGGAAGCTCTAGAAGCGGTGGCAGAGGTAGAGAGAGAAAGTTATCATGGGCCATGAATGGGATACTGACAAGACTTCAAGGTGAGCCTTTATTAGGTCGGAGCCATATGGCTGCAGTGGGGCGATGTGTTTTTGTGAACTTTGGGCATCACATACTTTTCAGTCTTGCATTGCTAATTGTGGATCCACAAAAGAACAAGGGAAGTGAAACAAATGGGAAACGACTGGTTTCATCATTAGGTGCATTAAGGCAAAATGTTCCAACATGAACTGTTGGAAGGGCTTGTAAATATGTATTGGGTTGGGATTCAAAGGGATCCAGGGGTGAAACAACACCTTTTGTTCAAACTCCTCTATTCTTTTCTGTACATTTCCGACCCATGTTACATGTGTGAAAATAGCAGTTCCAAAATCTTGCAATTTTGTGGAATCACCAAATTTTTAAATCAGTACAAACACTTAGATCTCATCTAATATTAGCCCCATAGTGTGGTGGTTAAGTGCCTGGCTCTCAAAATAGACTATGTATGTTCAAAGCCCAGAACTGTCATGAATTATTTAAATAAAATATATGTGAAGGGCCTGGTACAGAGTAGTTATCAAACAAATGTTTTTCTTGTTTATTTCTATTTCATTATTAATCTGATTGAGGAGGTAATTCTTCTTATATGATTCACAAGTCACATTTTATGATGGTGTTCAAACTGGGCAAAGCTAAAGTGCTGGATTCATATGATTCTCATTGCTTAGTTTGGGCTCAATTTAAGACAGATGCATTAGTCTCTTGAGGAGAACTAGGCTGGCTAAACAGAATTTTGGACTCTATGTTTGATCAATTTACAGAGAATGGATTTGGTCTATTATTCCATGGTGGGCCTTAAAGTTCTTGGTTAATAAAAAGCTATGCAATCTATAAATAGTCATTTATGACAGGAAATAAATTTGCACTGTTATCTTTATATGTTAATTTATAATAGAGTATATAATTATAAAAATAATTGTTATCATTTATATCTTTTAAATATGTATTTTTAGGCAAAATAAAGTGCCTGTTCTACTCTATAATTTTGAACCACTTCAAGTTTTATGTTTAACTGTACACTTTTTTACATTTGGACTTGAACATCATATTTTATGATATGTACGGTGATGTTTATTACATGTTTATTCTTTTTGCCAGCTTGAAAGGATATAATTGATATCGTCAATTTAGCATTATAAACAACTTAGAAATTTAGAATGAGAAAAATGCTAGAGGTAATAATTCTATTTGTCAAAGCATATGAAAACATTAATTAATAAAATTTATAATGATTTAGGTAGTTATACTCATTTCTAGATTATTTCAATAACAACTAGGAGACCGAATTACTATAAGAGTATGTTTGTCATATATACAAAGAAATGGGCTGTGGGGAGTCTACCTTCTCTTTTTTTTTTCACTTAGATTATATGTTTGTGTGTGTGTGTGTGTGTGTGTGTGTGTGTGTGAAAGAAAGGAAGATAAATTTAGAAAAGAAAAGAGAGAAGGCGTAAGTTACTTTTAGTTTAGTTGATTATTTAAACACGAAAAAAATGTAAATATGATTCAATACTTCAAAGAAAAGTAAAAAGGTAGAGAAAACCAATCAGAGCTTTGGTTCTGTCATAATTATGATGTGAAATTAAAATTTCTTTTTCCCTGGGAAGTTTTTTCTGATCCTCAACTGGAAGTAATTTCTTTCTCTTCTGCCTTGCCAGTGCCTCTCCTAAAGCGTTTACGGATATTCTCCAGGGCCTTATGATATTGTGAGATTATAAACTAATTGAGTAGAGAATTTATATCTGATTCTGCTTCAGTGTGGAAGGTAGTGGCTTATAATAGAAGAGCAGGGCATTTAGAATCAGCAAGAACTCAGTTTCAAGCCAAGCTCTGCCACTTTCTAACTATCCGAATTACACATTAATTTTTTTGTGCTTCGATTTCTTCATATATAAAATGATGATAATAAGACTCAGTTTATAGCATTTGTGAAAGATTTCATAAAGTAATTCCTGCACTGCTCCTATTCCCTGCATATATTCAATAAATGTTAGCTCTCTTCTTTCATGTCTCTGATAATCATTTCTTTCCTCCATTCCTCAGTGTAGAAGGTGTGCTTGTGAATAAGAATAAGTGTCATTTTGCAACTGCATTGCTCATTGTTGGAATGGCATTTTAACCATTGTTTGAGAAGTATGGCTTGTGGGATGTAATCATAAAACATTTTATTCTCCCCTCCTTCAGAGACCCCCTTTCTCCCACATGGTTCTTCTAATTTATTCAATGGAGCTATTTTCTCTTCTGGATGAAATTTAGGGAAGTGCCATGACTTTTCTGATCACTTTCAGAGAATTAAAGATTTCTGGTCAACAATTTATTGATCTCGTTTCATGTGATAATTAAAACTTCAAATTTTATTTGAATTCTATCTACTTTGTTTTTCGTGGCTAAGTTTTGTTGCCTAATGGAGTGGGGGCAGTGGTGGGGCCAGGGAGCTGATTGGCCTCTTTTCTTCCACTGATGTATGCTTCTAACACTAGAGAGGCAGGAGAGTTATGTATAACTCAAAGAATACTGTCAGTAATCGGTGGCAGACTCTCTGATTTATTGTTTTTTCTTTCCTCTAACTTGTTTTTGTCTTTGTTTGTTCATTGACTTTTAAAACAGAACTTTATCTCTTAGCATAGTTTAATAGATTCTTCAGAGATCACTCCAACCTGGGTGGGCCTCTTCATTGCCAGGAATTTTCTATCAGTATTACATTTGATGTAAATGAGGTATTTTCTTTGGCTAAATATAAGGTTCCCATTGGTCTCAGACTTCTGATGGGTCTTTCACTCATTTATTCAAATAATATTTATTGAGTCCCTATTACACATCAGCAATTCTTCTAAGTAGGGTTAATTAGTAAACAAAGACTTCTACCTTGGGAACATAAATTTAAAGGAGGAGGCAGAACAATAAAAAATAGACACAAGTAAATAACATAGTGTGTTAGAATGTGGCATATACTATGGAAACCATAAAAAGTAGAGCTGGTTAAGGAGGATCAGGATTATTTGGGTGAGGCTAAGTTGCAATTTCAAATAGAATGATCACTGTATTTCTTATTGACAAAGCGAGTTGCAACTCTTTGCATTCCTGTATGCTTTATCTTTTTGCAGTGTGACTTTGCTGCTCAAGAAATATAATCTCTCTCTTGAATATAGGTTTGGCTATGAGATTTGCTTTGGCCTACAGCCATTCAAATTGTGAACAAAGCAACACTTAAAAATGCTTGGACATTGGGGTTTTCCCTGTCTTGCTGCAAAGGGATGCTCTACCATTGAAGAAGTCTCGTTTTGCCTGTGGGAGGGTAAAAGCCCAAGTGGAGGTAGAGCTTTCAGTTTTCTCATCATTTTAGCCAAGTTTCCAGCTGAGGCTAAAGGCCATCCAACTGAGGTCATTCTTGACCATCCAGCTCTAGCTGAGCTGGCATAGACAAAAAAGATTAGGTTAGTCAACCAATGTAATCATAATCAATAACAAATAGTGGTTGCTTTAAACCAGCAGTCCCCATCCTTTTTGGCTCCTGTGAGAATCTAATGTCTGATGATCTGAGGTGGAGCTGAGATGGTGATGCTAGCGCTGGGGAGCAGCTGCAAACACAAATGAGGCTTCAATGACTTGCCCGCTGCTCACCTCCATGCTGTGCTGCCTGGTTACCTCTTTGTGGTTGGCAATTGTTTATTGATACACTGAGATTTTAACATAGGCTTGAAGGAAGTCAGGGGATGTGTCCTGTGAATGGCTGGAAGACTAGCCTGTGAAAATGTCTTAAAGCAGAAGAGGAAGGGAGTATAAACACTGTGAGGTAGAGGAGAATAAAGGGAGGGAGTAGGAGAAAAAGGTGGTAGAGATAAGGAAGAGGGCTTTGGGAGAGACAGCCCAAATAGACTCCTAAATAGTATGACTTTTTCTCTGACTAAAATGGGAAATTCCACCCTTGAATTTCAATTATCCCTCTGGGCAACCTCATGCTTCCCCACCTCAGCAGGCCCCTCTCTTGCATGGCTTATTCATTACCTTGATACATCCTGGGAATGCAGACTCACTCCAGTTGCAACAGCACAACAGCCAGCTCTTCTGCACTCCTCCCTCAGATAAGCAGCTAGCCAAATTGTAGTTTACTCTTCAGATGTTTAAAGAATGAGCTAACCATTAGTATTCAGTGTCCTCCAAAGTGTAAGTGAAGTATAATAAGGTTTACTAATCATTCTTCTATAATCTGTCTCTCTAAAATTTAGGCAAAGAGGTGAAATACTTCTCCCCATCATCTTTACCTTTAGTGAAGAATGGAAGTCTAATTTTCTAAGGTAGAAGACCTACTTTTAAAACCTCTATTAACAAAATTATTCAATTTGAATACCATCTCTTACAATATGACTAATATTCTCCTGTAGAGTAGATTATAATGATTTTACTTCATTTAATATTTTGTGGTAATTTCATTTATTTAGCTATTTATTTATTATTTACTGAACTTTTACCATGTTCCAGCTGTGAATTAGGTTCCAGGAATATGGAGAGAACAAAGACATAGTTCTTAACTTCGTGGAGCTCATGGTTGACTAGTCAACAGTTTGTCAAGTAATTGTAAAGAGGTATACAAAAGATACCAAAGGAAAACGAATGAAGAAAACTTATGAGAGAAGTGGCCAGCTTAGGCAAGGTACAGTGGTCTGTGAGTCATGAGCCTTTGGGGGTAAATGCAAGTAAGCTGGCTTATGTGGAGCAAAATTGTGCCCAAATACTTGCAACATTGATCTGAAAGCATTCATCAGCTGTGTCTCTGGAACAGAGAAGTTGAGAAATACAGAAATATTGAACTTCAGCTACCATAGAATATCCTAAAAGAATTTCTTTGGGAATTAGATACCCAGGGAAGGTCTGGGCAAAGGTATTTGTATGTATTAGTTTATAAGAAATAGCTGATCTTGTATTGCCAGTAGGACTACAAAAATTTTCTTTGAATCATTTCTTTAAGAAGAAATATAAATTTGAAGAAAGGAAAACCCTGGAAAGAATTTTTCAGACTGAAAGAATTTAAATTTCAATCTTTCTGCTTATTAGCTGTTTAAGTTTGGACAGTTTATATAAACTCTCTATCCTTATTTTTTTTTCTTCTGCAAAATGGGCATAACAGACCTTCTTGTTCCCCACTGCCATTCCTTGATCTTCTTTTCAGAGTCTAAGTATAATATTATTTGACCTGCTAAGCAAGGCCTTGCTGCTTGATCTGGATGTATATACTCCTTTTTACCTTCCTTATATGTGAGATGCAGGATTCACAGGGTTGCATGTCTGTTCTTGTTCTGCATAACCATATGAAAATATTTTCTTCCTTATAAACCCAAAATTACATTTGTTAATTGAATAGACTGCTATTTCTCTGAAAATCATTTTTCTCATCTATTCCTGCCTTCCAGGTTCAGAAAATCTAAATATGCATTTAACCTTTTGTAACGAACAGTTTGACTTGTGTTTCCTAAAAAACTATACTTAAGCCCTAACCCCTGGTTCCTGTGGATGTGTTCTTATTTGGAAACAGGGTCTTTACAGAGGTCATCAAGTTAAAATGAAGTCATTTAGGGTTAGGGTGGGCCCTAAATATGGTGTCTAGTGCTCATGTAACACAGGGAGATTTGGAGGTATTCAGACATGCAGAGGGAGAAGGCCATGTGATGACAGAGATAGTGACTGGAGTGACACAGCTATAAGCCAAGGGACACCAAAGATTCCTGCCAACAACCAGAAGCTGGGAAGAAGTAAGAAAAGATTATTTCCCAGTACCTGCAAAGGAAACATGACCCTGTCAAATTTTGAACTTCTAGTCTCTAGAACAAGAAAATAAATTTCTGATGTTTCAAGCCTGAGTCTGTGATGGTTTGTCATGTCAGCTCTCAGAAATTAATATACTTATGTTGAAATATGCAAAGACTCTAAAATATAGGCTATAATAGCATGCATTAAAACCATTGGGTATAAAAGTCAGATTTCTATATCACTTTGCTATATATATTAAAAAAGCTAATATTAATATTCTCATCAGGAAGAAGTGAGTCTCTGCAAGAAATCAATGTTTCAAATATAGAGTTAAAGACTTGTCAAGAAAAAACATTTTTCTCCCTTTGGATCTTATTGTAACACATATCCTGTCTGCTGCCAATATTGATATATATCATTATCTCTTCTTAACTTTAAAAATGCTTTTATTAATGTTTCTTTCACTGTATCAGATATGTTATGCTGTATTAAAATGCTAATGATAGCCAGATCTTCATAGGATGCTTTTATCAACTTTGCCTTTGTTTTGTTTTCAGCAGACTTAATGAAGCAAAAAAAGATTTACTAGTCCCTTAGACACTTTTTTTATTCTTTAGTAAAGGAATTTGAATGTAATGGTTGCTGATGAAGAATGACAGAGAATTTTAGTTAGTATATAAAATTGTTGTTTGTTCATCTTATAACAAAGGCGTTTTAAATTTAATTTCAAATTTCCTCTTTCTTTCCTCCATGAACCTTGTTTTGAAATGCTTCTCACAGCCAAAATGCTTTCACAAATTGGGTAGACATGCCATTGCTTGTGAGATTAAATTAGCCTCTAAGATGGGCTGCCTGGTGCTCACACTGCCAGTACCACTATGGCCCGTAGGCCAGTTGCCAGTTTGTAGCAGTGTCCAGAGAGATATCAGCTTTCTGACTGATTTCCTCCCTCTTCCCAACATAATTATTTGGAGACCTTCATGCTTTCCAGAAATATTCTCAATTAGTCAGATGGTGTCTAGGGCTTTGTTCAAAATTATGGTAGAAAATTCATCAAGACCATTTGGTCTAATCTCTCTCTAATCAAGTTTTCCTCTTCTCTTTGGAGAGTTAGAAATGAGATATCATGATTATTACATAATTACAGAGACTAAGAAGAATAATAACACTTGAAATTATTACTGCACCATTAAAAGGAATAAAATATATAAAGATAACGCATTGTCAGATTTATAAAGATTTTCTTCCAGAAGCTCAAATGATGGATAATTATTAGCTTTATCACCTTCTTTTACTGAGAGTAATTAGAGCCCTGGTTTCGTAAACCAGGGATCATGAGTTCATAGTTCATTAGAATCTCAACTTATGTCTAGTATCTAGACATTATGGCTGATACAAACAATTGTTCATTAAATATTGTTGCATGAGCTAATAGATAATAATAGGAGAAATTTTTGAAGTAGAGATAGATTATATTTCATTATAAGCAATCTCTTTTTCTAACTGCTTTTGGACAGCTTATGTCTATGCAGCAAATATCTGGTCAAGAAAGTTTAAGGAGAAGAAACATTAGATTTAGAATATAAAACTTTACCTTGAGTTTGAATTCTATTTCTGCTATTTTCTAACTCTGACCTTGAGCAAGCCACATCCTCTTGGAGTCAGTCTTCACAAGGACATTGGAGTTTATAAACACACTCACAAACACACACATTTCATTAAAGGTTTTCTTTAATGCATCACTAAATATAAACTTGAGTCTCTTAGTCTCCTACCCCCAGAGTGTTATGTCTATGCCCATCTCCCAGAATTAGCTACTTTATATATTTAATATAACTTTTTAGTTACATTCATGAGTGTACACATATATCAATGAAAAAGATAAAATATTATGTATCTATAACTTTTTAAAACTTACATAGACACTATCAAAGTATATGTACTATCTTAAAACTTACTTTTTTCCTCTTCATTATGATTTTTAAGAGTTATTCTTGATAATGTATACTATCTTATAACATATTAATTCTCTAATGCATGAGAAGCAGCATAGCATAGTGTTTAAGAGAAAGCACAGACTCTCAAGGAACATCATTTGGGTTTGTAACTTGGCTGTACCATTTATTGCTGTGGGAACTTGGGGAAATTACTTAACCTCTCAGTGTCTCACTTTTCTTATCGACTTGATGTAATAGTGATTGTGCTCATCTCTATTCCTACCATTGTTTTAAAATTTCCATTTTTCTCTACATCTTTACCCAATTGAGTATTGTCAATTGTCTCAAACTTTGTCAGTCTGATTCATGTGAAATGGATCTTATGTTTGCTATTATTTCCTTGATTATCGGCGAGGATAAATATCTTTTCAAATATCCTTTGGAAATTATGATTTCTTCTTTTGTGAATTGTGAATTCTATTTTGCTTGATATATGAATCTTTGTTTATTGTTTTCCCATAGGAAATAATTATTATTCTCAAATAATTTTTTGAATCAATTCAACTGATTTGTAATGCCACCTCAATTATATAACATGTTTTCATAAATGCACAGATCTTTGTTCTAACTCACCAGTCTGTATCTTTTACTTATTCTCTCATTGATATCACCTTTCCCCTCCTTCCAAATCACAATAGTTTTATAAATATTTTGATATCTGGTGGGATATTTTGCTTCCCTTTCATGACCAGATCTGCCTTGAGAATATAGTACCTGTGACTCTTCCACACATATCTGAAGATCAGTTTGTGCAGGTCCATAAGAAACTTTGTTGGGAAGTTGTCTGAGGTATTGTTTAGTATTTAGATTAATTTTGGGGAAAATATACATTTTTATGATATTTGTGGTTTCCACTGAATAGCTCTCCATATATTCAGTTATTCCTCGATGTCCTTGAAGAGCATTTTATGTTTGTCCTAAGGAATAAATCAGAAATGTATATGAATACATTATAAAATTTTTAAAAAGCTATGTGTATTTAAGCATTGTGTTTTGAAGAAAACTGTGCAGAATTGCAAATTATGCAATTTGCAATTATGGAAAATTCTCAAAATCTGATTTTATCCAATTACATTTCCCTTTGTCCTCAGTGAAACTTTTATCAACTCATTGCCCAAATAGCAAAATTGTTCAATATTAATTTTATTCCATTTTATTTTATTCAGTGTATATGATAATAGAAAATTTGTGAATAGTGAATTATACTAAGTGGATATTCTGAAAGGAAAAAGTAAGAGATAGCAGCACCTTGAAAAATCACATTCTTCTAAACTCTAACTAAATCATAAAGGTTTTTGAGAGGGGTGGTCTAAAAAAATTATTGAAAAAATACCAACTATGCTCATATTTACTTACTTTCCTTTCTCCTAACTTCACTTTTGTCTTCATCTGTTTTTTCTTTCACTAATATTTGTGGATTTACTTTCACTTGTGAGGAATTATGTTCTAGAGATTTTGGAAGATAGAAAATAATTAAAAGCACCATTTTTGCTTTAATTGGAAGCTATCACATATTAGTTAAATGACAAAAGAACAATGAAAACAAACATATCTTCTAATGAAAAATATTATAGATGACAGGAAATCTTGTGGATGTTTTTTTTTCTGGTTCTTATCTAACCAGACTACTCATGTAGTTTAACACCTAATTTTTCTGTGCAAGGATCAGAGTTACCTTTTGAGTCCCCTTTTCTTACGCAGAAGTGCTATATATTAAACATTTGCCTTGTGAATCGGTGTGACTGCCTGTTAGTATCCCCTACTAAATTAGAATATAGCTGAGGGTTCAGTTACTGGCTGAGGCACTGTGATAAAGTGATTTATTGTTTTTTGGAACCTGAACCTCTGGTTAAAGTCTCAGCTCCACCATTCTAGCTGAGTGACCTTGGCAAATTGTTTAGCCTCTGTGCTTTAGTTTCTTGATTTATTAAATGTGGTTATAATAAAATGTGAATTTATTATAAATGTGAATATAATATGTAGATCATAAGATTAATTGAGGAGTAAATGACATTATGTATGTAAAACTATACATCTTCAAACTGCAGTTGGGAATCTGCAGATGCAGAGGTCTGGCTATAGTTATATACAGAGTTTTAACAGAGTTAGCCGTGCTCAGTGAAATACCATGTTTTTTAATAAATACAGAAATTTGTAAAATAAGTTCATTTTAATTATGAAGTAGGAACAATTTCTTACAAAAATAGATATATAACCAATGTGTTATGTAAAATTATGATTATCAGGATTAATATTCATGAAAAATGCCATCAGCATCTTGTATTAATTGCAATTTTTTCATTAATGTTTCTTTACCTCTGATGTACTTATTTCAGTGCCTGATGTAGTTCACTAGTACACCTTGTCATAGAAAGAGAGTATGTCATCTCTAGCACAGAATTTTTCATTCTGTCCTATAATTGCCTGTTCAGTCTCTGCTTTCCAACAAAGAGTCTTCTTAGAGAGCAGGACTTTGTTTTATTGTTTTGTATTCTCAGAGTAGAAAAGTATCTTGAATAAAATAAGTGCTTTACAAATGTTGGTAGAATGACTTCTAATAGTCAAAATTTTGATCCTGCTTATGAAACATCAGTGTTTTAAAAGGAAAACAATTGAAGTTGTTGACTTAAACCTTGCATTAGGAGACTCTGGTAGGCAGTTCCTATGGTTACAGTGACATACTGTCTCTTCTGTTTAGGTTTTTCCAGTTGGAAAACTTTTGACTTACAATGTTTATTTAGATTCTTGACTCTCAGAACCAAACATATTACAAAGCAGGCATCTCCAGAGAGATACATGATATTCACAGGGTCCTATAAATTTAACATAAACTCCCAGAGAAAAGTTTTGTAATATTCTTTATCCAAAATATTCATTCAGCTAAACTTTAGAACTTGCAGTATTTTTTATTGTGTATCTTTACTTCATGTCAAAAAAAGAGAACACAAACACCTGAAATGAGCCCAGCCCGAGTGGAGACTAAAGAATGTGTTTATAAGAATACATAGTTTAATTTGGTTCAGGCTTGATGATTTGTATATCTCATTTCACATAGCTGAGTTAATTATAATATTATATTTTAAGTTCTAATGTATTTTACACATTTACTATTTCTTTACTATTTCTTTTTTGCCTAGGATGTCAACATGAGATAGTGGATGGGGGATAAGTTATATTGTACAGAGAACTTTGTGGTATGTAACCATGGAGGCATGCCTTATAATAGATGCTCCAATATTCTCTTCATCTTTCACTTCATATCTTTGCAAATTCTATTCATTCCTTCAGGTTAGACTCTCTCTGTCATGAACTGAATGCTTGGGTCCCCACACAAATTCATATATTAAAATCTTAACCCTTAATGTGACCGTATTTGGAAGAGGGTCCTTTGGGAGTTTAATTACATGAAGATGAAGTCATGAGGGTAGGATCCTCATGATAGAATCAGTGCCCTTATAAGAAGATAACCAAATTTTCTGCCACCTCTCATCCCCTCCCATGTGAGGACACAGCAAGAGGGCAGATACCTTCAAGTCAAGAGGAAGACTCTCACCAGAACCTCACCATGCTGCATCCTGTTGCTTAAGCCATTCAGTCTAAGATATTTTGCTACAGTAATCTGAGCTAAGACACTTTGCAATCTTTCTTATAAAGCCAGTCTTCAAGCCTAGTTCAAGCATCACCTTTCTTTGTGTGTGCATGTGTGTGTGTTAAAATGAGCAGACAACACACAAGTTACACAAGAATCTATTTTTACTATAAAAGTTGTGAGAAAGATAAAAAGTCAAATATGGAACCAACCCTTTTTATCTTCACATATTTCTCATACCAAGAATAAATACTAACATTTTAACAATATGAAGTATTGCTTTTCAGTTCTTTTTCTATGAAAATGCCATCTCTAGTCCTCTCAGTTATTGTATTCTTTTTTGCTGTTTGCACATAGCTCTTTGTTACATTCTGTTTCATACTCAGAAATGGTTTTACAGTAAATTCATGAGGCTCAAACTTCTTGAAGACTGACTTACACAGGCTCTTACCAAAGTTCTGGGAGTAGCCTTGGCAATATAGTCACATGATCATCATTTTAGCTATTTACAACACCAGGGGGTTCTTTTTTTAAAAGTGCTTTTGAAATTGCACAAGCCTCCACAAAGCCTGGATATGCCCTGGTTTATATTTTATATTTAAGTACATGACTATCTTTCCATTTAGAAGGAAGAAAGTTTTCTTGATTTTTTTCCCAAGAAACAAAATGTACAGATTATCAACTTGCACATTGTGGGTATATGATAAATTTAGTATTGAATTAGTTGTAGTTGTACCAAGAATTGTTTACAAAAGTCAGATAGAGTTTTATCAGGAATAGAGAATGTACATCAGTGCCTATATATTTTGTTTTCCCTTTTGTGTAATGTTGCCTTATAGGTAACATTAAAATGCTAAGAGATTGGGTTAGTTTTCTACCTACATGCATAATTTACACATTCTACCTGGTATATTTTACATTCACTACATTAAGTAAGGAACAAAAAACCTTCTGGCTTCTTATGCTTCCAGAAGGCCAGATGAGATTCCTAGCACCTCAGTTTATAAAATTTCCTTTAAAGTAGTGTTTAGTAGAACTTTATGAGATGATGAAAATGTTCTGTAATACCTGTGCTATCCAGCATGATATCCACTAGCCACATGTAAAGATTAAGCTCTAGAAATGTGGCTGAGAAACTAAATTTTCAATTCTATTTAAATGTAATTACTTTAAATTAAAATATAAATAGCCACACGTGGCTAATGGCTAGGATATTAGACAGTACAGCTATAGAGGATTATCAACAAATGTACTCCACTTGGTAGGGTTTAATTGATGTCAAAACATCAGTTATAATAAACAGTGAAGGGTCAAGTTTGAGCAACATTGCAATCTACTCTTCTAGCAGACAATTTATAAACCATGTTTAGCTGCATGTAAACTTGAGAAGAAAACCAACATTCAGCAATGTAGTAAATTGAAAAGATTTCAGAAATGTAACACTATTTTTTTTAAAAGCTATATTAAAGTGAAGACAAAAGAAAAGAATTCTTTCAAAGTCAAAAGAAGCCAAAGATCCACAGTTAAATATCTTTCTTTTCCTCTTTCAGCTAGAAAACAGAAGCAGAACAAAAGAATCAGATTAAGAAGGACTATGGGTAAACCAGAAGGCTCATTGTTTCAATGTGTGCAAGTATTTATATGAGAAGGAAGAAATAGGGTGGTGAATACAAAAACAGTGATTTGAAAAGGTATGAACCAACAGGGACCTATAATCCCAAACATTAGTACCTATGTAATCCCCTAAACCGCTAGAATTTGCAAATTGGACTATTTACTTTGCTAACCAGACAAAAGAAACATTTCAAATAATTTGCTTGCTATGGTTAACACTCAAATTATTCTTTGCTTCCTAGTTAAAAAAATAGAAACACAAACAAAACATTCCAAACCTTTCTTTATTGAAATTGTGCGTGGCAGTTTATGAATATAAATTCTTTCACAAGAAAATGAAAATATACCCCCAGGATGAAAATTAAATTATGCTTCCTTGAAATTGTCATTTTGTATTATTTTTAGAAAGTGCCTGCATCTGTCATTGCTATTTAGCACTTATTTATCATATTATTTCAGTAGTGATGGTGGGCTTTTTGTCTAGAATATAAATTTTTTTCACATGCATTTTTTAAAACTTATTTTCACTTGTGTAGAGATTATTTGGTGATTTTTTAGATATTTAAATGTTGAAAAAGATGAGTATTTCTAGCTGTAAAGGAGAAAAGGACAGGTTTTGTTACGTTACTACATAATGCTGATATTTTATTGTTGTTTGAATTATTAAGCATTTAAACATCTCATTTACTGGTTATTTATTTATAAAAATGCAAATAGCATATCTTAAAAAGCATAGAGAATTGGTCTGGATGTGATAAAAAATAATTCAACATGTGTCTTGCTTCTCAAAGGATTAATAGCATGGGGATAACCATGATGTGTATTCAAAATTCCTTGTTAGCATAGCTTGTAGAATAAAATGAGTGACACATGTTAAGCTTCAGGAGTGACAAAGGAGCTCCATAGTTATTCCTCTGAGAGCAAGTTACCTGATAAGAGCTTCCATTTGAATTTTGCTTATGTTTTAAACTCAATCTTTATACCACCATAATACCACCATAATATATAAATATTAAAAAAAAAACTATTGTACTAGAACACAACTCTTGCTAATATTTTGGTTAATTTCCTTTAAGTATTTTTCTGTGTGTTTTAAGGCTTATTTTATATATCTGTAATCATACATTTTTAATACTGTTTTGCTTGACATTAAATGACTAGCATTTTTTCAATTGCTTTATGTGATTTAGAAACATTATTTTCTTGGTGACAATATACTGTCAACAAAATTTACTATGAGTGAAAGACTAATTCAAAGACTTAGTAATAATTATCTAGTCTGTGGCTTACTCGGAACTTGTAATGTTTGAAATTCTCCTGCTTGATACAATCTTCAACAGTAGTTTAATAAGACACAGAGGATGAACCCAAATTAGTAAAATCTCCTTCTCTTGTAAAATATAGTTGATTCAGCTGTTTTAAAAGAAAGGCAAAACAAATTTAGGAAACTCCTTTAAATGATCAGATGTAGTCTCCCTAGTTCCAAAGTCTTAAAGTAAATGGGAAGCACTTAAGAAGATAAGATAGCAAAAGAGTAAAGCAGTTGGGGACAGAAAGTAAAGAGCGTTTCTCACCCTGCTGAAGAGTGAAACAGTGCTTGGAAAGAGAAAAAGAAAACTGCTGGTCTCAATACTTCCCAGAGAATATTGACTTTTTTTGTGGGGGCACAGCTAAGGCCACACCTGTCTTAAATAATCTAAATAGGCTTTGCCTCAGTAGGTTAGGAAAAAAACCAGCCTGTTAAAGATCAGCGAAACCAAGGAAAGGAAGTAATTGTCAGGGTTAAATACACTGAAGATGTCAAAGAAGTAAAGAGAGAAATTTTCTTCAAATTTGGTAAGAATCTGTCTTTTAAAAGCCTTCAAGAGAACAATTTTAGTAAAATTGGTGAGAATAAAAAGTTCACATTGGTAAGAAGGTAGAGAGTAGGTAAAGAATTAATGAAGGTAGTGGATATAGATTACAAATCTGAGGCTGTGAAATGAAGAAGAAATTAGAGAAATAAGATAATAGCTACAGGAGTTGGCAGCATCCATAAATATTCTCTTAAGATAGATAAAGTCTGTACTAGTTATCTGTTGCTGCTGTAACAAATTATCACAAACTTAGTGACTTCAAATAATACTTACAATTCTGTAGTTAGAAATCTAACACAGATCTTATGGGGCTAATTAATGTGTCAGCAGGGCTACATTCATTTCTGTAGGTTCAGGAAAGGATCCATTTCTATGCCTTTTCAAGCTCCCAGAGGCCTCTGGCTTTCCTTGGCTTTTGGCTTCTTTCCATCATCTTCAGAGCTAACAAAGGCTCTACTACTTTGCTAGTAGATCCAAAAACTGAAAAATAGCTGAAGACAAAAACAAGCGTGAAGATGTCATATTTGATGGCACTTTCTTTTTTTTTTTTTCCTCCGAAAGGCTTATGTGATGAATCAATTTGGAAAGCTTTTCACTTTCCAGCCTTTGAATGTGAAGTGTTGGCATGTCCGGCAGTTGTCTCTCATTCCCTCCTCAATAAATGACATTGAAATACAGAAGAAATTTGTATAAAAATTGAAAAAATAAAAAGCTAGCAAAGGTATGTCAGATCCTTTCCACATGGCATCACTCTTACCTTGCTGTTGTCATCTCCTTTTCTGACCTTCTTCTCTGTCTCTTTCCTCCACCTTTATAGACAATTGTGTTCTCACTGGGCTCACCTGGACAATCCAGGGTAAATTTCTTATCTTAAGGTCCTTAATTTAATCACAGTTACAAAGTTCCTTTTTCCATATAAGGTAACACTCACAGACACTAGGATTAGGATGTGGACATCTTTAGGAGGTCATTATTCTGCTTGCCACAACACCTACAGCTATGTGTAAACTGAGGTAGAAGAATTCAATAAAGAGAAACAAACCAAATTGTTGAAAAGGAAAAAATATAAGTACTATAAAACAGTAATTTGCTTCAACAGTCAAAAAGGACAAGTTAACTTGAGTCAGGAAGAGTAGGTCATCTTGTGTACCAACAGAAAGAAGAAAGAGACTGTTTATGCAGATACAGATATATATCTATATATGTATACATATAGATAGATCTATTGATAGATTTATAGCTTTATGGAGAGAGAGTTACAGAAATGGAGAGAAAAAGGTAAAAGCTGGAGCTTAGAATACATGATCAGTAAAGTTGCTGATGTGAAGTCAAAAGGTACAGAATGGGGGACTTCAAATGAAAGTGAGTCTTAACGAGTTTATGGGCTTTGAACAATTTATAAAAGAATTTATAAAAGGATGGCAAGTAACATTCAAGATCCCAATGATGGTTAATGAGATAAATGTGTAGTGAGTCTAAATATTCATAGTTCTAAATATTCCTCTAACAATGCTCAGCCCGAGCAGAAAAGAGGACAACAAAACTCAGGAGAAATAGAGGAATGAGAACCGATTTGCAGTGCTTCAATGAGTGGCCTAAGAAGTTTAGGATTATATTGATCAACAGAGCACTAGTTTCACATGTTGTATTTTGTTATATCTCACACATTAGGAGGTAAGGAAATTCAGGAATTTAATTAATAAATCTAAGCACTAATCTTATAATTCTATTTTGTGTGTATAATAGATATCTATTATCTCAAGAGTCTTAAAAATGTATATCTGAGTCCCTAAAGGGATTCACTTGAGAATATGAGCATTGGCTTTGAGTTCAGAATAACTTCTATTAGAATTTTGGCTGTCCCTAGTCAGTCATGTAACTTAATAGAGTTTTCTTACATAAGAGAGAGATTATATTTAACTTGCTGGGTTTTTAGGATTAAAAGGAATATAATAACATTGAAAATAATACTTGGTATATAGAATATATTTCATCAGCTATTTTATACTATTTTTATGGCACTATAAATGCAAAAAGTCTCAAAATCCTCAAAATACTTTTGATAAATCTACCTGACCAAAATGTTGTTAACTAGTTCTAAGAATTGCTTTTATTTTTTCACTTCTACATTCAATAAGTGATACATTTGAGAGATTTCTTTTGAGTTTCACAGTAAATTGGCAAAGTAATGATTTTACATTTGGTTCTTTTCTCAATGTCTAATGGAAGTAAAATAACTTCTAGATTATTTCAAATGCAGTGAAAACATAAATAGAAATAGTTTGCCAGCTGCAAAATTGATGCTGAAGGTACTTAAATGGCACATAGAATGTTGAATGCCATAATCACAAGCCAATTCAATGCTGCCACTTGGCTGAAAACATGAGTTAATGTTGTAAAGTAAGTAGAACTGGAGTAGCACCACTCCCTTGAAGTAGTTGGTTAGATTGCAGTGTGAAAGCTTTGAATAAGCACATATGTTATATGACATATCATTTCTGGAGCCCCTTCTTATGTTCTTCCCAATAACCCCACCCCATGTCAATTTTAAAGATCATATACCTAGAAAATACTTGATCAGCCTCTAGATGGCACTTTTACATTCTTGTTAATTCTATTAGTTTCTCCCATGAAAAGCCATGTGAATGACAAAAAGCCATATATCTCATTTTCTCAACTTTATAGGCAAAACTCACATATTTTAAGTATATGCTAAATCTTGGTATATCATTTAGAAGGAGTTTTTCTCTCCAGGATAAAAATTTAGTTTTCATGAAAAATTATTAAATTTTAATATTTGCTATTCTACCTCTTCCATAAATTTTCTAATATCAGATAACTACAAAATAAACAAAACATAAAAGCTTTTATTCTAGTTATTTGATTATAAAACATCTGTCAGTACCTTTCTGTATACATGTCCTCAGTGGCACTTCATAGTGCCATGCTTGTCATCAAGCCTGCTGCATCAGGATTCACAGCTTAGCTTTCATTTAGTTAATGAAATACTTAGATTATGCATATGAGCTGTTCCTGTTAATTTCTTTTTTATTGGTATCCAGGCTGTGAACATCATCTTTGCCTCTTCTATGCATTATCTTTTAAATAAAACCAATAGCGCCTCTTTCTCTTTTGATCCTAAGATGCTGCAATCCAGTGAGAAATAATGGGTAGAAATTCATTTATATGTACCAGCCTATAATTGGCTTTTTTGTCCCTTCCACCCTATCCTCTGTTTCCCTTCCTCAAGTACGGATATATATCTTAAAATGGAGAAAATTAGTAAAGGCATACTTCATTTTATTGCATTTTGCTTTAATGTGCTTCACAGGTGCTGTGTTTTTTATAAACTGAAGGTAAGAACCTCCATCAATGAAAAGATTATGACTCTTTTTGTTGTGATACTCCCTTTATTACAATGATCTGGAACCAGACCCACAATATCTCTGAGGTGTGCCTGTATTGAAGCTGTATAGAAGTTTTTGCACAAATTTGCTTGCTTTACAAACTGTCTTGTCATGTATGAAAACCTCTCTACTTGCCTATTTGCCTTTACTTTGGATTCTATCACTTTCCACTGCCTGCGGGACATGGCAAAACATTGAGATCTTTTCTTTATTATTTTTCTTTAGCTTCTGTTCTTTTACTAGCTCGTGGTCTATAACAGTCCCCAATCTTTCTCATCCTAAACAACAGCAAAACAAGCTCTTCCTAAATCTTGCTTTTCCCTTTTGTTATGGTTTTATCTCCTATCTTTCTAACAAAGTAATGGTTCTTGGAAAATGAAATATACTTGCTCTCCCAAGCCTTTCACTTTCTATTGTTTTTTAAAATTTATTAGGGTAACATTGGTTAATACAATTATATAGTTTTCAGGTGTACTTTATAGTTTGAGATCTATATATTCTATTGTGTGATTACTATCCAGAGTCTAGTTTCCTTCAGCTACTATATATTTGATCCCCTTTACCCACTTCAGTTTCCCAGCCCCTCCTATATTTGACTCTCTTTACCCTGTCTACCTCTTTCTTCCTCCCCCACCTCCTACCCTCTGGTAACCACTAGTCCATTGTCCATGTCCCTGAGTCTCTGTTTGTCCTGTTTATTTGTTGCTTTTAGGTTTATATCCCACATATAAATGATATTTATATGTGATTTTCAACTTTTTCTATCTGGCTTATTTCACTTAGCATAATAATCTTGAGATCCATTCAGGTTGTCGCTAATTAATTTTTAACTTGTGAGAAAGGCAGACTTCAGAACAACAGAAAGCTTTCTTTAAAAATCACAGTCCCTCTGCCATATTGCATTTTGACATTTTCTTCATGAAAGGGATATTTTGAAAATTTTAAAAAATTCTTTCCAGTTGATTTTATGAGAATCACTATCTTAATGCACAGTTAACATTCATTATTCTCCAGAGTCTTCTAAGATTGTTCCCAGCTGGCAAACTCTAATGCTACTTTCCAGCCTTGTCTTGATTGAACTCCCTGAAGCCTTTGAATTTGTTGACTATGCCTTCTTTGCAATCCCTTCTTACTTAGGCTTCCCTTGTACCATTTCCTTCTTTCCCATTTACCACTTGTACTCTGTTCTTCCAGCCACTCCTCCCTTTCTCTATGCTTTCCTTGAAGGGTCTTGTCAATGTATAAATTTTCAGTTCACTCATATACCGACAGTCTCAAATACGTCTCTCCAGATCACACCTCTTTCCTGGGTCCTAGAAAGGTACATGTTTCTTCTTCATGCACCTGACACCTTGAAATCCATTTAAACTCTGCTTGGGTTTTAAATTTTTAAGCTTATTATATTAAATGTTTTAATTATTTACCTGTCTGTGAACTCATTAAAAGCAAAAACTAAGGTATTTATCTCAACATTTCCAGTGCCTTACACTTTGATGAGTGAAGAACCAAATATTATAAAGTAATATATTTCACCATCATCTTGTCTATGAATAAATAATGCAGTATATGTAAATTCTGTATAAAATAGTCAAATTAGCACAAATGCTTTCTATAGAATTCTTAATTAATAGAGAAGTCATGTAAGAATGTTCTATGTGGTAAATGTTGGAGGAATAGTTTAATTGCATTTCTGTTGGCATATTCATGGGTTATAACTATTGAAGTTATAAAATATGAGAAATTATTTATTCCATGAGATGATACATAGTATTAGCCTCTCCATTTGAGTAACAGTAAGCTTCTTATCGAGGAAGGAAAACAGTTGAATTGAAATAATCACGGTCTAATACAGAATTCAGCAAACTACAAACTACAGCTGATGCTAGTAGGACAAATTGTGGTCCATGCCTCATTTTTGTATGATTAGCAAGCTAAACGTGGTTTTTACATTTTAAAAGGGTTATTAATTAAAAAAAGAAGTAGAAGGAGGAGAAAGAAGGAGAGAAAGAAAGGAGAGAAGGGAGAGGAATAAATTCTTGAAGTTGGCCTAGTTCAGCATTTTCAAGTCAAATTTACAATCATTAATTTCACTTGTAGCCTAAATCAAAATGATAAACTGAAAATGAATATATATCTGCTTATCAGTTCTATCAAGTAATTAAATTTACAACTTTTTCTATTAGGTATCAGATATACCCTAAATATACTAGTCTTTCTCATACTGGACAAAAGACACAAAGACATTTTTGCATTTAATAGGAGTTAGAAAACACTTAAGGCCTTCTGTTTTTAATTGTGTCTGGAAGTATACAACTTGTTTGATATAATTTAAAACATTAGAAAGTACCTTGTCAAACAAATAGACAAACCAAAAATTTACTATACAATTTGTTTCAGATTTTTACTGGCCATTCGATACTTAAATTTATGTATTCTAAATTTTGATATTACAGAGTGTGTTTAATATAAATTTTAAAATTAATTATTTTAACAAATTACAAATTGGAATTAAGCGATCCAAGATTCATATGTCTCAAGGAGTATAGAAGCATACACAGTGCAACTGATGCTGTGTGATAGCCAACTTCATCCACCACTGCATGACCTGGGTTAAGCATAGAGGAGTTGTTTTGGGGAAGATTTATCTTTAGCAATCTCCTCTATTGTCTAAGTTGTTTAAAATTCAAGGAATTGCTCCATTATCACAACTGTATTTTTGCTGTGCATCACACTCAGATGTGCATTTTCCCTCTAAATATTTATATGCTGTTTTTTGAAATACTAATTGAAGACTGGTGAAAGAAGAGGCTAAGGAAGTATGTCATGTTAAATTCAGTATCTTAACTTTTTCCCTTTCTTTTCTGGGCTCCTTCTAATTTATCCCTATCACTATTGTAGCTATGTGGTCCCAGGACCAATGTTCTAGACTGAAGAGTAGTATTTGATAAAAAAAATACATTGGTCTCAGAGAGAGGAGAAAAGGATATGCTATTCTCCTTTGTTTACTTTTGCCTGGGGACTGTATAGATTACAGATGACATATTTGTTTTGTGATTTATTGAAATTAAAATTTGCAAATGATTATATAGAATGACAGGCAAGTTACATAAATATAAATGTAAACTAAGCACTGAAAACTATAATCCAGTTTTAGAATTATAACAAAGGCACAAAATATTGTATGTTTAAAAATGAATTAAAAATGATAGTAGAATTCAGGCTGGGAATATTTAGGGCAGGGGTGTTATTTTCAGAATGACTGTAAATGCAGATCATCATATTGAAATATGACAAAATTAAACCTGATTTCTGAAGATTTTGTTACATAGAAAGTATAGTAGTTCCCCTTATCTGTGGGGGATGTGTTCCAAGACTCCCAGTAAATGACTGAACCACGGGTAGTACCAAACTCTGTAACTATTTTTTTTTGTATATACATATCTATAATAAAATTTAATTAATAAATTATGCATGATAAGAGATTAACAACAATAAGTAATAATTCAATATAATGTAATAAAAGTTATGTGAATATCTTTGGAACCATTATTAAGAAAAATAAGGGTTATGTGAACACAAGCATTGTGATACCATAAAAATTGATGTGATGACTTAGATGCTTACTTGCTTAACTAATGAATGGGTAGGTACTGTATGCAGTATGGATGCACTGGACAGAGGGATGATTCACGTTATGGGTGGGACAGAGCTGGATAGCATAAGATTTCATCATGTTACTCAGTACAATGTACATTTAAAACTTATGAATTATTTAATTCTGGAATTTTTCATTTATTATTTTCAAACCACAGTTGACCATGGGTAATTGAAACCAGGGAAAGAAAAACCAGAGATAAGGGTGGAACTACTGTATGCTAAAAGATTTGAAGTGTCGTGGTTTTATGAGAAGGAAAACAAGAAATGTAGACAGGGTATAATAATTTTACTAGAAATAAGAGAAAGATAGAAGAATCTAAGTTTATGACAAGTTAGCTGTATAAAATTTTAGAAGCAGAAGATACTCGTTATGAGCTTCTAGGTTGAAGATAGAATTTTTTTGAATAGATTTATTTACCTAGATCAAGAATAAAATTTTAATTACAGTAAAGGATTGCATAGAATATTTGAAATAATACTAACTTCTCACCACAAACAGCACTGAAATTGGTTACCCATGAACTCTCCTAAAAGGTAGTTTAAATTTAAGTCAATCACATACAAAATAATAGTTAAATTGTTAAAATCAAATGTGGTCTGAATGACTATAAGTTTGGTTCTACTGCCTGGTAAAAATCTTCGACATGCTGAGTGTGAAATAAAGTAATTTACAGGCTGTAGCAAATAAGATTTCTTTCCAAGGTTGATGGGAAGGTTACAAGAATCCTAAAAGGGCTTTGAAAATCACTGACTCAAATAGAAAATTCATGAAAGCTGAGACCAAACCAAATTAAATAGGCCCAACTCAACTCAGCATTATAAAAGATTTGCCAAAATGCTCTTCAAGTGAAATACAGAGGCAGCAACTTTGTTTGTACACAAAATCACTCAGGTGCCTCTGGAAATCAGTTACTGTGGAGTGTAAAGCTAAGTCTCCCAATTCGTACATTTATTATTTAAAAATTATGGATAGAATGGCCAAGTGGGGCAGAATAATAAAAAAAAAATCTATTTATATAAAATGAGTGAAACATTTCAATTATTTTACTAACAGGTGAGTATTAATTCAGATGTATCCTTAAATATTAATAGTTACAGAAACTCTTATTTGTTTCCCTTATTGAGAAATATACATACTCCTATAGAATAAATTTACTTATTTAAAATAATTGAATTCCTTTATCTTTTCTACACTGAAGCTGTTTTTGAAATATATATACATATGTATAGTATATATATACACATATGTATATATATGTATCTCTGTATATATAGATATAGATATTTATATAGAGAGATAGATATAGATATAGATATATATGACTTTGCAGGAGTAATGAGGAATGCTGGTGATGAGTAAGAATACAGGGAAAGCAATAAAGGAAATATGAGAAGAGACCTAATTACATAATTACCAAATCAGAAAAAATTAGTGCTGACAAAGTTTTGAGAAATGTTGGCTAGTCTATCTTCTCTGTTTTTAGGCAAACTTAGTTGAAAAAACCATCCCATAGTCCTTTTAAAGGCTAGCAGATAAAAAGATTTTCCAAGCTTACATTCAGAGCTTAACAGATCCCTCTGTTAACAGATCTTTACAGACATCTAACTTAAATTCCATAAGCTTTAAGTCTATTTGTTTCAGTTAGAATACAGAGAAAATAACTTTTGATAATGACATTAATGAGAAACTTTAGTACAATTCCAAGAAAGAAAATAATAAAGAATATTCACAAAATGGAACTCTCACTGCTTTATCTTAACCGATATACATTTTTTTGTTCAGTCTTTAACTCTTTTTGTAAAAGCACCATTAAATTATGAAATTGTCATATTTTTAAAAAAGGCATGACTTTAACTGTAATGAAAATTTTTGAGATGGTAGCATTATTGTAAAGAGAACAAATACATTTCAGCATAATGTGTAAATCAAAATGATCTTCTTGAGTGCATTAAAGCCATCTGGGAATCATTGTGCTAAACTGTTAGCTACTAAAGTCTTTCTTTCTTTCTCCCTCCATTACTTTCTGAGACACTCTTGTTTAACTTCAGTTTCTAATTGTTTTCTGAAACATTGCCTTTAAGAGAAAAAAATAACAGAATTGACTAGCTTATTTATCATGCTGGTTATGACTGCATGGGGACAGATAATTTTAATTCTGCTGGCATCACTTAAATTTTATGAAGAGGAAGTTTAGAGTTAACCCTAACAGTTGTAATACTTTGCAGTAATTTAACACTTATTGTTCATTTTTTATTTACTTATTTATTTAAGCATTTGTTTTTATAAATTCTTAAACAGCTTAATTTTCTCTTTGGCACTTGGAAACTAAGTCGTTGAAATATCACAGATTTTAAAATGGGCACTAAGAGTTATGAATTTCTTTTTGAGACTAAGTCAATCTCTTATGTTTTGATTTAAAGGATTCTGCTACATCTTTCCTGGAATAGGTTAGAATTTGGTTATTTTTCCATGAAATTATATTTTGGAGAAGACTAGTCAGAATTTCATTATGATCATTTATTTATTTACACATTTGACTATTTTTACTTGCCTTAGTTTTTAGGATTCTTTAATTTTTTTAAGAGAAAAAGTTGTAATTGAAACATTACACTAAGTTGAAGAAATACGTTTTTTACTACGTCTTATATCTTCATACTTAGAAAAATAATATTTGGTTTTATTCTCAGGATTGCATTTTGGTAGACTGCAATTTTAAAAAGAGCTATAAATATATAAAAGAAAAATAATTGCATTTCTATTCTGAAGAAATATGAAATAAAGGCAATTTAACATATGTTTTCATGTATTTGAAACTATACAGGATCAGTGAGGATAAGCAAGTGTCACTGAATTCTTGATAAGGAAGGGCAAATGCTCATCAACTGCTCTGAAGTTATATTAAGCAATATCTTTAAAGACTTATTGATATAGAAATGAGAAACACTGACATATGCCTTCATGGAAATTTATAATACTCTAGAAAAAAAAATTTTTAAACAGCATTTTTCTTATAGAAGAAAATTATGCTCGTTGTGGAACAATCACTAAACCTTTGTGGAATCATCATTTGTCCACAATCCTTCAGTCTGACTACTGAGACTGACTCAAAAATGCCAGATGCCTTCTTCTCTTTTATTTTCCCTTATCACAATTTGAGTTTTTCCCAAAGTGCACCATTTACTTTAAGTCATTTTAAGTCCATTGGCTTCACATAGAATTGTGGACGTAGTTTGAATACTTTCCCCAAAAGGCTACTCTACTTTCATGTAAATCAAAGGGGCAGGTAAATATTTTTTGGGGAAAAGATAGATTTGTCTAATTTCACAGTCCTAAAATTCTATCTTGTTAGAGCATCAATTGAGCCCTATGCTGATATCAAGCTTTGCTCTATTTTCATGCATGTGAGAAGATAATAATCACATTTGATTTGATCTGGCTGATAATATATGTGAAAAATATTGTGTAACACTACTATGCATTTAAGAAGTAGCAGGTTGAACTCTCAAGTTTCTGTCCTCCTGTGTTGACTTACTTATTAAAAAACATTAATAGGAGGATATACAGGTATTTTGTGGCTAAATGCCTGGCACTATTTTTATTCTAGTCTTAATCCAACTTACTAGTAACCAGGGTTGTTCAATTTTTTCCTGGTAGGGTAAGAACATCCATTTGAGGTTTGAATTTCCTCTAAATATTGATTTTAGAATTTTTATTTTTCACATTTATGGTTTTAGATTTTTACCTCTGTATGGTCAGTGATAGTAAATATTTCAATAAGTATGTTCACCATAAACCTTAGGGAGATTGCTATTGAGCTCTCCAGCTTACATGAGAGGAAATATTTGATTCCATTTCCTGACAAACTAGATGAGGTTTCTCTTATGGTGAGCATTCATACTGCCAATGAGCATGCCATATGTTTAGACACATGGTTTTATTTTTATGATCTTTAAAACTTAATTTATTTTATGTAGCCCATGGCTGAGATAATCATTTATAGGTTTCTAAGTACTAGGATTGGTGTCAGGTTTGAAAGTGTTCTGTTTTGGGCAGGAATGAAAGTATTGCTTCATTGCAAAGCATGTATTTAGAGAAACATATTTATTGTTACTAATAGGAAACTTCTCAACAAGTTCATACTTTATTAGTACTTGATGGTGGTGTACAATATTATATAGGGAAATGTTACCCACGTATTGATTTAGAGAGGTAGTATTATAGATTATGTATAGTTAACCATTCAATGCATTACTGTTCCATGTCACATTTAAAGTACATGTTTTGGATCAAGTTAAAAAACAAAAGATTATTTTCTCTCTTGTTCTAAGCGTAATAATTTTTATGTCAGAATATTATCAGAGCAAATTGAATGAACTCAAGAAACTAGGAAAAAATGATGAAAATGAATGAGTATTCATTTTCTATTCATGATGGCTTTTTGGCGAAGGATCATGTAAAATTTCACTTGGGTATATGGGGGATAAAATTTCTTTTCACTCTGATTATTAAATAAACTAAAATAATTCTTAATTCCAAAAGGTCAGAACAAGCATGAGTCCCTTGATACTAGCTCATCGTTCTAAAACAATAGATACCTAGTGAAATACCCTACTTTTGCTACCCATATTCTAGAGATGAAACAATGAGCAAGACACAGTCTTCTCTTCAAAACTCTATTGGCTCTTTGATTTGACAAGGACCACTAGAAGGCTAAAATATTTTAGCGAGGTTAGTAAAGCATCATGAAAAAAAACCCCAAAATTTAAAAAATATGAGCCCTTATAACATTGAATGCTTATTGTATACATCAGAGCGCTTCAATAAAATTTCAGCTAGTATAAAATCTTATTGGATAATATGATTAAATGTTTTAAATCTGGTATTAAGAGAAAGCTAGGGGTTGAGAGTTTAGAACCCTATGTTTTTTATTATATCATGAAAATTCATGCCTCCCAGTTCCACAATAAAATATAAAGGGGTCCTAAATTTTGTAAATTCTATGTAATTTTTCAAGGAAGTCCTTCTCATTAATAAAATATTTGTCTTAATAAAGCATCCAGGAAAGATTTTCTCCAATTCTCCTCTCCCTGTCCAAGACTGCTAAAGAATCATATAGATTATAATTAATTATTTTATATTAATTCAATAGACATTATCTGATGACCATATAAGACTATGGTTATTTCACTTCAAGAAGGAACCCTCTGTTCCAAGTGAAGTATACAACAATTGGTTGGGTATTGCAAGCAAATTGTACTGCTTGCTTGGTACTAGACTAATATTGAATATATAGGATATTTACCCAAGAATCAGGTAGGCTTTAGGGACAACTTTTACCCTTGTTTCATTCACCTCAAAGAAATATCCACCAGGGAAAAATATTGTTTTCTAAGCTTCCACCTCTGTGACAGACAGTTAGTGATAGGTGGGCAGCAGTTATGGTAACAGACCCACTTGCTGCTCATGGAAAAACTCCTTAGTGGTAATGCAATAATTACAGCTGGTAGGAATAGTCTTCTGATGCAGAGTTAAGTTTTTGAAAAGATAAAAAGACATATTTTCTTTTCCTTTCTTAAAAATGTGTTTTTGATGATTCAACACAATTTTTTGAATAGTAAACATATGTGTCTGTTATAACTTTATCAGCTTGAATTTGATCTGTTCAGAAACAATTTACTCTACTTCCCATTATTTTTCAAAAAAAAATACAGTACTAATACTAAAACAGAGCCTATTACCTTTGATAGACATCTCTCTCCATTTAACAGGTTTATAAAAGACAGAGCCATAAAATAAATTACCTCATTTGGTTACTATGGTGTTTTTTCATAAGCAGTTTATCTAGAAATTATTGTTCAAAAGTAGGCAGTCCATGAATATAGTACTAAATTTATTTTGTCTGAGGCAGTTCTTTGTTTATAGAGTAAAATGTTGGACACTTGACCTCTAATTTTCCTATGTGCTGGGCTGTATTTAATAAAACTAACTGTAGAAAATACTTGATACTATCAATGCAGAGCAAAGATAGGATGGACTTATAATTAGGTGGCTGTCTCTATTAGATGCCTTGTCTTCACCTCATATTTTGGTTTGAGGAGGCACTCATATTTATGCTCAAATGGCAACATGGGCTAGTTGCCTTGCAGGCTTTTTTTTTTCCTTTTTTTTTTTGCCAAGAATACAATCTCAAGCTTTGTCACTCATTTTTCAAAACATTATTTAATGGGAAGACTATTCAAAGATTGCTCAAATGTCAAGCAGTTCATTTCCTTTTACAGATAACATAGAATATATTCTCAGAAGATGCTAAAACAGCAAAAGCAAGTCATCTAGTTCATCAGGTTTTGTTGGAGGAGACCATGGAGAGAACTTTATAGCTGGTTGACCCACAAGCTGGATCTGGGCTAATTAAAGTCTCCTCACCACCTCCCTTGTCCTTAGAATGTATATTCTGCTGACCCTTTCTCATTTAGGAGCTTTAGGGTATAACCATGAGATAGTATGGTTTTGTTGAGACCATCTAGATTAAATGCATGGCTGAACCCAGTTAAAGCACCTATACAAACATTTAAGATTTTGGTGAACAAGTATTCAGATTTATGCTCTCGCAGCTGCCTCAAACGAGCCCTGTATATAAGTTCTCTCACTTATTAAATCTGCCACCTACCAATCTAAAGTGGCCCGTCTTTTTCTTTGGTCTCTCCTTGCCCTCTGTTTACAGGAGGAGAGTTTCAGATTTCATTTGGGAAGTTCCTGAGTTCACAAACTAACAAGACTTCTTTGAAAATTGCTTTTCCTGAATTGGGTTCTAGTATGATGCCATCAGCCTATATTGAGAGTTGAAACTATTGTTATGCTTATTACATGGCTGTAGTGAAGAGTGCTGTTTATTTCATCATACAATGGCTGTTTTATCAGGAGTTCTAGAAAAAAATTATTATATAATCTTATCACCAAAATAAATGTTATTTTTCTCAGCAATTGGTTTATTTAGTCTATTTTAAATTGTCAATTATATATCTGATAATTGTATCTTTCTAATAAAATATTTTTTTGTTACTCGCTGTGTTCGAAGTGCAGTGATGAGTCATGGAATTTTAGAGCAGGGATAACTTTAATAATAGCTACTATTTATTAATCTCTTTCTATGTTGCAGCAATGTTCCAAGCTGGTTATTGTATTAAACTCTTTACTATTATCATCACTAATTTTCAGATGAGGAAACTAAGATGCTGAGAGTTGCAGAGATTTAAGAAACTTGCCCAAAACATAAAGCTAGTAAGTATAAGAGCTATCATTCAAGACCAGACAGTCTACTACAGCCACTATGTAATGTTGCCCCTCAATTTAAATGGAGATATTTGTTTGATAGCCTATCTTAGCTTATAATATCTTATTTTGCCTATAAAATTTAGAAGTAACCACTTAGGTATCAATCATTAAATATTATTTTATAGTTGGTACTTGGCAAATGTTAATTTACTTATCAAGAGAATGTTCAGGCACAATGGAGAAGGTATATGGAAAAACCTTGCATCCAAGGATTTAAAAAGTCATTGTTGCATTACTACAGCTTTATACATATATTAAAAAGTATACTATTATAACCATAGATAAAATTGAGGCAGAGATAGGTTAAATTCTAAAATAAACAGAAAACAACAGCTATCAAAACAAGTCTTTCGAAATGTCTCTTGGTTATATGCTACTTGTGGAAGTATTTCCTCTGTATTTGAGAAAGAGAAAATGAATATTATTCTATCTGTAATCAGTGCTCAAAGTGATTTGATTAGCTAAGGAAAAGAGGACAAAAAGTGCAAGAATGTTTTGTGTGTGTGTGTGTGTGTGTGTGTGTGTGTGAAACGTATATACTTGTGACAGTGAAGTGTGTCTCCTGTATCATGACACTTTACTCTTTTACTCTTTTGAATAGTTTAGTCTTGAATGTATTCATTCTACTTCTCAGAAAAATTTGTACTATGGACCAAGGGATTTTGGTTGTTTGGCAATTGCCTACAGTATACAATTCTGCTACCCTTCATAGTTGTGATTAATTTAATTTTTCAGGAACAAATACTAAAAGATTGTTCTATTTTCCCCACTCTTAGAGTTAAAAACATGAGTTTGAGACTTAAAATATCTGATGAACTTTGAAATATAAACTTCTATAAATTTCAAGGTTGAACTTACACGAAAACCAAAAGCTAACTAGTAGCAGGAGGCTAGCAGCTGATTAGTGCTCATCCAAAATGCCTCAGAAGTTGAGTACTCCCACATTAGTGCTTTTTAGGGTAAGCATTTGACTAATTTAAGTATACTCAAAGATGAGAACTAGCTGGGATCTTATGCAATCCAGATTTTTATTCAATGTGTTTCTGTGAAGTCTTTCCCAGACAATATGAAACAATCAGAGTAGTAGGGAGTTCTGCTCACTGGGATCCTTTTCTAAAAGATAATTGCAGGAGGACTAATAAAAGTCCATTATTCTTCCACGGAGTTCAATCAATCCCAAGAATCTCTGAACTTAGAAAATCAATGGTAAGCTTTCTTTTTAATTTGTTGTACCTTATTTTATTTTATTATTGACATACAATGTTATATTAGTTTCAGGTGTACAGCATAATGATTTGACGTTTATAAACATTGTAAAATGATCACCACAATAAGTCTAGTTACCATCTGTCACCATACAGAATTAATACAATATTATTGACTATAGCCTCTGCTATATATTATAGCCCTATGACTTATTTTATAACTAGAAGTTTGTACCTCTTCATCACATTTGCTCATTTAGCATAATCCCCTACCCACCTTCTTTAAATTGCTAACTACCAATCTGTTCTCCATATCTGTGTGTCTGATGTTTTTAGTTTGTTCATTTTTTATTTCTTTATTTTTTACTTTTTTTTTTTAGATTCCACATATAAGTGAAGTCATATGATATTTATCTCTTTCTGTCTGACTTATTTCACTTAGCATAATACCTGCAAGATCAACCCATGTTGTTACCAATGGCAAGATTTCATTCTTTTTTATGGCTGAGTAGTATTTCATTGTGTGTGTGTGGTGACAGGTATCCATTCATCCATGGATGGACACTTTGGTTGTTTTTGTACTTTGGCTATTATAAATAATACTACATGGGAGCATTATCTTTGGATAACATCCCAGAAGTGGAATTGCTAGATTACATGGTAGTTCTATTTTTAGTTTTTTGAGGAAACTTCATCTAGGCTGCACCAGTTTACATTCCCACCAAGAGTACACAAGAGCTCCCTTTTCTTCACATCCTTGCCAACAATTATTTCTTGTCTTTTTGATAATAGTCGTTCTGACAATTAAGAGGTTTTATATCATTGTGGTGTTGATTTGTATTTCCCTGATGATTGAGGTTAAACATCTTTTCATGTGCCTGTCAACCATCTGTATGTCTTTGGATAAATGTTAATTGAGATCCTCTGCACATTTTTAAATCAGATTTTTTTTTGTTATCGAGTTGTAAGAGTTCTTTATATTTATTAAATATTAACCTCTTATCAAATACATGGTTTCCAAATATCTTCTTCCCTTATTCACTAGGTTGTCTTCTCATTTTGATGATGGTTTCCTTCACTGTGCAGAAGCTGTTTAGTTTGATATAGTTCTATTTGTTTTCTTTTCTTTTGTTTCCCTGGCTTTTAAAGTCAGGTTCAAATCTCCAAGATCTATGTTTTATCTCCTGTGTTTTCATCTAGAAGTTTTATGGTTTTAGGTTTTGCATCAAGTCTTTAATACATTTTGATAATTTTAATAATTTTTGTGTATGGTGTAAGAAGTGGTAGAGTTTCATTCTTTTGCATGTGGCTGTTTAGTTTTCTCAACCTAATTATTGAAGAGACTGCCATTCCATTATTAGGATTGTTTGTTCTATTTCTGTGAAACATGTTATTGAAATTTTGATAGGGATTGCATTGAAACTGTAAATTGCTTTGGGTAATTATGGACATTTTAATACTATTGAATCTATGAGCATGGAATATCTTTCCATTGTAGCATCTTCTTCAGTATCTTTCATCAATACCTTAATTTTGCTAGGCTTTCTTTCATTTTGGTGCACTTATAAAGTAAAAGAAAAAAATAACATCTTTCTAAGAATATATTATTATATTATTAATTTATTAATTTTTTAACTAATATTTCTATGTATTCTATCTGTGTCAGGTAGTACTCTAAGATGTTGAGATATTTATCTCTAAGATCTTGCAATATATTAATGAACAAAACAGATAAACAATATGCCATTGTAGTAGTCACAACATAAACTAGGCCAATTAACTGTTTGTGATATGGTGGCTACAAACTGGACTGAAGAGAATAATGTAGAAAGTTTTTCCTAAGCAATGTAATTTCATAAGTATAGTGCACAAAATTATTTCTAATTTTAAAGTATAAAATAATATAAACTAAATAATGTTCTTTTTCCTATTAATAGTGTGGTATAACAATTTATTTTTTTCTTATGCAAGTATTTTTTAATAATTGTTTTTATTTTTTAATTCTAGTTGGCACATAATATTATATTAGTTCAGGTGTATAACATGGTGATTAGACATTTATATAATGTACAAAGTGATCACCCTAATAAATCTGGTACCCTTCCAACACCATACATAGTTATTACAATATTATTGGCTATATTCCTTAGGCTATGCTTGACATCCCCATACATAAAATTCTGACTAATTTTTCTATCCCTACTGGGAATGAAGGACTGACTAATAACTCACTATGAGTTAAATAGTGTGATTTTTCTACTTAAAAATCAGTTTTCTGAAGTGACAGTTTTTTTGAATGATTGATACAATAATTGACATCTAAATTTGAATTCTGCCCAGCTTTTTAGCTTTATCTCTTCAGTAGCTTCATGCATAACCAATTGATCTATCCTAACCAAATTCATCTACAATTTCCTGAACATAACTTTTATACTTTTGTCCATGCCATTCTTGAAGCATATCCAATGAGATTCTATCCATGCATCAAATCTCAAATTCAATTTCACTTATTTCATGAAGTCTTTTGTAGTGATGGTGTTACATGTAGACTATTAAAATAAATGACAAAATAAAAATGAGACTACTTGGTTATTAATATATATTCTCATGAGAAGGCAATCAGGCTGTCTATAAAAGTATTTTCTTATAAACATTTTAGTAGTGTTGTTTATATTATAAACACTATACACAGAATTTGTAAAATCTGTAATGCTTTAAGTAATAGTTAATATTGAAAAGAGAACTCAGATACATGCTTATTTTTTGTCTCACTCATTTTATACTTTATTGTAGAAAGTGATAAAGTCAGCACAGTTTTAGATGACATCTAAGATGAAATTGACAAGATAGTATACTTTAAAATAAAATGGTAGAAAAATTTTAAAGGTTATGGACTTATTTGTATAAAATGAGTGAGCCTATCTCACAATTTAAGTTGACCATGCAGAAACCTCACTATAAACAGTTTTAGGAATGAGTGACAATTGATAATGAATTTTTAATCTGATTGAGGAAGAATTCCCTAGTTCAGGGTAGACATAACTTGAATGAGTTTTTAAATATGAGTTTAAGTATTTAGATATTATCTTGTTCTTTCTTCCATATTAAATGCAAGCCCTCTTCCAAAAATTTGTCACATGCAAGTAGCCAAGAATCACTATTATTTTAATAGCCACCAATTTCTTTATTGTTTGAATGGCTCTCTCTTAAATTTAGCAGGCTAAATTTGATCTTATATTCGAGTAGTCTATTTTTGATACTTGAAATCAATTGGTACCTGGTGCTAGCTATATTGAACATTGAAAATAACAAACTTGACTCTAACTGGATATTGTATGGTTTTTACTGCTGCAGTAATACAGGTGGTCATCCCATATATTTGCATAAATCAAGTGGTTCCAGGCATCTGATTTAAAAGTAATGTAGTAATGCAAATAAAAATTAACTTAGATAAAAATTAAAATAATTTAATTAACAAAATAGAAGAAAGAACTAAAGAACTAAGCCTCAGGAAGGTAAGGCCACACATTTCAAAAGACCTCAGGGGCTCATACCTCTATCCTCTTCTCTTTCTCTCCATGGTGACTTTAGTATTCTTAGCCACTAAGCTACACAAAATAGAACTGTGTTGGCTGGTGTTTCTGATCTAAATCCTCACAGCTTTATGACCTGGGCAATTTTCAAGAGATTTTGTTTCTCAAATTACAAAACATACACGAACAAAAGCACACAAACCAAATCCTCTAGAGGATGACTCTAGAGCAGCTTATGAAAATGTTCATTTACTGGCTTGAGAAAAATATAATTATTATTGGATTTGCATGGGTCATACAGGACCTTCATGGCTAGATCACAGATAAATGTAATAACTGGAAGCTAACACAAAAATTATATAGTTGGAATAGAGGAGAAGAAGACATTTATCAAAGGAAGGAGTGTATTTCTCCTAAAAAAAAAAAGAGGCATTGGGAAGAGAAAATAATTTACGTGCTATTACAAGTGAAGTGGGCATGGACTTTTAATACTGGATGACCTTATTTCATAGGTCTTCAGTCAGTATTTGATGGAAAGGAAGAGAGTAGAGGATAGATCATCTGGGAGAAAAAGTCGACAAGAGCTAGGGGTCAGCACCAGCAAAATTGATCAGAGTCAGTCCTTCATTCCCAGTAGGAATAGAAAAATGAGTCAGAAATCTAGTTACGTGTACTGATAAAGCACAGCTATTCAGATTGAAGTTGTAGATTATGAATTGTTGGTAGAAGAGGGTCATGATTCAGGGGCTTCCAATTTCATCCCTGAGATGTTTCATATTTGGGTGATTAACATCTGGATCTCACCACCTTATGGATAGACAATCATGATAATCATTTTTCCTGATTAAGATCAGCTCTCATGGATCTCTTACTAATTCTACCTATAGGAGGATGAATATAAGGTCAAATTTAGCCTGCTAAATTTAAGAGGGAGCCAGTTAAACAATAAAGAAATTGGTGGCTATTAAAATAATAGTGATTCTTGGCTACTTGCATGTGACAAATTTTTGAAAGAGGGCTTGAATTTAATATGGAACAAAAAACAGAAGAAAAACAATAACTAGATGAGTGAAAAAAATAGGAACTAGAGGGTAATCATCTTTAATGGGAGATATATTTTAAGAAAATACTTTTTGTGGAGAGAGGAGTAGAAGTGCCAATAGGGAGTAGTGAAAAGATTCATTCTTTGAAAAATGACTTTATTCAAAAATCATCTCATCATCTATAAATATCCTAGAAAAAGCATTACAATAATATTTAAACTCATCACCTTTGTTTTCCTATCTAGTCTCTAGACTTAACTTTCATAAATTCCCAGATTATTGGTGGTGGTGCGGGCGCAGAGGTTGTCTAGTAAAGAGCAGAAAAACTACTCAGGTAATTTTTGGGCCACATTTTTGTAATCTTGATTTAAGAAAATTATTTTTAGTACCTCTAAAAGACCCAGGGAAAAAGTATTTCAAAAATGAGAAAATATTAGCTGTTTTCCAGCTTTTACCTAAGACTGATGTATTTCTCATGTACATGCTTATAAAGTTAATAAAATACATATTTGCAAGATACCACATTAATAAGAAACAGTGATGTGAAAAAGTGTCACCTATATTTCATTAATTTGCTGCAGGTTCACTCTCCCTGCTGCTGGCACATATTTTTAATCTTTTAATTTGCAGTATAGAAGTATCTGTGGTGGGGATACAGGCAGCAGTTCTTTCTCTTAATAAAGGAGGAGATGCTGAAAGTCTGCATAATTACAGCCCCATTTTAATTTTACTCACAGCAGTTAAATTATTTAAATGTCTCTTCTGTGGTTAAAATTAATATATTTTAGTTTACAAATATTTTATTACCACTAGAATTTTGTTTCCATTATTTTAGCTTCCCGTTTCTGTGTTATTAAAAATGAGAAATAACCCTCACAAAGTGATTCCAAATTAGAGTTCTGGTGTCAAATTATATTTATTGATTTTTTTCCAGTTCTTTGACTAGGGAGACTACGTTATATATCAATAGCTAAATTACAGTCTCTTATGTCTATTTTGAATTTTAGTCAAGCAAGAAGAATTATTTCAGGTGAGAAATAAAATCTGTTGAGTGTATTATAGAGTTTCTGCATCAAGAGATTTAATACTACCCTGTCTTATGTTAGAATTTAGGGTGTGACAATTTTATTGATTACATCATGAGTTTGATATCTTGGGGCTACTGACATTAGAAAGAAACAATTAAGAAGCTTTCCCATTTTTATCCCATTATTTTTTGTGAACTCAGCTACATTTAAATTTTTTTAATTTTGAAAAATTAGATTATCATTTAACTTGAGAACATTTACACAGAGGGCATGAGAGTAAAACTTTTATAGGTTTTGGTTAGGTTTGCAAGTTTTCAGTTCTCATTCTGTTGATCATAATAAGATATGTTTGTCTACATGGTTTAAAGGAGGAGGACTTCTTATAATGCTTTCTACCTGCACACAACAGAATGAGATGATGAGATAATAAGAAATTTTGCTTTATGTGCACATTGTGTAACCTAAGTACTTTGTAAATCTAAGCACAAAGGGATCGACTATACATAGAGATTTTCAGTTTTTTCTTATTTGGTATTTTATATTATATATTATATTATTAATATTTCTATTTTGATCAGATATTAACACTTATGCATATTGACTAACAAAATAACTACAGTATATTATACTATTATCAACATTTTGTGCTATTATTTTGAGGGCTGAATCTTAGAACAGTTAAATATTATTGCTTAGTGATTAAAAAGTTGGTTCTGTGATTAGCTCTTTGGAATTAGAAATGCTTTTGTTTCATCTAGTAAGGAAAAGCAGGTAGGAAAAATATACCTAAAATTGTCCATTTCAGAAATAAGTCTTATGAAATGACAAGTAATGAACTGCAAAAATCTACTCATCCATAAAAGCAATGAGGGCATTGGAAAAAATGATTAAAATCAACTTTTTCAGAACTCTGGAAAATAACAAAAGGCTTTTGAGTATTTAAATTCTATTTTAATAAACTGGTTTGGAAAAGTGCCTATTTTATCTAATCTGGGTTCATCAAAATAACTTTCCTATTTTTGTCTCTATGGATGGACATTTAGATTTCTCCATGTACAGATGATATTATATGTAACATAAATTTTGGAGAAAAGTGAAAAAGCAGAAATAGCCAGACAGTGAAGAATCAAGTTGATGGGTATGGTGTATGAGTTGACAGTGCTTGGAAAATCCTAATATTTAGTAGGAATTAAAAGAGATATTATAAATCCACACCATGAAAGTTCAGCTTCACTCAAGGCCAGGCTCTAGCAGCAGAAGAATAAAAGCCTTGGAGTGAGGCAGCAGAGTTTTACTAAGGGAATCAAAGACATCTGAGTCCCAGTTCACATCCCATCTCTGCCACTTTCAAGCTGTGTGATTTAAATTATCCACTCTAAGCCTTAATTCTTCATTTTAAAAATAGAAACATTGATAGATACCTCACAGTTCCATGTGTATACTAAATGCAATAATTGTGAATAAAATACCTACACAAGTACAGAAACATATTCATTTTCTATTTCTTCACATCTAAGCCAAAAAGAAAGAAAATGGGTCACTCACCAGTTTCTTATTCTCATTCTAGTGTGTTGCGACATTAGTTAGAAACAGTTGTATAATAAGAGTGAATTTCAACCTTGCACTCATAAATATGGAAAACATAGCCTTATTTGGTTTAATTTTATTTGATTCTGGATTTACATTAAATGTCATTATTATTATTGAAATTCTTTTTCTTTCTCAACTTTGCAAATGATTATAGAGGATATGTATAGTCTATGAGAGCTGCTTTATGGGTTATAGGACAAATTGCTCCTTAGTCTAAGGTCATAAAATCCCATACAATCAAGTGGCTTCCTACTTCATTGCCATTACAGACCCATAACCTGGCTTTTAGGCCCCAATCTCCCTTGGTACACTGTGTACCTAGTTCTTTCTGACATTTGCCCACTTTCTGAGGAAGTCATCTTAGTCATGCTAGAAAATTTTTTCCTCTGTCTGCAGTTTAGGCAACCTTATTCTACATTGCCACAGATGTAGAAAGAGACAAAGGAAGTGTGTCTTTTGTGTTAAAATGCTAGTACTTTACAGATAATTTAGAAGGACAATGAAGATGATTTAGATTCTTTCTAATCCCTATTAAACAGTATGGTTATGAGATTATTGGCAAAGTAAAGAATAAGTTTTTCTGTTGACTAATTTAGTCAATAACAAGTACTCTTTGCTAAGAATACTGTTTGTCCCAGGGTTCTATATATATTTATGGGTTTTACTCAGTTCTGGAGTAAGGAGGTAATGCCAATCTGAAATCTGAACTCATGTTAATGTGATAAAGTGGTTAGATTATGTTTCATAGCATTGTTAAAACTCATGGATTATTATCCCAGATTACCACAAAGAATGCCATTATTAATAATTTATAGATCACATCTGCAATTTAGTCTCTATCACCTACAGTAATGTTGAGATAGTGTATGAGATATTATAGCTGTCATTTCATATCTTAATGCATGGGTGATGGTTAATTATATGTGTCAAGTTGGAGGGTGTTTCTGGGTGAGATAAACACATAAATTGATAAACTTTGAGTAAGCAAATTGTCCTCACTAATGTAGGTAGGCCTCATCCAATCAGTTGAACGTCCAAATAGAAAAAAAAAACACATTCTTCTAGAGAAAGAGGGAATTCTCCAGCAGGCATTTTGCATTGTTTGCTCTCCTTGTTCTCCTCCAAATTGCTAGTGTAAGGGAAGAAAAATTTCCCTCTAACCTCCTTGTTCTTTTGGCTGGTCTAATAATTAAGTTTACAGAAGACAGATTAGTAGGAGAAAAACAAATTTAATTCCACATGTACAAAAGTTTCACATAGGCACAAAGATAGGCAATTGAGGATTATATGTCATCCTGAGCTAAGAAGAAAGGGATTAGGGTCTGGGGCTTCAAAGGGAAAGAAAATAATTCACAGGAAGATGGGAAGAGCAAATGTTTGGTAAACAAATTTTGCCATGCTATGCAGAGACAATGGGATGCAAAGAAGAATTGGAACAAGTAGGTCCTGCCTACCACAACTAGCCCATATTCTTGTAGTTATCTCTGTTGATAGCAGGCTCTCTAAGTAAATATTTTAGGCTGTTAAGGGGGAGATAAAAAACTCCTCCTAAGTCTTTGGGACCTTGATTTTTTTCAGCTCAAAATAATCCACATGCCAAAGTGGCATGTTTTGGGGAGACTTGTTCTGAACCCCTTCTCCAACCCATACTGCAGATTTTTGGGCCCACCAGTATCTATAATCATGAGTCAATTTTTAATAATAAATCTTTCTCACATATGCATGCACACACATGCATGCACACACATCTTATTGATTCTGTTTCTCTAGAGAACGCTAATAAATACAGCATCTATCAACTTTTAAATGCGCAGTGAAGAGGAAAATTCTGTTTTCCAATACTATAAAAGAAAATATCATACTTTCTCATTTTTATTGTTGATACTTCTTGACCAGAAGGACTTCAAGATGTACCAAACTGAAAGGAAAAAGATACATGCTATATTTGATATGTATACAAAAGTTCAAGAGATGTGGGTAAAACAGACACAAGAAATTCCAAGTAGATGTAAATGAAAAAGTGCGTGACTTAATGGCCATTTTTTTTCTCAGAATGTCAATACTGATAAATAGAATTAAAGCAATATTTTAGTGTAAAATGTTTTCTGAGATTATTGTCAATTTATAAGTAATTCCATAATACATACAGAGATTTTAAAATACCTAGCTATAATTTGAAGGTCCTTCGGAGAGCTGGAGAGATAAGGTAGATTTATGCTTGTTCAATATGGCATCATTATTGTCTTACTAAAGCAAGAAACGAGAACAGATGACCTCTAAATCCTCTCACATCAGAATACTTTTATTACAATCAGGCAAGCTTTACACTTAGAACCTACAAGATATTAAAATTTAATATTAAATAATACGATCACATACAACAGTATTTCAATGCCATTAGCTTCCAATAAATCAAATTTGCAAGAATTAAAGTATATAGTTATTATATTTCACTGAGAGGAAATATTAAAATTCATGAGTACTCTAAAGGACATCATAAGTAAAGCAAAGCAGGTTATAGTTCTGCCAATAAAGAACTAGAAACTTCCAATGGGTCTTTATCATGAAATTATCAGAAATCAACAGGGAAATAAATATCTTCCTTGAAAAAATGTGTAGGATTAATTTGAGTGATGGTTATAGAAGACAAAATGTTAAAGTCATTTAAAAATAGACGACATTTTTTGTTGCTACTAAAAAAGAGAGAATAAAAGCAAAGAGGCTGAAAGAAACATGATGGTGTTTTAAAATAGTTAAGGAGAACAAGACATAAATGAAGATGAAATAGACACTTTTAGAGAAAATTAGTTACAGAAGCCACAGAAATTGATAAATAATAATTACAGTTAGAGGCAGCAGTGATTTGTAGTAGTGAGAATATTGAAATTTTGTAAACTGTCAAAAGTTTTTATAAATTATAAAATTGAGAAATAATATAAGTTCAGAAAAAGTATATCTAAAAGAAAAATATTTAAAAAGTGACATAGAATATTATTTAAATGCTCTCCACTCTTAACAAAAGTATCTCATTGCTAATGATTTTCTTTTTTTAATAGTGACAAGAAAATATTTAAATATCTAGATAGAATTATTCATTATATTCAGGGATACTAGATCTTTTTATCACAAGTTTTTTCACTATTGATGTCATGGAAATTAATAAACTATTATGCCAAGGTTCATCAGTCAAGTGAACTGCCAAATTAACTTATCTTTGAACTTAAACTTTCTTGTCTATTCACTATACACTCAGGCTAGGGATTGGGTGCATGGGAGATGTTCATAAAGGAATCTTCTGGGGATAGTTTAATGTGTTGAGTTCTTTTCCTTTAGAAAATAGCAACAGTAGTAGTAATTAACAATTAGGTTTAAGTTTTTTCTCTTTCTTTATAATTCCTTTTAACTGGCCCAATAGTTTATTAAAAGAATAAACCTCGTTGTAGTCATGTCGGTCCTGCTTTCATTTATCCTGTGGAATTATCCTTTAATAAACTCTATATCCAGAAGTTTAGAATGGTGACTAATTAGCACAGAGCATGTGGTTGAAATGCCATGATCAGCCACAAGGATGTGAAGTGCTTAAAAACTCTCCAAGTCAACCATTGGGAGGGATATGAGATGATACTTTTCCTTTATAATGGATATTAGAGAAAGGTTATTCTTGAAAATAAAGGGCTATGTTGATACTACATGCATTTGTAATACTTGTTTTAATCATTTTCTCACATTTAAACATGTTGATTGCTTTAATTTTTCAGACTAAAACAATGTAAGAACATGGTTATTAGATTTTAGTTTATTTGGAAGCTGTGTCACTTAATCTCCTTGTGTTTTCTTATATCCAAAAGAGAAATGTTATACCTATGCCAATGGTTGATTTAAGTATTACATTCCAAGTATTAGTTTATATAATTGTCTAGCCCACTAGCTGGAACACAGTAGATAATAAAATTTTGTTTTTTCCCTGTCTTACTTCACCCTTACAAAATGACTTAAATAGTTGGAACTCAGCTTACTGTGAGTAGAGTCTAATTGTAGATGTAATCAGTACTGTTACTTATTTTTCTCATGTTGTTTCCTTATGTTGGCTTATATTGAACTTGTATATCTCTGAAACCCCCTACGTCTAACTCTTGTGAGTGGATCAAGCCAATCCTTGCCAATAAATTGTTAAATAAATTCCTTTTAATAGAATATTGTCTCCCACTTCCCTTGCCAATAATTTCTTTTCACAATTCTTTTCCTCCTTCCCAGAAGTCTGTGTACTTTGTGAAGCTCTCCTGGGATCCTATTCAGCCTGAAGAAAACAGGATATCTCTGATTATCTAAAGGCATTGAAAGTTAATCAATAAGCAACATGGATTTAGTAGGAACAAATAAAGCCAAGGATCAAGGCTTTGGTGTTTGTTGCTAAACTAGTGGCATTCTGAAAGAAAAGTATTTCATTTATAATAGTTACCAGTAGACTGCAAGATCAAATTGCATTTAATAGTAGATATTTTAAGTCATAGGACTTATCTAAAAAAGTATTTAAGACAAGAATTATTTATCACTGATTTATAGGAGAATAATATGTTTAATTATGAATAACACTCTTGGAGAAGTGGCTAGATGTCTTTGAGCACATTGAAGAGGGACATAAGGATTATTGGAGGTTAAAAAAGCATAACTGTAAAGAGAGAGGAAATGAGCCAAGAGCATTCAGACTAAAGAAAAGATAAAAGACAAATTTCACTGTAAAAGATGTTGACTCTAAAATGAAATGCAAACATATACAGTACAAAATTTGCTTCAGAAAAATTTTGAAGTTAAGCATTATGATTAATCTGAGCAGTTAGTCAGTAATGAAAGGAGATTTCTGCAGAGTATAGAAATATTCGCTCTTCATGAGTGAAATCATCATAAAAAGTTTGGTTTACGAATGTTAGTGTGCTAATAGGCCTTCTGCCCTTATGATCACTTCTCTTAATTCTTCTGATCTCTGCTTTCTAATGATGCAGTCATTGGATTGATTTCTATATTAAAAAATTAAGCCCTCTAAATCCCAGTTATAGCATTATATTTAATAAAGAGGTTATATTTGCTTACTGATTATTCAGATTTTTGCTTTGGAAAACTCTGGTATGGGTTAATTATGGTTTAGATTTGGGCTCTTCTCTCCAGGCTAGATTGCTCTCCTTGAAGATGCTATCTGTGTCTGAAGATCCTTAGACAGTTGAAGTGAAGGAAGCCATTCCAAGGCATTCTGGGAAGCATACCTGAGAAGGGATAGCAGGATGGGCAAACCAAGAAAGCTGAAAGCAAACTCCTGCCTTAAGTTCAAAGGATACCCTGACTTGTGGAATCTGAGGTTCTCTCCTGGTAGATAGTGTCAGAATTGAGTTAAATTTTAGGAGCTTCTGCTAGTGTCTGAAAATTGATTGATATTGTATAAGAAGTATTCCCCTCTTACTCTCCCCCCTTTGCTCCTTATTGGAATTGGGTCTAGGAACATAATTTACCTACTTATCCTACTTCTTGTTATTTGAGAAAATGGACTCCAGAAGAGCCATTGTTTTAGAACTATTATTTGATCTACTGTTAATTTTTAACTTATCCTTAACAAACTTGCCCTACATTCCTTCCTTCTTGACTCTCCCTATGGGAGCTAATCTAATCCAGTCAGTTTTCTGGTGTAAATTTCCAAATGAAAAAGCCAATATTTATGTCTTATAAACATTACCTTTTTTATTTTTACTAGAACCCATATCTGGATTATCAATTGTTCATGTTGAGTACCAAGTTATCGATTTTATTGCTTTAATAGTTGTTTTAATTTGCCCATTAACATGACTTAAAATTATTCAACTGCAAGCAATCTATTACTTGATGCTTAGATAATTTGAGGGTAATGGAAAATGCTAACATCACCATTATAATATTTGATTTGGTACACTCAATAGATATGGCTCATGTTGAAAGAAAATGTTTTTTGCTTCACCCTTCTTCAAAAAGATATTCACTGTTTTTCCTAATAATTAGTGATAGAAAAATTACCTAATAATTTTTTAATCCTTTTTTATATATCACAATCTTATTGCCTATAGTCATAAGTATTCAATCCTTAGTGCATGAATATCTTACTTCTAGATACTTTTGTTATTTTTCAAAATCTACTGAAACTGTGGCCCCATGATATATGTGTGTGTGTGTGTGTGTGTGTGTGTGTGTGTGTGTATATATATTACAGAGCAGATAGTTTATCAGAGCCCAGGGTACACAATCCATGAGCCAAACATGCTAAGCCACCTCTTTTCTGGGATTATTTCCTTTGTTCCAAGCCATTCCAAAAGTAGCATTCCAAAAATCATTTGTAGGTGAGTCGCTTTGCTTCTTAGAAGGCATTTTTCTAAAGAAACTGTGGTATATATATACAATGGAATATTACTCAGCCATAAGAAGAGATGAAATACTGCCATTTGCAATTACATGGATGGACCTTGAGATAATCATGCTACGTGAAATAAGCCAGATAGATCAAGTTGCAAACCACATGATATCACTTCTATGTGGAATATAAGCCTAAAAGCAGCAAAGAAATAGTACAAACAGAGACTCTTGGACATGGACAATAGACAAGTGGTTACCAGAGCATAGGGGTAAGTGGGATAAGGGAGTTAGATAGCATAAAAAGGGTCAAATATGTGGTGACAAAAAGAAATCTAACTAGGGGAGTTGAACTTACAGTGTAAATATATATATATATATACCTTACTGTTAAAGCGTACAAATGAAACTTATTAGATGTAGTTAACCAATGTCACCATAAAAATAAATAAATAAAAAATAAATTAAATGTAAAATAAAACTTAAAAAAAAATTTAAAAAGTGCAAAAAATTCCCAAATAACGTAACGAGAAATGATTATATTTTTTGATCAATACTTCAAAGTCACTTTAACCCACAAGGTACCTAAATATAATTGTTTCATACATCTAAACATCATATACCCCATTATTTCTTGGGGCAATTGCTTTCTTAATTCTTAAATCTTCTCCTAGTACTAGCAGCCATTTCTAGCTCCAATGTAGAGCAGGTTCTTCATTGAAAGCAGGTTCAGGTTATAACCAGTAACTATTAGAAACTTTTTTACTTGATCCATCTCTCTATCCTATATGACAGAAAGGGTGACTCAAGATAACCACTCTTAAATTGTTTAGAATAAAAAATAAAAGGAGAACTGCATCCATGAAGAGCATGCAGTTTTATAGTTATGTGAAAATGAGTAGAGATATAATCGTTTGTAATTAAGGACCACAATAGTCTCAATTTATATCTTTGGGGCTTTTTCTGTGTTTTTATCCCATTTCAGAAATTATGCAATTTTATGATCTCCTTGTTGACGTTTGAGAGCTGCATTTAATTAGAACAACAACATTGTACTAAATTACCTCAATCTTTCTTGGGTCTGAATGTTTCAAATTGTTTTTTTATCTGACCCAAAGCTATATTTTTATACAACTTCATTATGTTTCTGTAATGTGACTGTGGTAACAGAAACTTTCAAACTGAAAGGTTTACTCTGACTTGCCAAAAGAAGTTTTGTTTCTGAAACTAATTATTTGCAATAATTGCCACTCTAATTTCTGAAGAGGTAAGATTCCTGGTGTCACATGGCAACCTCATTCCTGGATCTCTTGCTGGCTCCTGTCAGATTAATGTGTGCTTTTCTCTTGCTAAAAAACCCACATGGGTTCTCCTTTAGGCCAACTGTGGAGGAGAAAAGGATTTTTAATTTTTTCCCCTGAATTTCCAGCATTTTACTTTACTTTATTTTTCTGATTAGGGGGTGAAGAGAATGAAAATAGCTAGAATGTGGATTGGAGTATCACTTATAGTAATGCTTTTTTTTGAGAAAATTTAATCTCATGAACAAAACACATTGGACTTCTAGTCTCAAACCTACCAATATTCTTCTCTCATATTATTTTCCTAAAGAATCTGATCAGACTTTGCCGCTTCTACTTGTCCTTCCCTTCTGCTCAAATCTACTTCCTTACTTCAAATCAACTTTTCTTTAAAAAGGAGTAAATATTGGCTCTTGATATATCTTCTAGTAAGAGACCTATATCTTGTAGTAAGAGACCTATATCTTGGTTAAGAGACCTATATCTTAACCAAGATATAGGTCTCTTACTATTTTAATCACTCAGTGGCTGGGTTGACAATATCTGTAATTTTTCCTGCTTTAGTTATTATTATAACTTTTCTTAAAGCAGAGGTCTCTTCAAAATGTTTCAAGTGCCAGAACCCCCTCTCCATTGTTTTCCCACAAGGGAGGGGAGAACCTTGCAAGTGGAGATAGCTGCATTCTTATCAGTGCCAGACTGCACCTCCCTTCAAAGATCATAAGAACACTGTGGATCTAAAATAACAAAGGTGCCAAGTATGAGGAGTGATAAATCTTTCAGATTTGTCTTACCAGTTATATGAAATCAATTGCAAACTCTGCTGGAATGTCTTTTAATTTTGAAAAGCTTAATTGTGGCTTTCTGTAATATTTATTTGTTTCTTTATTCCCTCTACACTGTTCATCAGTTAGGTGAATGGTATAAAAGTCTGCGTGGTTGGGATTTGATACGATATCAAGTTTGTAAGACCTCCTCTGTGTTCTCAAGAATAAGGCTCTTTATTTTAATAAATAACATTTTCATCTTACCCTTTCCTGCAATGATAGTTATGCTTTTAATACTTGTTGACTGAAAAAAAATATACAATGACTGAGATTTACTAAACATTAAGTAAAGATTTTGAATGTATTTTATTAATCACCAAGTCATTTTAATATGTATGATAAGGAACATAGAAATATGTGAAGTATAGTCAGTCTACAGACAACATTTAGAGAGAAAATAGATACAATGATCCATGTTGCCCTTATATTGCCCTGAGAGCTGTCTCTTATGGTTAAGAACTACAGGCTGTTATGGTATAATCTGATTATGTGGTTTTATTAGGAATTTGTGTATATGATCATTTATGCATGAGAAGAGTGACGGATAATCAAATACATTCTATATGAAATGCAATTCTTAACTTTCTAGGGGAAAAATAAAGAAAGATATAGATGATTTAATTATGTTCAAATTTATATCATTTCTGATACTTTTTACATGCATGAACCTTTACTCAATCTTTACTCTAAGAAGTAGTGTAGCTTTTGTGTGTGTAAACTTTCTTTTTAGCCCCAATTAGTGATCACTTAGGAAGGCTTAGCTCCCCATTACTGATTACTCAACATTTGGCAAAAAAAATATTTTCATTCCTCATACTTAGTTCTGGTGAATGCCTATTAATGATCTAAAATAAATTTTCTACTAGATGCATATATATGCTTAACTTCGCTGATAAATGCTGCTAGCAGGGCATGTGCAAGGCCTCTAGCTCAGCCTGGCTCATAGTAAATCCAGCTCATTATCCTCCCAGATCCCTACAAGTTTATGTCTCTTTCTCAAAGGGTCTTGCTACTGAGTTTTTATTTTATAAGAGTAAATTTTTTTTAATATGAAATTGGAAAATTATTTTTTCTCTTAATATGTGGTTGTTACTTAAGGCATAACTTCTAGAAATAGTTAGTATCTTGGGCTTTGAGAAAGTCAAGAATACAAGGGTAGGAAATATGTTTATTCTGCCCATTTTGGTATCCTGTGTCTGAAATAGAAAATTGTACCTAGTAAACCTCACTAAATATTATAGGGAAAAATGAACAAATGTTCAAATTATATTGAGTAGCAGAAACTCAGTCATTGGTGTATATATTTTTCCCTAAGTCCTAAATCACACCACTCAGTAATTGCCATCATCTCTTATCTATAAATGTTTCTATGCAATTATGAGGTCCAGGTATAGGAGTTATTTTGTTGATTTTTAGAATCTAGATCATCATTTCACATGATGGCTTCTCTCTCTTATTCAAATGCAGTCACCTGATTTTGATATTTGTTTTAATACTGGTTTGTGAATCTTAGGTCTTTTCTTATTTGACATTCTCCATAGTTCACATTATTTGGTATGAACTAAGGACAAAGTAACATCATAATTTTGAATATGAATCTCATTTTACTGCTGAGCAGTTCTGACAGTAATAGATTGTTCATTCAATGGTAAAATCTATGATGATATCTGTTAAGATCAGTAACATGGGACCAGTTAGAATATGACATTACCACATTATCACGTGAAAGTATGGCCATTTACATGTTGGTGCTCTTGTGTTTCCTTTTTCAAGAAATCATAATAGAATCCTCTGAAAATAAATTACTGGAGATGCAATAGACAGAAAAATCTTGCTTTGTCTCTCTGTCTGTTTGTTTGCCTCTCTCTCTCTCTCTCTCTCTCTCTCTCTCTCTCTCTCTCTTTCCACCTCCTCTACTGAAGAAAGGAAATTCTTACAGCAAATAGTAATATTTTTGCGGTGACTTTCACATTGACACGAGCCTCTTAAATATTATAAGATGTTTTGCCAAACCACTACTGTGCTCATTCTTTTGAACAGCTACTAATAGGCTTTGGCAGTTATCCATGTTGGGAGGCCTCGAGGCTCTGAGAAAGGCCTGAGTCTTCATGGTCTCGCAGACACCTTGCTGTGACTTGGAATGCAATAGATCTGCTTGGCAGCCAAAAATAAAGAGAAAAGTAAAGGGGGTGGGGAAACGAGAAAACTAGTAAAATCTTCATTTACTATTGAGAATTTGTTTGTTTTGGAAACTTGTCAGAACTTGATTGCAGTTTGACAGGAGAAAAGGAATCAAGGCCTTATTCTTGAAGGTTGCCTGCCAATCTCAATTATTGAGCAGAGTTGTCATGACTGTCACATACATGAGAATAGGATATTTGCCAGTGATAGAAATATTTCAAGCTTGCCATGACCATCTTTGGAAATTATAATCTGTCACAGTGGGACTATCAAGGAGTAGCAGAAAGCCTTGTTGAATTGCTTTCGAGAGGAGATCCCATCATAGGTGAGCATGATGGTACAGCAGCTTCTTATACACACACACACACACACACACACACACACACGCACACACACACACACACACACGCGCGCACACAAATATGTGTGTGTGTGCGTGTGTGTGTGTGTGTGTGTTAAACAACAATAGTGAATATTGGTTTCTGCTGGTTAAAATAAGAGCAATGAAGTAAGATTTGTCAATCTACTGAGTTATGGAGAGAAATGTGCAAGATAAAACAAGACTATTTTAAATCTATTTAGCAGAATGGCCATATTCAGGAATGAGCATTTTATGTTTCAAAACTCAGAGAACATGGTTCTTTGCAAAATTTACATGATCAGAGAAGATTTTGTGAATGTATGTGTTATGAAGGTGTCACAGTGAACCAAGTCATTTTGCCCGAAAAAAACTGGGTATCATCTGGGTTTCAGTTAATATCATATAACAGTTCACAGGAATCTAGGGGGCAGTGTATACTCACAATGTAACTTAATTTTCATATTACCTGCATATTAGTGCTGTTGATGTTAAATTTTGAACATTCTTAACTATAAAACTTTTGGAGAGGCCTTGCAATACCTGTCTCTGTTGGTTTTCTTATCATTGTCCAGTAAGTCTCATACCTTACATAAATAAGAATTACCTTGGAAAGTTGTTATAATGAGATTTTAACATAGTATGTTGGGATGATCTCAGGAATTGCCTTGAAAAGAAACTCCAGTAAAGTGGCTGCCCACATTTTAGAAATCACAGTTTAGACTTTCTTTTGGTTACCATCTTCCTTCAGATTAGCATCAAACTGGCTTTCTGCCCTCTTAGATGTGGATTATGCAGGCTCTTAGCTGCCCTTCTCTTTACCATCTATGGCTATCGTGAGCTTTGCAGTGTTGCAGATGTCAGAGAATGATGTGGTTGGAGAACTGTAAATATGCCACCTTACATGCAAAAGAAATTTTGCAGATGTGATTAAGTTGAGGGTTTTAATATAAGAAGATTATGCTGGATAGCCTGAGTGGGCCTAAAATAATTATAGGGGGAGAGAGAGAGAGAGAGAGAGAGAGAGAGAGAGAGAGAGAGAGAGAGAATATGGTGTTGACTATAAAAATGGAAGTTGAGACCATGAAAATTCTTCCCTAGAAACTCCTGAAGGAACATTGGCCTGCCGTCATTTTGATTTGGGGCCAGTAAAACTAATTTCAGACTTCTGGCCTCCAAAATGTAAGATAATAAATTCACGTTATTATAAGCCACCAAGTTTATGGTACTATGTTACAGGAACAATAGGAGGTTAATACATTTTCTGTAAACTTTAGGGTGTTTAGTTCAATGAAAATAATGAGAATAATGATTTCTGTTCCTTAGAATTTTTGAGCCAATCAAAAGAGATACATCATGTAAAATATATGAATCCATGTTAAATATACGCTGCTGATCAAGACAATATTGACTGTGATAATGCCAGCGACTCTGCTGTACTTCTTCTAACTAGCCTCAGTCACTGTTATAACAGGGTTATTCTTAAGTCATTCGATTTTAGATAATTTTCTACTTCCCACTTTTCCCCTAGATAATAAACTCTCTCCCTTTTGTGTGTTTCTAGGAAAAGAAAGCTATATTCTTGTTCTCATATTCAATCAATGCAATTAACAAGACTTTTTTGACCATCTACCAATTATCTGTAATTATACATGCCAGGAACTACTTGGCTCAGTCATATTTCCTTTGATTATCTATAATTTATAGTTTTTAGGTTAAATGAGATTACTTTCCCCTCCAAAGAAGAGCTTCTTTTGAATGTCTCATCATCCCATTACTCTCCATTGCTTCTGTTTTTCAGTACCTAGCATGTCCTAAAATGATATATATGAATGAAAAAAAATGCCTCTTAAGGAGTTGATAATCTGTTGTAATAAAGGTAACATGATTAGAAGCCCATTAAAGAAAGTAGAATTAAACAATGGGAAGAACTGAAAGGAGAGGAGCTGTATATTGATATATTTGGAAAAAGCTTTAGGGAAGAAGTGAGTCTTGAGCTGTGATTGACGGATGAGTCGAATTTAGGTAGGAAAAGGAGATGAAGGGAGGAACTTTAAATTAAGGGACCAATGAAAAAATTCATTGAGTTCACTTAGAGGTGGGGATGAACAGGGATTGCATGGGAAAGGATCAACTGACATGGAGATCGAATTAAGTTTGAATCATGATGTTGCCAGGCCTTATAGGTGTTGCAAGCACTGCTTATTCCATCTTATTATTGAACCTTCTTAGAAATCCATACAATCATATATGTAACTTTAAACAAAAAGGCATTTCCTTCTTTTCCTTTTATATCAATCAGATAGAATAATCTATGCTCTTATCCATCCAAGCCGATTCTCAGCTTGGGATACTAAGGTTAATGAACATCCATGCTCTTTTCTACCAAATAGATTGGACCCTCTACTATTGAATGCCATTAATGATGATAAAGTTCCAGTTTTAGATATTTTTAAAAGTAAAAAATATCTGATAGGCATATGGAGTAGAGCAGAACTATTCTAAGTAATAAGGGAACTGTTTTCGAGAAGGAACAAAACAACTGGAAGTTTATCTTTATTATTGCTTCTCCCAGTCATGTTAATATAAAAGGGGCCAGCACATCAGTAAAGTAATAGTGCAGGAAGCATTAGCACCAGCATCTCTGGCAAAATCTCAGCTATCTTCCAGATATAAGCAAATAAATAGGAAGCAAATGAGATGATTCAAGAAAACAGCAGAGATAGTGAATCAGAGCAGTCATGGGCTCCTTCAGAGATAATTTATGTTCATGTTCAAAAGATGGTCACTCTTTCTTAAAAATCACATAATAAAATGAATAAATTAAAGGGCAGAAAATAGTCCATTTCATGAGCTTAGAGTAAATAAGGAAAGACATGGGTTTTTTAGGCAAAGAGAGCCTTCGAGTACATTTCTTAGATGTGTCAGAAGAGATGCATCCCTAATTGAAGAAGTAGCAGGACTCAGCAGTTGTCACATGGTACTTTCACACATTTTCCTTCTCAACGCTTTCACCAGCCTTCAACTATATGTATAAAGATCAAAGGAATCAGCATGATACCCTGAAAGTTTTTATTGGCTTTGTAACATTTTTAACATACAACAAATGAGAAATTAGACAAAACAAAATGTACTTGTTATCGAATAATCAAAAGGTAAACACATACATAATCAATACCCCAGTCATGACATAGCACACTGCTGGTACTGCAGAGGCACCTACTCCCCTCTGGGGGTCCCTTCCCATCGCCAGTTCCTTCTTTCCTTCAAAGTTAACCACTATCCTGAGTTTCTTTGCAATAGCTTTATTATTCTTTATTATACATTTGACACTTATGTATAAATTCTATAAACACCACAATTTAGTTTCACTTATTTTCTTAATGTTTCATAAATGGAATTATATGATAATATTTTTGTGTGTGTCTGGCTCTTTTTTCTTTTTAATGTTATGTTTATGAGACTCATCCATGGTGCTGCTTGTGGTTCTTGCAATTGTATTTGAAGTTACTCCAATGCATATTATATTGCATAGCATACATGCAATATAGAATAGGTGTGTAAGCAAGTAGACATAAATTTCAGATAACATTTCTTAACAGAATCTCTGTTAAGATGAACACTCATCATCTCTTCAAGGAGTCGTAGTAGTTTTCCACTGCTGTGTAACAAATTACCACAAATTTAGCAGTTTCTAAAACCACCTAAATATATCTCACAGTTCTGGAGGTCAGACATTTTGGTTAAGATTGACTAGTTTCTCTGTTCTCAGTCTAAAAGTCCAAAATCAAGGTGTCAGTTACTCTGCTGGTTTCTATTTTGAAGGTCTGGGGAAGAATTCACTTCTAACCTATTCAGATTATTGGCATAATTCACCTTCTTGTGTTTGTTGAACTGAAGTCACATCTTCTTTCTGGCTGTTGGCAGGAAGTCACTCTCAGTAACTAGAAGTTGCTCACAGGTTCTTCCAAGTGGCCTCCTTCATCTTCAAAGCCACTGAGGCACATTAAATCTCAGGCTTCCAATCTCTCATTTTACCTTCTTTCATGACCTAGAGAAAACTGTTCTTTGAAGCAAATAGATTCATGTGATTAGATTAAACTCATCTGGAAAACCTCTTTTGTCATGTAATGTAACATAATCATGGGAGTGATCTATCATCACATTTACAGATTTTAGCTGCACTTCATCTTTATAGGATGAAGATCATTGAAGGCATCTCAGAATTCTTCCCAGCACAGGAGAAACCTACAACTATTCCAAATGAGTGATATGGCATATACTATCTATTAGATTTATCTAGGAACCAAGGTTTTTTTTTTTTTTTTGTAACTGTCAAATGTTTCTTAGATAGCTATTCTGCCTTTGCCCAGAGATAGGGTGATGGTTTATCTCAGCATATGTTTACTAAGATATGGCAGAGCTGCTAATAGGTAGTTAATACCCATGCGAGAGACAGGAAAGACTTCATGGTGGACATGCTACAAGAGGATTCAAATGTTTTCAATGTAATTTTCTGATTTGTGTGATGTTTGGTACTTATTTCAGATAGCTTCCACCATATCAGGTTCTAAGCAGTAGAAGTAATTCTTATTAAATAAGATTCTAACCAAGCAATCTACATTGCCATACAAATTACACAAATTATTATTATATTTTACTAACAGTGACTGAATTCATACTCTTGTATTACCTAGATAATGAGAGAAAGATTTGAAGTTATCATATTTTCCCTTTTTCTTTAAATTTTATACTCTTCCAGAAATATTTGAATCACTTAATGTGACACTGCTCTAGTTTTTAAGAAGAGAGATCTGGGATAAAGGCAAGTTACATAATTAGTTTAAGGTCACAAAGCTGGAGTTTGGCAAATGAAGACAGAATCTAATTTTCAGGTGCCTGAGCTCACACAGTGATTAAAATATCTATATAGCTGCTTGTGAACACTATAATCCGCATAAAGCCTGCAACCTTACCAGTACAGACTGCTGCATATCAACTACCTGTCACAGAACCTGGTAAATAAAATGGACAGGATATTGGCTTTGGAGCTGTACAGAATAGGGTTTGAATCCTAAAAAAGCTACTTATGACTTTGATGATATCAGACAAGCTACTTCACTCCTTGAATCAGAGTTTTGTCATTTATTTCAACTCATGGCATGTTATGACCACTGAACATAATAACACATATAAAACATGTAGCAATTTATGTAACATATGGTGGATGTTAACTTTTATTTAAAAAATAACTTGTAACCAGAAAATTGTTTTAACAATATTATAGATAATCACTTTGGACTAGAAAAGTATAACAATATAAGGACATAGAATTCTGTTGTTTGCTTATTCTCTGCTGTGGTATGGATCACCTGAGGCAGAAGCAGAATGAAGACTTAAGGAAACACATTAGCTTGGCTTCCTTTGAAAGCAGAACCTGAGAGACAAGGCCTTGGCTTCCCTAGGAAGCAGGAAATAGGGAGTGGAGAGAATGAGACAGAGAGGAAAGAAAGACCAATATTCAGGCATGTTTTTGAGGTTGCTCCCGTGGCTAATGGGGACTGATTCCCCAGGATCTCCTAAGTGTGGAGAACTCCTCCCACAACAGATGAGCTGAGAGAAGAGCTGTCAGGAACAGTGGATGAGGATTATCTGGAGGGCTTTAATCCACACTTCTGGACTGAATTTATACAGGGCTGAGGAAGTTTCCATGCATTAGAGAATGCACCTAATAGAAAGTGAAAAGATCCCTCTCTGCATCAGTGACAGATAGAACACTGACACCAGCAAGCTATAGAGGAGTCTGGCCTGAAGATAAAGTCCAAGATTGGCTGAGGGCTCTGACGTGGGTCAGCAGAGACATCTATTACATGAAGCTAGAGTGGTTTTGCTCAGAGTTATATAAGACCAGCACTTTTTTGAATGATAGGGATAGAATAAGTCCACCCTCTTCTCTTCCCCAAATCTGCTAAAGCCATAAATATTTATGTTCAACTCAATGAGTACTGCCTTAAACACAAACTGAATAAAAAATTTATACTTGGCTTGGTACATTTTAAAATATAACATATGCTCTTAGGCAAAATCACCATGAGGCAAAATCACCAAGCTAATAGATCAGTGTTTTACATAATGTGGTCCCTAGGCTACGTACACCAGAATTATCAGTAAGACCCACAACATCTCTCAGAATAAGGTATTTTTTTCTTTAATAATCTCCATATTGGAGATTATTATGCTATAATAATAATCTGGAAATAATCTATAATAATAAGTCTGGAAATTATTATGCTATACAGTATCCCCTTATTTGTTGTTTCACTTTCTGCAGCTTCAGTTACCTGCAGTCAACCATAGTCTGAAAACATTAAATAAAAAATTCTAGGAATAAGTGATTTATAAGTTTTAAATTGTGTGCTGTTGTGAGTAGTGTGATGAATCTTTTGCCTTCTTGCTCTGTCTTGCCAAGAACCTGAATTATTTCTTTGTTCATCATGTCCACACCATGTATGCTACCTGCCTGTGAGTCATTTACTAACTGACTTGGTTACCAGATCCACTCTTGTGGTATCTCAGGGTCTGTGTTCAAGTAAACTTTATAGTAACTTAATGTTGCATCATAAATACCTGCATCATTTACTTCACTTCATCTCATCACTTAGGCATTGTATCATCTTACATCATCACAGGAAGAAGGGTGAGCATAATACAGCAAGATATTTTGAAAGAGGAAAAAATAACATTCACACTGCTTTTATTATAATTGTTCTATTTTGTTATTAGTTATTGTTATTAATCTCTTACTGTACTTAATTGATAACTTAAACTTTGTCATAGGTATGTATGTATAGAAAAAAAACATAATATGTACAGGGTCCAGTACTATCTGCATTTTCAGGCATCCACTGGAGATCTTGAAATATATACTCTGCAGATAAGGGAAGACTATGGGATTCTTTTTTTTTTTTTTTTTTTTAAGTAGGAAAAGTCCTATAGTTTTATTATTTTATTTTTCATTTTATTTTGCTTTTTACATCTTATTATTTATTTATTTTATGGTGGCATTGGTTAATGCAATCCAATAATTTCAGCTGTACACTTTAAGAGTAAGGCATATAGATATTTACACTGTGTGTTTACCTCCCCTATTTAGATTTCTTTCTGTCACCACATATTTAACCCCCTTTACCTCATCTACCTCCCTCTTCCCCTCCCCCTCCTACCCTCTGGTAACCAATAGTTCATTGTCCATGTCCATGAGTCTCTGTTTGTCCTGTTCATTTGTTGCTTTTAGGTTTATAACCAACATATAAGTGACATCAAGTGATTTTCAACTTTTTTCTATCTGGCTTATTTCACTTAGCATGATTATCTCGAGGTCCATCCATGTCGCAAATGGTAGTATTTCATCTCTTCTTATGGCTGAGTAATATTTCATTGTATATAAGTACCATAGCTACGTATTCTTTTTTGCTTTGGGTTTTCTTATTTCTTGTACATGCATTCTGTTAAAATTTTCTTTTTAGTTCCTCATGTGGCAATAGCATAGAATTTTAGCTGTTTTACCCCCACATGTATTTTACTGGGGGAAGATATAGAAATATTCATGGTACTATTTGTTTTGGTCATATTGTATGCAGCATATGGTTAAAAGAATCCTTCATCTGCAATTTCTGTGGTTAAACATACACATGTTTAATGTAGTCCCGCTTACCACAGAATCATCCTATCTCCCAGGTATGAGAGGGAAAGTATGGCTGACTATATCATTAGAGAAGACAGAAGTTCATAAGACTTGAACATTTTATTTGGTAAAGATACCAAAGCACAGCTGGAGTTGAAATTAGAGCCTTGTTCAATGTCCTAATATTGTCGGCACAACGGCTGTCTGTAAAACTGGCATGGGAAATGGCTCATAGGTTTGTTCTTTCATCTTTAAAAGGAGATAACAACCATATAATTTTTTAGAACACTCTTTCCTCAGGCAGACTATAGTTTTCTTTTCAGACATTTTATAAAGATATTAGATCTTTCAGAGCATGTAGACATTGATATCTGAGCACAATGAACTGATTTAAGAATAAAGAGAATACTTAAGCTAATGATTTACTTTTTTGTCATTTGGTGTCACTGGCTAGTTTTATATAGAGTTTCTAAAGAATAAATTCTCTATGAATAGAAATATGCTTTTCAATGAATAATGGACAAATGCATGGATTGTGATTTCCAAATTCTCTTGTATTAAATGCCCTCAGAATGCCCTTCTATAGGTTCAGGTTCTTAGGACTTGAACATTTTTGCTAATAAGATCAGAATGAAAGCTTTATTAAATATTGATTCATGACAGATTTTATGGTTTTATTATACAGACTGACTGTATTATCTTAAGATTGCATTGTATAGCTGCCTAAATTTCATACTTTTGATATGTTCTCTTTCCAAAAGGGCATCATTGTAATGACAATGTGATGGCAACAAGAGAACTTAATAATTTTAGAACATTATAATTTATAACTATTATCTGCAATAGATCAAAGAATAAATTTTTTGTATTATATAATAAACGGGTAATCAAATATTCAGTTGGTGGAATAGATTGGAGATAGAAGATATTGAAGTTGAAGTTCTTTGGGTTGGTTATTTGCAATCTCAGTAGCACTGGTTCCATGTAATTGTTTGAGTATTAAACATACAAAATCAAAATTAGCCATTTTATTAATACCTCCCTTATCCAAGAGATTCCCACTCAGCCTTTAAAATGGTCTGGGAACCAACCTCAATCAAAAACTAAAACAAAATAATATTTTGTACACATAGTCACACAAACCTTACACACCTGATATATACCTGATAGCTATAGTTTTTCTACATTGCCACCCACTATCAGACTATAAATAGCTACTTCTTTCTATCTTAGTTTCTGCATCTGTAAAAAAAGGATAAACAAAGATATTGCTTCCTAATAGGTTAGTATATACCTATACACAAATATATGCAAACACATTATATATATATACATTCTGCCTGATAGCACACTGTCAAGTTAGCATGAAGCATTTATTGGTGATTTGATGTAATTTTACACACAGTGCTAAAAATTTTGGCTATTTATTTTACTAGTTCACAGAAAAAGTGATTAAAGGGGATAGTGCTATACAGAGGCACATTGAACACAATAAAAATTAAAATTTTTATTTTACATATGAAACTTAGGAAAAAAGAAATGATTGCTCTCAGTATGACTGTGGGAAGAGAGATAGAAAAGTATGATTATCTGGTAACTAAAAAGCAGAGCTTTGTAGTTATTTATTACAGGTCAAGGCATCCTTCAATAACTTCTTCAGACAACATAGTGTGGCAGCCTGATAATCCTGATAATCCTGAAACACACTAAACAGAAGAAACCATTCTTTTGTGCTCTTTAACACAAAAAAGCAACTAATGTATTTCAAAACTACTTACACCTAAAATAATTTTATCAAGTTTTGAAAATTAAAAAACATGTTATTTTTTATTGCTTAAGATATTAAAGAAAACTTCTTAATTATGCCCAGAGCACAAATATATTTATCATAGTTTTCATAGGTTCAAAAAAGTGAAAACAAAGAAGTGCAACTACATACAGACACAAAGATTTAGGAGGTAATCTGAAACATTGTTTCAGAAACAGGGTTTTTAAATTCAAGCAATATTTCTCTTTTGTTTTTCAGACTACTCTAATGTATTACCTTAGAGCCCTGTCATTCTACATTAAGCACGCTTATAGCCATCCACACCCTTTTTTGTTAATAATGCCATGAGATGATAATTCATTTATTTACATAGATTAATATTCACTTTTTCAGTTGATATATAGAAATTCCATATTTTAGAATCCATCTGTTCTATTAATGCTGATCATGAGAGGAGATTGAAAGATATCTCAAGGATAATTTTTAAAGAAAGGACCGTTTATGCTTCTTAAATGAGGCTTAGGTACTAAGTCTCAGACTACTTGATTGTAATCTGACCCTACTAAAAAATGGAAAAGTTTGATTGCATCAAAATTAAGGATTTTTGTTTAACAAAGGCAATCATATAGAAGTATATGGAAGGGTGATCAGAAGAAAATATTTATAGTATCTAAATAAGGTATGAGATGTATAGATTTCAAGACTATTTAAGGAACTCTTAGTAATAGGTTATTTGCAAGAAGATTAACTTAAAAGATAAATGGTAATTCAGAGAGGTGGAAATCAGAATGACTAGTAATCATTTGAAGAGATGTTTATTCATACTTTCATCACAGAAATATAAGTTAAATAACACTTTTCATTTTCCAGAATGGCAAGAATTAGAAAGCCACATAATATTTAACATAGTGGAGATATGGCAAAATGGGAGCCCAAGTGCATGGCTGTTGGAGATATAAATATTAGAGAGCCTTTTGTCAGTATCTAGTGAAGTTAAGTTGCCTGTTATTATTATTCTCATTTATGAGTATATTCCTTAAAAAATGTGTACCTCATAAGAGAACATGTAGCGAGATATTTATATCCACACTTAAGTGATAGCAAGAATTGATGGGCATGCAATGACTATCACTACATAATAATATAAAAAAGTAGAATGATATTAGAAGCACAATACAATTTAAATAGATGCCCATCAGCAATACCACAATATGGTTTCAAGGACATAACACTATAAAAAAAAAACCTTGAAAATAGGTGGAAATGAACTATATTACATACACTAAAAAGTGCTTTTGTAAAAGGGGGGTTTGGAAGAAAATTTTAAAAAAGAGAATTATTTAATAAAAGAAAAGTAAATGATCATTATTCCAATCAATTATGATAAGAATGATTAACTCAATTCTGAGTATGAGTACCAAAAAAAGGAAACAAACAAAAAACACTCCACACCATACTGTGCTCTCCCTACATGCATTTCATGTGTGTAGACTAAGAATGGTAGGCTAAAATGAAGAGGGTTTTGGAAAAGAGAGGAAGAATTTCTGTGATCTGTAAGTCTCATTTAAAGATCGTAATTACTTATTCCTGAGTGGCTTTCAGTTCTCTGATGAACCTCACTGACTTCACAAAGATATTAAAATCTTCCTAAATATTCCACTAAGACTGATCTATTTAATCCTTCTATTATTTTTGTGATTACAAGTGATTTCTGGTGAGCAACCACCATCTCATGTTACAATGTAGAATTACTCTTGAATGGTGCACTTGACCTGAGAAAGAGGATAGACTTAGAGCTAATAATAATATGTATAAACTATTGTCTCCCAGCTCAGAGTATATACTTGCTACTTTGAAGATGTTGGTATCTTAATTTATTTATAATCCTGAAGACAATGTGGGATGACAGAGGTGAAGAAGGAGGACAAGGTTATCTATTTGGAAGGTAACTGCTCAGATGAGGTCACTGCAAGTCATCAGGCAAGGTAGAAATTCTGTCACTAGACAGGAGAATAGTTACTTTTTCTGCTCTTAAAGAGACTTTTTTTTGAGATTTCTGGGTTAAAGTCCTTAGGTTCATTATAATTCATCCAAATGCCCCATTCTAATTTTCAGAGTCTAGTCAATCCTTTAAATTTTGAGATCTGGCTTGGCTGTTAAATCCATTTATATTATAATTCAGCAACCTGTAGTAGAAGTTTCTGTTTTGCTTTTCAGTTTTAACAACTCAACCCTGCATCTGTAAGAGATAAGAGATTCTTTTATGATAAACATGTTCTTATTATTAATTAAGCTGAAGTTTTGAAAACATTAAACTTAACTTTTTTGAAAATTAAAAATTTATAGTGCCATCAAAATAGTCAGCCTACTTGGCATTATTTGTATTGTTTAATCTCATCATAACAATCTGTCACAGCAGCCATCTGAGTATGCTGGAGGTTGCTTTCAGAATATTTTATTCCAGAAAATTACAAGATAATAACTCATGTAATTATTTTGGCACACTTCTGTGGAATAATGGTATCACATTTTTCAACTTTCATAACAACCAAATCAGATAAATGAATTCATGTAAATGAATTCTGTGGCAGTCAGTTACCAAATACTCTCTCAGGCAAAGTTCTAGGTATTTCCAACAGAAAAGGGTTTAATTCAGGGATTAGGTGATATTATTAGAAGTGTTTGGTTATGGAATGTTAAAAAAAATCACTAAGCCATCGATTTAAAGATCAACTCATTTTAGTTGCAATCCAAAAGTTAAGAAGTTGCTGCTGCTATCAATGTTACTACCTCCACAATTCCTTTCACTTGTGTCACTGGTAACTTGATACTGGAAGACAAAGTCTACCCTCTATGAACACTCATGTCTTTTAGACTTCTTTTAAAGCTGCAGAAAGATGATTCTTGTTTCATTCTTGCCTTTCAAATCTTGAATAAATGGATATCAGTGGCAGAAGTAAATTATGTCCAGTACCTTAGCCACAAAGGAATCTGAAAAAAAAAAATTGAGAGGCCAATGCTTTATAGATAACCATTTGCCAGACATTCAATTAACCTATTCCAATACTTTAAATATTCTAGTTTTATTAGTAAATGAAGCCAGAATAGCAGAAAACTTGTATTAGAACTCTGGACCCATTTCTCTTTACATTTTACAAAATTACTTTTGATGAGACTATGATATTGTTTCATATAATAAAAACATGGGCATTGGTGACAGACTGTCCAGCTTCTGATCCTGGTTTAGTCACTAGTTAATTGGCACTTGGCAATTGCCTTACTCTTGAAATCTTTTTTTTTTTTCTGATGTAAAAGTAACTGTGAATATAATTCATTGTTACTCACATAACTCTTTACAAACAAAAAGCCAATAACAAAAACATAAAGAAACTTCCAGATTAAAATGCCAGGAGAAATTCACTCCCATTGAGAAACTAAGTATTCTCAAATCTACAAATCATGCTAATGAATGTTCACTCCCTTTTAGCTTTGGTGACTAAGTAATTAGAGTAAAAATTGTGGCTTAACTTGAATATAGGAATGGATTGAGAATAACTTTTATACATTCTCTTCCCTCCATTAATCATAAACTTTCATTTTAATTTATATTTAACATTTATTCATCTTTTATCACATATTTTATCTCAATTTTTTTACATGAGTATGTGTGGATGAATAACCTCAATATTCTTGATTCTAAAATGATAAACTACTGAAAACAATGGAGATCCAGAAGAAGATTTCTACTTCTATAAAAAAAAATCTTTAGTAAAATTTTTTATTTTTATAGTAAAGTGTTTTCCATTTTGAGACTAGAATGAACCAGTTCTCATTTTGTGTGGTGTAACCTAGCCTATGTTCTAAAACACATCTTCTTATATGTCTCATTTTGATTTAAAAGGTTAGTTATATATTATCTATTGATTTTGTTTCTTAATTTGGTCTGCCTTATGTTATAATTATTATTTCTTTACATTGTGATTCCCAGAATCTAATGATTCTAGAGCTCAATTATAAATTACATTTAATAAATATTTTAGTGGTAAGGTGAGATAAACAAAGATGAGGTACTATTTCCTACTCTACCATTGAATGAAGCAGATACCATTTTAATGTCCTAATTTTATTCCTAAAAGTAGGGCTTGCTACCTTGTTACTGTGGCTGAGAAACCATGTTAAGTAGAACAACTATGAGTATTTTTGAGAAACTGCTCAGAGTTTAAACGTTTCTTACTTTTCATACCAGCAAATGACTTAATCTTTGACCTGTAATTTGACTTTCTAAGCATAGAATGTTCTGTATTTTAGTATCAAGTGTGATTATGTCAACTGGCTTTTATCCAATCTTCTACTTATTTTAATACTGAGGATACATCATTGAATTTCAACTCTATATAAATTTCAAAAAAGGCAAGACACAGGAAGCAAATGAAGAAAATTCAGTTGCTGTTGGTCTTGATGACGGCTCTGTGAAGTTTGGCACATGATAAACCAAATAGAGTCTCACAAACTGTTGTCTTCTAGACAGATTTACATTTAATTATAGGAGACATTTGTTGTATACCTACTATGTAGAAAATATTAAGTTCTTAAAAGACAGAAGAAATGAAACAAAATAGTCCATACCTCAAGGAGTAGCCCTTTTGTGCATAGTATTGCCCAAGTTCAGAGAAAAAAAATGTGTTCTTTATAATGTGTACTTGATGAAGTAACTTCTTACAAATTTCTAAATAATAGAAAAATATTGAGTATGTAACATTTGGTACTAAGGTAACTTTAGAAAATAAAAGTCTGGGGCTTAGATAGCTTATCTCAAATTCAAATTCTTAACTCATTTGCTTGATTTTTGAGTTTTCTAAAATTTGTCTCCATATTATTCAATATGATTTTCATTATACTTATACACATTTTCTGCCTAATTTCTTTAATTAATTTATATTCTTTATTTATCAAAAGCATTTAAATAAAAGAAACAAACTAAATAAATGGAGAGGTATTCATGTTCATGGATAGAAAGATGATATTGTCAAGACATCAATTATTCTCAACTTGATCTATAGATTCATAGCAATTCCAATCAAAATCCCAGCAAGTACTCTTTTGGATATTGAAAAAGTGATTTTAAAGTTTGCATGGAGAGGTTGAAGACCCAGATAGCCAACTTACTATTGAAATAGAAGAATGAAGTTAGAAGACTGACATTTAACTCCAAGACATAGTTATAATAATCAAGGCACCCTCGTATTAGTGAAAATACTGCACAACAAATAGATCAGTGGAATAGAATAATGAGTCTAGAAATCAACCCCCTAATAGGAAAATAAATATAGTCAACTGATCTTTTACAAAGGAGCAAAAGCAAATAATAAATAAAAAGAAAGTCTTTCAACAAAAGGTTTTGGAACAATTGGACATCCATATGGGGGAAAAAAAGTCTAGACACAGACCCTCCACCTTTAACAAAAATTAACTCAAAATGACCCAAATGTAAAATGCAAAACTATAAAACTCCTAAAACATAATATAGGAGAAAGCCTAGATGACTTTAAGTTCATTGATGGCTTTTGAGATATAATACCAAGGGCAAGATCCAAGAAGAAAGAATTGATAAGCTGAACTCCATTAAAATTAAAAATTTCTACTCTGAAATTTTTAAGCATTGGGAGAAAATATTTACAAGATATATCTCATGAAAAACTGTTAAGCAAAATATACAAAGAACTCTTAAAACTCACCAGTAAGAAAATGAGCACCTTGATTAAAAATTAGGCCAAAGGCCTTAAGGGACATCTCACCTAGGAAAGTGCATACAGTGGGACTCAAGGAAAAGGCTCATCTCAGTGGGATTTCAATAGTTAAGAGCTGGGTAGAGGAAGAAAAGCTTGCTGTTAAAGAACAGCCGAAGAGGTAAAACTTTGATATAAGAGCAGAGGGAGGAAGATACTTGGATGAAGGTGCCATCAACAGTGTCAGGTGTTAAAATGTGGTTTTGTAAGATGAGGACTGAAGCTTGTCTGTGACAATCCATAGCTGCTTCAGAAAAGTGTTAGAAACAGAAGCTAGACTGGAGAGGGTTGGGTGGGAGATGAAAGAATGTCCATGGAGTAACAATTGGAGTCATGGTTGGAGAGATAAATCTTTTTAAAGCAATGGGAGACTTTAAGCATGTTTAAATACTAGATAGAAAACTCAGTAGAGAAAGAAAGATTGAAAAAGGGGTTCCTCTTCAGACCACATTTCCAAGATAGCATGTGGGAAACTAGAGTGCCAGGAGGATCAACTCTTCTTTGTAACAGGAAGCTAATAAGGGGAGAACTCAGACCCTCTCTTTTTCTAAATGATATGTTTGCTTTAAGGGACATAAAGATTTATAACAGATATAAGAGCCCAAGGAGAGGACTGCAGAGTTCAATGAAAAGAAGGAAAAGTCATTATGGTGGCTTTGGGCAACCACTGAGAGCAGTTTTGTTAGGAGAGAGTGGGGATCCTCTCCCGGTGTGTCGTCCATGTTCTTGATGTCTCGAACAAAGAATTGAGCAAGACACCAAAATACAGCCAGGTGAGAAAAGCTTTATTAGAAAGAAAAGTACACTTCCAGACATGAAAGCAGGCTTGAGCAAGAGAAGTGCTGCCCAAAGGGCCTGGTAAGAAAGCCTGTGGGTGGTTACTTTTTTTAAAGTGGTGGGCTTCTTAAACTGACAACTTAGATTGACAGGACTCAGTAAATCATTATTTGCTTTCTGTACATGTTTATTCCCAGAATGCAGTCTGTTACAGTGATATTAATGAACTTCTGGGCATATGCATCGTATTATAATGATGGTATAATGAAGCTCAGGTGAGTTAGGTGTCATTAAGATCTCCATTGCACAGGTACAAGTGACTGGCTTAAACTGGTACCTAATTTTTTGCCTACCTATTTCTTTGTGGGAGTTACTTTTTAGCCTAAAAATGCCTTTGGCTTCTTAATTTTGGGTGCACTAGGGAAGACCCCTTCTAGGATAGGATTACCTCAGTGTCTTTGCAGGCAGACACAAAACCCCCTAACTAATTTTCTTGCCTAACTCTTTTCTAAGAGTCATGAACCCTTTTATTATTAGTATGGATTTTGAGGGACGGGTGGTCTCTGTCTCTTGGGGTTTCATGGAGCTCTTTCCCTTTCTGCTTTAGGGTGGGATCTTGGGTTTCCTACTGAAGTTCTGCTTCAGTCCCTAGACAAGGAAAATAAGATATGAACTTGTTATTTAAATCATATATCTATTAATTTATAATATTGATTACCTATTTAGCAAGTAAAGGGAAACAGGCTTGGTTAATATGTTTCTTAAAGAGTAAAAAAGACCTTTGGCCTAAAGTCCCCTCCCCTCTCATACTGAAGGGCCCTGTCCGGCCTATCATCATTTCTGCTAACACTGGATGATGACCCTTATCAATAGCCAGAGAAGATACAAGTCACCAGTTTCGGGGGGATTATTGGGATTTGAGGGAGGGCCTTTTTACCAAAGAAAGGAGGAAAGGAAACTTAACGAGGTTTACTAAAAAGATTAAGAATTCTGCAAGAGATGTCCCATTTCGTTTTCTGCTAAAAGATTAAGAATTTTACAAGTGATGTCCTGTATCAGTTTTAGCAGCTTTGAGGCAACAGAAGTCTCACTACTCAGTTTAGAGTGGAAGTGGGTGGTGAAGTGGGAGCTAACCACTGCTGAAGAAAACGGAATGTGAAAAGAAAGCAACTCAGGATGGTGGTGGGGAGGTGTACAGGTGGGGGATGAGGAGAAGACTTTTCAAAAGTTTGGAAGAGCACCCTCCATCAGCACAGGTCAGCGCTCAGAGGCTCAGGGGCCTGGTGGCCCGCACTGCTGGGCTGAACTTGAGGAGATGCCACAAGTCCCAGGGCCTCCTCCCCACCTCCCAGCCCCCCAAAATAGAATAGGTTCACAGGGTAGCCAACAGGTTTCTAGGCTGATTTTCCCGGCTGCCGCCCAGCTTGTCCAGAGAGACGGAAAACCTTTCCCACAGATCCCACACTGCCCCTGCCTAGCGTAGGGTCAGCTCAGCAGCCTTGAGTCCTAGCGCTTGGCCCTGCCCCAGGCCCTGTGAGCCTTTGCGAAGCAGCAGCATCACTTCCTCTCTTCCCCTGACAGCAGGACTCCCTCACTCAGCTACATCCCAGACCCAGAGGAGCTTTTGAAAGTTCGTCTGGGGGCCGCTAGTGGGGCAGGCCTGAGTGTGGGTTTCCATCAAGTCCGTAGACATCCCTAGGCAATTCTCCATCCCGCCACACACAAACTCACTTTTCAGCAGGTAAGTCTTGTGTCATACTTGCTTTGCTTGAAGGATTTCCTTTAATGTGTATTGAATTTTCTCAGTTTTATTTGTCTGAGAAATACATTGCTTTTTAGCTTCCTTTTTGAAAAATATTTTTGCTTGTTACAGATTTCTTGAGCTGAAGTTTTTCTTTCAGAACTTCAGAGATGCCACTCAGTAGTCTTTTGTCTGGCATAAAAATTAAGCCAAGTGTGGGTTTTGTTGTACCTATAGTTACTCTTCGTGCTTTTCTGCTTCAAATTCCTTTAAAGTTAACCTTGTGCTCAGGGCGCAAAGTGGGTTGTCAGAGGGTTTTTCCTCAATGTTCCTGTTCTACTATTAGTTTTAGACTTTCTCTGTGTGCTTCTACATCTGATAGGTCCCTCTCCAAGCTTCCACCCTAGACACAGACTATTTCAGCGTGCTGCACAATGCTAAGTAGCCTGGTGGTGGGCTCAGGTGGACATTCTTTCTTGTCCTGCTTCAGTTTCAGTCTCAGCTTGACTCAATGTTCCTGGTTCTTGAGAATGGGGTTTTCTCTATGATTTTGCTCAGGCTCCTTCTGCAGGATGTAGAATATCTTTAATAGCCAGGATCTGGGGAGTATTTAAACCACCTCCCAAGCAGAGAAAGAAATAAGTTTTAATTTTTTTCTGGTTTCTTGCCCTAGCTACAACCATGTTTATTCTCTCTCCCTGCTACTTGGGGCTCAAGATTTTTTTCTTTAGGGGAGAAAGTTCCAGATGAAACTTTGTGCCTTCCTGCAGTGGTACCTTTTAACGGTCTCTCATTCTGCTCAAATTGTTCTTGTTACCTTGTGCTGACATTGAGTGTAAAATCTTTGGTGTCTGTGCCTCTTGGGAGTTCTATACTCTCAGGCTATCCCACCCTTGTTCTTTAGCAATTTGTTAAAACTTTTAGCTGAAATCTTCTTTCTGGCTTATATGACAGCACAGTATTCCTACCATATCCTGCTCCAGATAAGCCACCACTCACATTTTTTGAAGGTGCCTGATTTTCACATCTTTGTTTCCCTTGTGACCTCAGCTGATTAGCTCAAAACAAATTACATATAATTCTATAGATTATTAGGCTTTTTGTCTGAGTTGGAGTAATGCTATTTCTACCTTTTTATATCCAGAAGCCAAACCCTTCTGGAGAAGAATTTTTGTTCATATGGAAACCATTATAACTGGTGCCTGCTTCATATAATGAGAAAGTGGCTCACACCTGTTTAGGGCTAGTGAGATTATTTCATTAGCAGTTGCATCAGCATCACCCTTTGAAAATTTAGGTCATCTTTAAAAGTCCAGAACAAAATTTTTCTATGACTAAAATGTGCATGTAATATAATATTATATATGTGATGCCTCTGGCATATCATAATTAAACTGTAGATTTTGAGTTGCTTTTAATTAATTTATTACTAGTAGAATGACAGATTAAATGGTTGTTCTTATGCACATAGAAATTTTGTATTATAAAAATGGCTACTTTAATAAGATCTCACAGTTGGAAAGCTGATTTTATTACCTGTGCATATAAAATTTTTAAACTTTATTTATCTTTGGAACATTTCAAAATGTGAGCATAGTACTTCCTTAGACAATCAAACAATTTTAACACATTGAAATTCTTAATTCTAATGTTTTGCATTATTTCCATTAAATGTCATTTTATTACTCTTGCTATTATCACATTTAACTTAATCCATGTGAAAATTACTTGAAAGTATGTTTATATAAAATATATTAATATATTCTTGACTTCCAATGAATAGAGAAATAGTCTAATGCACTCAGAAAAATATTTTACAAAGCTGTTACTAGTAATAACAAGTGTTCAATATTTACTCATTTGGGTCAAAAAGCTAGAAGCAAAGTGATACTGGAAAACATAAATAACAGCTGTTTATCATAAATATGTTGTGGCCTCAGATTATTTCTTTATGTTGTCATTATCAAGAATTGGATAAAGAAATAGGAGTAGTGTAAAATCAGTTTAACCACATAACCTTTATTTTTGAGCTTAAAGTTCATTAATTCAATAAATGTTTGCTGTGTGGCTACTATGACTTATGCTGTTTAAAAACTGTGGATTCAGCAGATACTGAAAGAGAACAAGTCTCGCTTTATGTATAGCTCTTCATTTTTTCAACAACAATTAAAGGTACTTTTTCTGCACCTTTATATTAACTTTTTTATGAGATCTCAAGTGGGATAGCATAAGCTTGCTTGTCATGAGTTTTAGCAGTTGACTGCAGGTTCAGTTGCTATTATCATTCCTCTAGTATATATAAATGCTTTTTTTTTGTATTTGAACAATTAATTAGAAGGGTGTCTGTATTTTTTTCTCTAAATTTGTCAATAAAATTGATGAGGAACTAGATTTGAACTAGGTTCAAATTTAAGTGAAGGCTGATACAAAAGTTTCATTTATTGACTTTTTTTCCCTTTTGGATGTAAGATATTCTTGTGGCTCTTTTTAGCTCTCTATGTGCATGAGACAATACTAAGATTTTATCAGTCTTAGCATTATGAGGGACAGAAATCTCTTTACCAGGTCTAGATTTAAGATTATATTTACATTGTGTTGGTTTTTGGTTTTCCTGTGGTGTGCTATAGCTGGATCTTACTGACTTTGTGTGAGTCAATTTTCAGGAGATTTGAGACCTAATTGTTTAACAATTGGTGTCTTAAAATCTGATAAAGTGGAGTATTTTATTACAGTGGAAGCATTTTATTTTATTATATTTTTGTGAGGTCCCCAATAAAATCTCCACATTAAAAGATTTTCTAGAATAAATCATAGGACTTAAAATATAGTTTTAATCTTAATTTATTACACAAATGTAGTAAGGATATATAACTGAATCATTAAGGAAAGAGACATAGTTAGATATTGGAAGAATCCATCTGCAGGCTTCCTTATGTCACCTTTATCATTTAGGGAATGGTAGGAACACTCTTGAAATTTAAGTTCTCAGATACGAGCCAAGGCCAACCTTGAAAATAGGTCTTTAAAGATAGCAGTTTCTGGCCAGCCATTTTAACCCTTTTCTGTACAATTAGCTTTATTTCTGGTAACCTAATTGTAAAAGTCTTCTATGCTAGTTATACTATCCAAGTTTTTAATTATCTATGTACATTAATTAGATTAACCAGGTTAGAGTAATTAATTTTATCTATTAACTGAGTTATCTGACTTTCTACTTTCTATTCCCATCCTGATCTCACTGTCTCCTTTTCTATGCTTGTCCTATTATTCATTTATGCATTTATTCCTTCAATAAATGTTCAGTGCTCTGTATACTATCAACTTATATACCATCAAGATATGTAGAACAGAATAGTATAGACTTGTTTTTAAAGGAACTTACATTTGTGTGTGGTGAATATGTGTATACTGGAGTACAGAGATTGTCAACTTTTGCTTAGTACTATGAAAACAGATAATCTAGGAGGTGAGTGACAGATTGGAATTAAGAAAAAAAATGATGAGGATCAGAATAGTAACAATGTGTAGAAAAGAAGAGTTGGGCTGGATATGTTTTGATATCAGAGCTAAGAGAAAGAGAATAGAACAAATAGCATCCTTTTTTGGGATGATACTTTCAAAATTTTTTAAGAGTTGTCAAAGTAACTGGAAGAAAGGTGCTGATATTAATTGAAATGGGGAAAACTGAGAAAGAAGCATGCTTTGAGGGAATCAATAATTTATATTTGGGTGTGTTATGTTTAGGATACATATTTGATGACTAAGTGGATATGTGGAGTAAAACAATTGGATATTTGCATCTGAAAATGGGAAGAGATGAAGGCTGGAGATCAAAACTTGGAAGTTAACAAATCAAAGATAATATTTAAATGTATGGAAACAGAAGACACCACAAAGTGTAGTTAGATAAAAAAAGTTACAAGAATAAAGCCATGGGGCATTCTAATTCGTACAAGTGTTGAAGTTAAGTAGATATCTGCAGAGGATGCTGAAAGTAGCTAATGAAGTAAAAAAACCAAGAAAAAGTGGTGTCCAGAATCAGTATGAAAAAGAAGTCTCAAGAAAGAGGAAGTGATCAGCACTGTCAAAAGTTGCTGATTGTTTTCATTAGATGAAGTTTGAGAATTGCCAATAACTTTGTTAAGGTGAACATTTCTGATGGTATTGGCAAGAGCAAATGATATAAATTGCATTCTATTAATGATATAGATTAATGTGGGCTCAAGAGAGAATAGAAGGAATGGAAAAATCAGTGTAGATGATAGCTGGAGAGGGATTTGGGGGTCAAGAGGGTATTTTAATAGGTACTAATACAGAATGTTTGATTATGATAAAAATTTTCTGAGAGAAAAAACTTGATGATGCTGAAAATAAAGAACAATATCATGAATAGTGAAATAGAATAGAATCCAATGCATAACTGGAGGGATTATCCTTGAGTAGAAATACTGATATGCAGCAACAACAGGAGAAAAGTCAGAGTATATGAAAATGAAAATAGGTGGATTGGATGTGGTGTTAGATGTTTTTGAATACTTCTGTTTGTAAGTGAAATATTTACAAGGCAAATATTTGGTAATGAGAAATGTCCTGGGGACAGGGCAGTGCTGGGAGAAGTTTTGTTAATTTGAAGAGAGGGGAAAATGGACATATTATTTATCAGAAGGGTGGGTGACTGAATTGATAAAGGAAATACAATAGGACTAAACAAAGAACAAAGATACAAATTGTGATATATAGTTAAGAATTTAAAGTTAGAGTCAGTTCAGGTCCTTCAAGAAGCAAATGCCAAGTTGAGATTAGACATGCAAGATATTTGTTGGAGAGAATGTCAGTGAAGGGTAAAGGATAGGATTAGACATAGGTGAGAAGTCTTCAAGACTGTGATGCAGGTCTGGCACCTGTAAAATGAGAAGACAGGAAAACTGAAGTTTTCTCAGAAGTGCAGATCTGAGAATGTCTTAGACCAATGTGAGGTTCCTTGGCAAAGAATGACTGTTAGGAGGTTCCCACATTGGGCAGAAATAGCCAGCTATAGTAGTCTTGTTATACTCAGTTATTTGCTGGGAACAGGCTAGCAGAATTTCAGCTTTGGCTAGAGCATGTAGAGACTCCATAGGTGCTGCAGGTGGAGCTTTCAGTCAACTGTGGTCACTGCAGCAAGTTTTCTTGAAGGGAGCTCTGAGCCGTGCATGTCTATGGCTGGCAAGTTCCACTTGGTTGAACGTTTTGCTCCACCCATGTTTAGCTACTCTGATGAATTTGAAGAAAAAGAAGAATGTTATAATTAAGTAAATTTGAGAATTTCTAGGGTACTAATATGAAGAGAAAGAGGGATAAGCAGATTGAAACCTAAACAAAGGTACTATAGTTCTACTCATTCAAATAAGAAGCTGAAGTCTCTTTATTAAGAACAACATCCTTAATTTCTTAATTTTCTCTGCAAGCTTCTGAGTTTAAAAGTATAAAAGAGTCTTATAATGTCATATATACATAGTTAGAGAGAGGATTTAAAAAAATTATCAATTTAAGTATATATACATATATATATATGACTTAGATATGAGGAGAGATGGATTTGTTGCTTCCTGAGTAGGTTTCAATTTTCACATGTTTCTTATACTTTTAACCACACTGAATCAGATTTTAATTTTATATATCCATTGCAGCATTGGTCTCAAATTCCATTGAACTACTTAATCATATGCTCAAATGAAGAGAAGAAATTGGATGCATTGAACTTGTTATATTCAGAGATGAGAGATGATATGCAGTTCTATACAGTAGTTTCTTATCATGAGAATTTGAAGAATACTTTAGACTCTAAAGAATTTAAGGATTATCCACTAACTTTAGGATTAAACCCAGGTACAAAATCAGCTTTTAAACTACATTTTACATGTGAATTCCCTCTTAGTTTGCCTCTACGTGTCTTTTTTGAATAGTCCACTCCCTGAATGAATATTGTGGAACCAGCAAATCCCAATCTATTTGTGACTTTGTGCATCAGATGCCAAGTTCTAACTACAAGACTAAAATTGTAGTCTTTGTCTTGGGTTCATCCCCTCAATTCTTTTTTTATTTTGATGATCAGGTCTCGTGTCAGATCTGAACCTTCTTCAATACCACTTGTCCTGCTCCAGTTATCAAAGCCATGCCTGGTTATGTCAGTGACCTTAATAAGTAGATAATAATATTTATAGTCATTACAGCAATAATCAGTAAGTGCCAGGAAGTAAGTTCTGTTCTGAGAGCCTTAAGAAACTTTCACATTCAATCCTCATAGTAACACTATATTTTGTTGTTATTGTTATCATTATTCATACATTAGAAAAATGAAGCCCATATAACATAATGTGTCTAAATTTATTCAATAAATTGTAGAGCCACAGAATCAAAACAAGCTGAGTTCAAATTGTTTTTTAATTAATACCTTAAACCCTTAATAATGGGCACTAAATGTATTTATTAATTTCCAATGGCCCACATTTTCAATACTTTCACAGATTTATCTCCTTTTGAAGTTCATATTAAAGGATAAAGTAACAACATTGTCTACTTATAGAAAAAATAATAATCCTATGTGTATACAAGACCATCGTTAGGTACTTGTTGATTTCTTTCAGACCCTGAACACAGGCCTTAGTGCTTACATTTACTGATGCTTCAGGGTAACTATTTTTGTTTATAGCTATAATTTTAACTGTCAAGCATAAGTGTATGCAATTCTTTCCCCTTAGAGTTTCAAGTCCTATTTTCATCAGAATCATTGTTATAGGGTTTGAGGCTTTTCAGATTGTAAAGATGGCCTCTTAAATCAGAAACGGAAAGGACTCTTCTACAGGATAATATATGCTTTCAGATGTGTGCATTAAAATAAAGCGATATGCTCGTTAAAGAATGATTTTACCTATTTCTGTCTTTCTTGGTCCAGGAGTTACACTTTCCAAAGCTATATTAGAAAATTAATTAAAATTGCATTAGCTGAAAAGAAAATTGAAACTTTAGTAAAGTCAATGATAGTTTTTCATTGAAAAAGTGAACCAGCTACCTGTCCAAAATTGTCCTGTTTCTCTAAAACTTTCTATCCACCAACTATAACATCTGTCTCTGAATGATGTGAGAAAGTAGGTTACCGCATTTAAGGATTTAATTTTAAGTAAAAGATTTTATTTGATAAAATTAGACAGCCTTTTTCTTGCTTTGCCTTGCAGTGTTTGCAACAGCTGAATGTGTCTGTTTTGCTCCACATAGAAGCATTTTCTCCCACTGGATCAAATATATTATCTAAATGTATTAATTTCACTGGCAAACTGCTACAAATGTAAAGTTTTGCATTTTTTTGTTATACAGAAATCTAGATTAATAAAACAATTTGAGAAATCATTTAGGTACAGAGAAATAAAATTAAAAGAAAAAATACTTTCATATCTGTATTCTATGTTGCAACTGATCTTAATTTGCAAACCAAAAAAGAGGGAAATAATTATTCGTATAATATAGCAGTGCTCAACATTAACCATACTATTGGGAAGATTGTTTTACTTCCTAAATACAACAAATTATCTAATAGATTCTCTCCTTACAGTCTTTTCTATGTATTTCTTCCTTTATATTATTAATAATATTATTGTAGTCAGATATTAATAACTTTGCATTTATATAACTTTAATAAACTTATAATTATATTTACTACCACCAAACTCTTGCTATTTTCAAACAGCTTCCAGGTAAATATTTTAAAAACATCATTATCACTTGGTTGTTCCTGTTTAAAATTCCTTATCTCTTTGTTCTCACTTAATCTTATTTGATTGACTGCTCTCTCCTCAGCACTTTTTAGTGAGGCCAGCTTCTCTATGAATTTTTTTAAATTAAATTTATTGGGGTGACAAAATTATATAGGTTTCAAGCATACAATTCAATAATATGTCATATGTATATTACTTGTGTGTTCACCACCACAAGTTAAATTTCCTTCATCACCATATATTTGATCCCCTTTACCCTTCATCTACCTCCCCCTTCATGCTGGCTTCTCTCTGGTAACCATTAAACTGTTATCTGTGTCCATGAGTCTGTCTGTTTGTCTTGCTTGTTTGTTGTTTTCAGTTTTATTTCCCACTTATAAGTGAAATCATATGGTTCTCAACATTTTCTGACTTATTTCGCTTAGCATGATAATCTCAACACCCATCCATGTTGTTACAAATAGCAGTATTTCATCTTTTCTTATGGCTGAATAGTATTCCATTGTGTATACGTACCACATCTTATCCAATTATTTGTTGAAGGACACCACAGTTGTTTTCATGTCTTAGCCACTGTGACTAATGCTGCTATGAACATATATCTTTATGAATTAATGTTTCAAATTTGGGGGGTAAATACCCAGAAGAGGGATTGCTGGGTCATATGGCAGTTCTATTCCTAGGTTTTTGAGGAACCTCCAGGCTGTTTTCCATAGTGGTTGTACGTTCCCAACAGCAGTGTATGAGGATTTCTTTTCCCCACAACCTCTATAACACTTGTCCCATTGATAACAGCTGTTCTAACATGTGTGAGGTGGTATCTCATTGTGGCTTTGATTTGTATTTCCCTAATAGTGAAGTCGAGCATCTTTTCATATTTCTGTTGTCCATTTGTATGTCTTCTTGGGAGAAGTGTCTGTTCAGATCCTCTGCCCATTTTTTAAATGGATTGTATCTTTGTTGTTGAGTTGTATGAGTTCCTTGTATATTTTTGATATTAGCCCCTTTTTGGAAGCATTGTTTGCAAAGATCTTTTCCCATTCAGATGGTTGCCTCTTTGCCATGTTGATAGTTTCTTTTGCTGTGCAGAAGCTTTTAAATTTAACATAGTCCCATTTATTTACTTTTGCCTTTGCTTTCTTTGCTTTACCTTTGATATCAAATTGATAAAATCCTCTCTAAAACCAGGGTCCATGAGTTTAGTATCTATGTTTTCATCTATGCAATTTATTGTTTCAGGTTTTATATTTAGATCTTCGATACATTTTGAATTACTTTTGATATATGGTGACAGCACTCTAGTTCCAGTTTTTTTACATGTGGCTTTCCAGTTTTCCCAGCATCATTTACTGAAGAGGCTGTCTTTGGCTCCTTTGCCAATAATTTTTTGCTCATACATATGGAGGTTTATTTCTGAACTCTCAATTCTATTCCATTCATCTTTGGGTCTATTTTTCTGCCAACACCATGCTGTTTTAATTATTGTCACTTTGTAGTATAATTTGAAGTCAGGAAGAGTGATACCTCTGGCCTTGTTCTTTTATCTTAGGATTGCTTAACTTTTGGGGTCTTTTGTGCTTCTATACAAATCTGATATTTTTTTTGTTCTGTTTCTTTAAAAAGTGCTATTGGGATTTTGATGGCAGTTGCATTAAATCTGTATATTGCTTTGAGTAATAAGATAATTTTAACTATGGTGATTCTTTCAATTCATGAACACAGAATATCTTTCCTTTTTTTTGTGTCTTCTTTAAATTTTTTAAATAAAGTCTAATAGCTTTCAGTGTATAGGTCCTTTCCATACTTCATTAGGTTTATTCCTAGGTATTTTATTTATTTTTGTTGCAATTGCAAAATAAATTGTTTTTTTCTTTTTATTTTTTTCTGAAAATTTATTGTTAGTATACAGGAATGATATAGATTTTTGTTTGTTGATTTTGTATCCTGAAATTTTACTGTATTTACTGTTTCTAAAATTTTTTTTGATGGGGTCTTTGTGGTTTTCTACATAGAAAATTTGTCATCTGCAAAAACTGACAATTCTTCGTTTTTAATTTGGATGCCTTTTATTTCTTTCCCTTACCTGATCACTCTAGTTAGGACTTCCAACACTATGTTGAATAATAGTGGTGGTAGTGGACAACCTTGTCTTTTTCCTGATCTTAGAGGAAAGGTTTTTAATTTTTCATAATTAAGTATGATGTTAACTGAATGTTTTTCATGCATGGCCTTTATTATGTTGAGGTACTTTCCTTCTATACCCATTTTATTAAGTGTTTTAATCATAAATGGATGCTATATCATGTCAAAGACTTTCTGCATCTATTGATATGATCCCATGACTTTTATTCTTTATTTTGCTTATTTGGTGTATCACATTAATTTATCTGCATATATCAAACCCCTGGGATGAAACTCACTTAATCATGATATATAATCTTTTAATATATTGTCATATTTGATTTGCTAGTATTTTGTTTAGGATTTTTGCATCTGTATTCATTAGAGATAGTGGTTTATAGTTTTCTAATTTTGTGTTATCTTTATCAGATTTTGGCATCAAGCCTCATAAATTTGGTATTAGCCTCATAAAATGAGTTAAGAAGTATTGTCTCTTGTTTGATATTTTTGGAAAAGTTTGAGAAGGACAGGTATTAAATCATCTTTGAATGTTTGGTAGAATTCACTAATGAAGCCATCTGGCCCTAGACTTTTACTTTTTGAGAGGTTTTTGATGATTGATTGTTTCCTTACTTTTGATTGGTCTATTTAGATTTTGAAGTTCTTCATAATTCAGTCTGGAAAAATTATATATTTCTAAGAACTTGTTCATTTCTTCTAGGTTATTGAATTTGGTGGCATATAATCTTTCATAGTATTTTTGTGTAATCCTTTGTATTTTGGTGGTATCTGTTCTAACTTATCCTTTTTCATATCTCATTTTATTTGTGTCCTTGTTCTCTTTTCCTTGGTGAATCTAGCCAGGGTTTTGTTAGTTCTACTAATCTTTTCAAAGAACCAGCTCCTTGTTGCTTAATTTTTTTCTATTGTCTTTATGTTCTCAACATTATTTAATTCTGCTTTAATTTTTATTATTTCCTTCCTTCTACTGACTTTGGGCTTCATTTTCTTTTTCTAGTTTTTAAAGATGTAGTGTTAGGTTGTTTATTTGGGATTTTTTTTTTGTTTCTTGAGATAGATCTGTAATAATATAATCTTTCCTCTTATTACTGCTTTTGCTGTATCCCAAAAGTTTTGATATGTTGTATTTTCATTCTCATTTGTTTCTATGTAGCTCTTGATCTCTCCTTTTATTTCTTCTATGACCCAGTCATTCTTTAGTAGCATGCTGTTTAATCACCACATATTTGTGCTTTTTTCTCACTTTCTTTTTACAGTCGATTTTCAGTTTCAAAGCACTATGGTTGGAGAGTATTATTTAAATCTTCTTGAATTTCTTGAGGCTAGTTTTGTGTCTCAATACGTATGGTCTATCCTTGAGAATGTTCCAGGTGCACTAAAGAAGAATGTATAATGAAAGGCTCTGTAAATGGAGATTAGGTCCAATTGGTCTAATGTGTCATTTAAGGCTGATATTTCCTCATTAATTTTCTGTTTGCATAACCTCTGTCAGTGGAGTATTGAGGTCTCCTTTATCATTTTAAAGTGTCCATTTTTTTCTCATTACCTTTTTTATCTTTAAGTCTGTTTCATCAGATATAAAGACAGCTATACCTGCTTTTCTCTGGATGCCATTTGCTTGGAGTATCGTTTCCACTCTTTCTCTTTGAGTCTGTATTTGTCTTAAAGCGAGATGTGTCTCTTGAAGGAAGCAAATGGTTGGGTTTTGGTTTTTGATCCAATCTTCTACCCTGTGGCTTTTATTATTATTAGTGAGTTCAATCTATTTACATTTAGGATGATTATTGAAATATGAAATTTTCCTGTAGTTATTTGTCTTTTGTTTTCTAGTAGCTCTGGGTCTGTCTACATTTTTTTTTGTCTTTATATTTCTGTCTAGTATTTTAATTTGGTGGTATTCTATGATTTTTTTCTTTGTTCTCTCATGTTTTATGTTATGTATATCAATTCTGGATTTTTTTATGTGGTTACCATTAAGTTTATATAAAAGAAAGTTTTATGTATACAGTAGACCTTTTTCTTATCTCCATTTCTCTTTGCAGATTCAGATCTCTACTCTCTTCTTTTTTTGTTGTCTCAAATTATTCTTATTTATGCAGTGAGTTTATTTCTATATTACAATAGCTGTTGTCTTCTTTTTTTTAAATGTTTTTTTTGACATTTAACCATTATATAATATTTGTTTATAATACACTGTTCTTCATAAGGGTTGCACTTTCCTGTGTCTGTTCATCTATTAGTCATCTTCATAGTTTTGGGCTTTTTTTTTTTGTCCTTTTGTTTCAAGTAGAATGACTCCCTTCAATATTTCCTGAAATGCAAGCTTAGTGAACATAGATATTCTGATCAGTTTTGCTGCTATTGCTTATGCTCTTCCCCAGATGAGCTAAATGTTAATTTTCCTTTATGTCCGACATTGTATCAATTTCCTTCATAAAGTCTCACTCAATTGATTTATTCCTGTTATGATTTTCTCTTCTCTGAAGTCCTAAACCCATCTATATTATGTAGTCTCAAACTGGATTCTACCTTAAATTATTTTGTATTTGTTTTTTGCTTGTTATTTCCCTAAGTAAGTTGTTTGTCTTAGAATATTATTATATTCTCTAAAGTTTGTTGAACACTAAGAAACAAATAGATATTTAAGTAATATTGAAACTTTAAAATAATACAGGATCTACTATAGTAATAAATTTTTAAAAATACAATAGCATGTACTAAAACAATAAAATGTTTAAAAGTTCAAAGAGGTGCACACAATTTTTAAAGACTAGCTCATAGATTATTGTACATGAAATTAGCTGTACCTCCTTCTAATGTTTCTTCCAAGTAAAAAATAGCAAGATAGCATCCTGAATTAAACTTCGAAAATTTATGACCAAGTTTAGAGATCATGTTTAAATTTTATAAGCTGAGTAAAATTTTTTTCACAAATAATTTTTAATTTATTATGTTAATCAAATAAGAAAAAAAATAACACTCAGCTTTTACTTCTTAATTTGTTATGTTTTGTATCCAATTATGAAAACCTGATAATAAGTTGTGGACCTTCCCACTTCTTCCCCTCTTTATAATGCAGCATATATAAATACACACTATATTTTCATGTGGTTTGCTTTGGTTTGTATTGAAAATAGATTTTCTTTGTAAAAATGAAAAGTCACTTTAAAACAATATTTTCATACTCCAAGTTTGCATTGAATATAATGACTTTATTTAAAAAAAAGAAAATTGGGCAAGTAAAACCCATAAGAGGAAAGTTAATTCTATTTAAAAGTATTTTTATATGAGTAAGCTGCTGGTATTTATCTTAAATAAGTTGGTGTTTTGGATTTGATTTTAACATGACAAAACTCATATCACCTTTAATATCCAATTAAGCTTTTTAACTTTTCATTTTGTTAATAATAAAAGTTGATAATCTGATTCATGGAAGTTCATAGAAGCAAATCAAATTAGAATTCTTGTAGCTCATGTTGCCACACAAAGGTTAGTTTGTGTCAAGAGATTCTTGATTTTTTTCAAAGGATCTGCGTCAAATTCATGTTAGATTATTTTTTTCTTTTTAAATAAATGAAGTATGTGTATGTATGTATGTATGTGTATATATACATTTATATATATATATATATATATATAATGTACACATACTCCTGTACATTAATATATAAATATAAATTATATAGTCACCAACTGAACTCTATGTATATATATATATATTATGTATTCTATAGTTATTATATATTATATATTTATTATGTTTGCAATATGGTATTATTCATTTCATTCCAGCAAGAAGATGTTGATTCTGTGCTTTAATTTTAAAATATTATGAGAATTAGAATTTCAAAAGGATTCTACATTATTTTCTGGTATTTTCAGACTTCTGCCTAAGAAAATGACAAGTCTTTGTGATTTCTGATTTCAGCCCAGAGAAACACTTCTCCCAGTCTTGGAGAGTTCAAATAATTGTTTTTATTGACTCTATTAATATTAGTATTAATATCATAATAGCAAGATGTTATTTGCCTTTTTCACTATCATTTTTTCAGTTTTTTCATGTCACTTTCATCTCTCTTTGGTAGCACCAAAGATCAAGATGATAGCATTAAAAGCCCGGTGTTCATCTATTTGTCACAGGCCAAACTGTTATATCAAATTCATCAGAAGAATGGGTTTTCCAGAGACTGTCTATATGCAGTGGTGGCATCTGATGCAAACAATGAGAAGATGGGGATTCATCACTACCTAGTTTATTTGTTCTTACAAAAACGATTTATACGAAATCTTGAGAGGTCTGAAAATCCATAAAATTATTATTTATTGGCAACTAATATATGCCCTCTTATAATCTTGTATTTTCTCTGCTTCTAAAACATCACAATTGAGACTTATGAAAGTAGTATTATATAGATTGGTTGAACTCCAGCTTTTTTGTTTGTTTGTTTGTTTTGGACCCTCTCATCTATGTGATTACACATATCATGAATATTGCATAACTCTTTTTTCTTTAACACACTTTTTCAAATTATTGGTTCAATATACTAACCTAAGATCACTAACTTTGCACAAATCATCTCTGACAGCATTATAAGAACGTGTATGCATAAACTCCAACATATGGTAGTTTTGTCTAAAACATATTTAATATATTTTTTTATGATCACCTTACCCCCAAAATGCTCTTCTCACATGTCTCACATTTACTTAAATTTTCTTATCCTTTTCTAAAAGCTAACTTTTAATGTTCTACAGTCTTCTCTTCTGATAAATGTTTATCATCATTGTCCTTATAAGTCCTATTTTAGCCAGAGATTTTCTAAAGCATAAATAAAGATGACAGCTGAAACTTGTGAAGGATTTACCTCATTTCTGTGCTAAATGTATCTGCAATTTATAGTCAATCTATGAATGTGCTTTTCCCTGATACATTATACTGAGAATTTACTTTTATATTCTTTCAAAAATATTAAGCTATGTGCTGTAGCAGTTGAATACAGGCAGTTTGCTTCTATAGGATCAGTTATATCCTAAACTCTGAGATCAGACTAGTATTCAGTGGAAAAGTGATTCCTAAAGTATTGTCCAGGAATCTTTGGGGTTCCCTGAGACCCTTTAAAGAAGTCTACAATGTCAAAACAATTTCACAATAATACTAGGATATCATTTACATTTTTAACTCTCATTTGCACATGAGCGAAGAGTGGTTTTCCAGAGACTACATAATTTGGTATTGTAACAAAAGTGAATGCAGAAGCAAGTATGAAAATTTAGTATCTCTGTTAAGAGAGACATTAGGGGAAATTGTAAAATGTAAACAATGCCATTCTTCACTCTTATTTTTTATTGCTTTGGAAAGTACAGTTTTTTTATAAACATGTAATTTATGTTAAAATGATGGTTTTATTAATGTCAATTTAAAATGAAATAATGAATATTTCAAAATTTCTCAGTTTTAATTTCTAATATAGTGATCATAGACATAGCTTGCATAAACCAAAGCTCCTTGGGATCTTTAATATCTTCTGAGAGTGTGAAAAGGTCCTAAAGCCAAATGTTTGATAAACACTACTATGGATGCTGTCTATCTCTTCTCCAATCTTTAAGTGTAGCCAGTCTTCTACATACTAAAGGAGAACAATCTGTAAAACTAGCTCTCTTCAGAATGAAAACAAGATTTGTCCAAGTCTTATATTCAGCTGGGTTTCTTGGTCATCTGATTTACATTCTTGTTTTTTTGGACTTTTAACCCTTAGTGAATCCCCTGTGGTTTGAAAATTTCTTTTCTCTGGTTTATGGCCTTTGCTTTCTAGTTTTACTCTCTTAACTCCAGTGTTATCCAAGTTTCAGGAGGAAGATATTCCTTGTATCAAAACAAGCTGTAAGAACTCTTACGTGGATTCAGCCTAGAAGAGCATACACATCTCTGCTTGTATTTGTACATTAGGAGTTTGTAGTAATTGACATTGCCATTGGTTGTGTTGTCATTTGTGTATCTAATACAGTTGATAACTCACCCTTCTCAAATAGTATCTCTGATGTGTTTATTAACTACTATTTTTCTCTCTATGTCCAAGTTCCAAGATTCCTTTATGATTTAGGTTCTTCCTTGCCTTCCCCTTTAGTTCATTCTGCTCTTGTCCTAACCTTCCAAAACTTCTAATTGGTGTTTTGCCACTGATGTCTAGTCCTTATAGATGGACTCTCAGCTATAATTAGAAATTCTTGATGTTCCCTAAATTATTATAGCCTACTACTGAAACAGTTAATCAACTTTACCTGAATTAACTAGGTTGTAATTTAAAGCAACTTCTACTCAAGTATAACATATATTATTAATACATACAAATTGTAATCATTTAGGATGCTGAATTTTCACACATTGAACATATTGAAAAAAAACAAACTGCAGATCAAGAAGCATAACACTGCTGGCATCCCAAAATCTCACTTTGTTTATTTCTGGTCACTGTTCCAAAAATAGAACTACTTTCCTGTATTTTAATAGTATATATTAACCTGTATGATATATAGGTATATATATCATACAATATAAACTCTTTTCTGTATAGCTTCTTTAACATTTATTGTTTGTGAATTTTACATATTTTTGCATAAAGTTGTATTGTTCATTCTCAATGTAGCATAGAATTCCATTATAAGAAAATGCTGCCATTTATTTCACCATTCTACTATTCAGCTTATTGGTGGTTTCTGAATAGTGCTATTATGAACATTGTATTATTTCTTTTCTTATGAACATATACATGCATTTCTATTGATTATAGCTTAGAAACAGAATTGCTAGATAACAGGATATGCTTATTATGTTCAGCTACAGTAGAATCTGTTAACAGCATTTCAAAGCGCTGTGAGTACACACATTTGTACTCACATCTGTTCTATAAGACAGTTCTGACTGCCATATCCTTGCCAATACTTGTTATTTTATCTTTTTTGGTTTAGTGTAGTAGTAACACGTTGTAGTCTAATTTGCGTTTCTCTGAATAATGATTCTCTTTTTTGTGCTGTTTATTTTTTCCCTTATTTGTTAGCTTGTCATTTTTCTATTAATTTAGAGTGCTGTAGATATTCTGAACATAAGCCCTTTTTCAGATACATGTGTTGCAAATACTTTGTCTCACTCTGTGGATTACTTTTTCTTTTCAGACCATTTTTTAAAATAAATGATAGCACTTGATTTTCATATTGTCTAATCTATTATGGTTTTCCATTGCAGTTAGCTTTCTATTTTAAAAATCTTTGTTTATTCAGTGGTTAGAAAGATGTTTTTCTATGTTTTCTTATTAAAAATTTATTGTTTTATTTTTTCCTTTGTTTTTAGTAAACTAAAATTTACTTTAATTTTACTGTTTTACTTTAAAGTTTTATTGTTTAGATTGCAGTTTAGTGTATGGCATGAGATAGATAAGGGTCAAGATTATTTTTCCATATGGGAATCTAATCCAACAACATTTATTTTAAAGATAATTGTTTCCACTGCCCTATAGAATGTTCTTTGTTATAAGTTAGTTGATTCTGATTTGAAACTTTTTTCTATTTTTGTCATATGTGTCTAATCTTGTCTCAATTCCATCCTGTTTTACTAATACAGATTTTTAATAGGATGCCATAATAGGTAGTATAAGGCTTATAGCTTTCTTTTTCATTTTGCTTTATGGATTCTTACTCCTTCATATTTCCATAAAGATCTAGAACCATCTTTACAATTTTCATGAAAATAAATGTTACTGGGAATGTCGCTTTACTATGAATTAATTTGGGGAGGACTGGCATATTTAAAACACGAGTATCTGAAGCCACACTGTAGTAAGAAAAGTTCTCCTTTACTCCTACTTTGCTAAAAGGCCTTGTGGGGGTTAACTCGAAATATAGGTTCTCCATATACTCAGAAGACTGATGGCTGCCCAGAGAGCAGCCAAAGAAGGCAGTACACAAAGGCTTTAGGCAATTTTCTGCTGCTCGAATGGACTTTATCTGCTCTTGTAATCAAGTAGCACATCTTGCTCTCAAACGCCTGAGAAGGCAGCTGCTCCCCAAGTGAGATAATCCCTTCCTCTATTTGTGTGTATAAAACTTTGCTTGCTCTTGGCTGGAGTGTTTTTTGCAGTTCCAACTGGCTGCCATCGGAGCTCTCCTGTATCACAAGTAATAAACGGCATGTCTCACTCCTCTCGTCCTCCTGTTTTTTTGGGGGAATATCCAAAGCCCAGGTGCAGGTTCCTGGCCTGGAGCTCCTATGTTTGGGATTTCATCATAATTTAGTAATGAATTTTAATTCTATATTTGTTGAGAACCCTATAAGGTTTTAGTCTTATATATTCAATATTTATGTATATCTGCCTGTACATTTGTCCTTTCTGGTGTTCTTTATTCCCTTCTTTATTTTTATGTTTCCATCTAAGGTAGTTTCTTTTTACCTTAAGAACTCATATTAAGTGTTTTTTTTTTTTTCCGTGCAGTTCTGCTTAAGTATGTCATTAACGGAAAAGCTCACAAGATATGTTATGTTCCCACTATTGATTTAACATGATTTTTGTATTTGATTTCATAAGATTTTTTAAGTAGACTTCATTTTTTTGGAGCAGTTTTAAGTTACAGCAAAATCAAACAGAAGTTAGAGATTCCTTTTTACCTGCTTCTCCACATATGCATAGCTTTCTCCATTAACAACATTCTTCAGCAGAGTGGTACTTTTGTTACAACATGAACCTACATTTGGATAATGATTATTATTCAAAGTTCATAGTTTACATTTAGGTTCACTCTTGGTGTACATTCTGTGCATTTGGACAAATGTGTAATGAAATTTACACAGTATTATACTATTATACCAAATTGAGTCACTAAACATTGTTTGTGCTCCATCTATACATCCCTCCCTCTCCCCTAATCCCTGACAGCCACTGATATTTTTAACTTCTCCATAATTTTGCCTTTTACAGAATGTCAAATAGCTGGAATCATTCAGTTTGAAGCCTTTCACATTGGCTTCTTTTACTTAGCAATATGGATTTAAGGTTCTTGCATGTCTTTTTATGACTTGATAACTCATTTTAGGGCCGAATCATATCCCATATATACTCAATATACCACAGTTTATTTTTTCATTCACCTATTGAAGAACACCTTGGTCACTTCCAAGTTTTGTCAAGATGAATAGAGCTGTTATAAACATCCATGTTCTATAGAAATAAGTTTTCAACTCTTTTGGATAAGTACTAAGCTATGCAGTTGTTGGATCACATGATAATTACATGTTAAATTTTGTAAGACATTGCCAAAATGTCTTTCAAAGTGGCTGTACCATTTTGCATTCCCATCAGTAATAAAGGCGAGCTTATTTATTTCCACGTCCTCACCAGGATTTGATGTTGTCAATGTTCTGGATTTTGGACATACTGGTAAGTGCGTAGTGGTATCTTATTTTTGTTTTAATTTGCATTTCCCTGATGACATATGAAATGGAATATCTTTTCATATGCTTACTTAACATCCTTGTAACTTCTTTGACGAAGTTTCAGGTCTTTTTTCCCATTTTAAAAATCATGTTGTTAGCTTTTTTATTGTTGAGTTTTAACAGTTCATTGTATATTTGGATAACAGTCTTTTATCAACTATATTTTAAAAAATATTTTCACTCCATTTCTGGCTTATCTGTTTATTCTCTTGACAATGTCTCTTACAGAGCACAGGTTTTCATTTTAAGGAAGTTCGGCTTATTAATTCTTTCTTTCATGGGTCATACTGTTAGTGTTGTATCTAAAAATTAATTACCATGCCCAAAGTCATCCAGATTTTGTCCTATGTTATCCTCTAGGAGTTTTATAGCTTTACATTTACATTTAGGTCTAAAGTACATTTTGAATTACTTTTTGAAATTTCATTTGAGTTTTGAATTTGATTTCTTAGGTTGTAAAAGATGAGATTTAAACAGATATGAACATCAAACCAGTAAAGCTAATGTCTTTATTTCTTACCTCTTCTTAAAGTCTGCTAAGCAGATCTTATCCCTGCCATTGAATCTATAACTTACATATTAAGTGTTCTCAAAATAAGCCTTTAAGATGCTTGAGGCATCATGGCGTACAGGTATTTTTCCTTATTCAACTTAAGCCACTGCATTTTAGAGTTTCCAGAAAGTAAATTCAGGATCATATTCCCACATGTCTCTGTGTTAGGGTAAAAATTCAGACCCTGTGTTGATCTTTTCTCTGAGCATCTCATGTAATATTTTATTCCTTGAATCTATCTTAAAAAGAGCAATGTTGATGTTGCTTGTTTTTTATTTCAGAGGCTTAAAGTTCTGCAAGTGTTGTCTCAGAAACATATTTTATAATAGATATTAAAATAAACATTTTCTTTACTTTCTAGAATATATTCTGTAATATCTTACCTAGGGTCTTTAAGAACGAATGAAGTTACTTATAGAATTTCAAATCTAAACTTTGTTTTACATAATCAGAATGCCAGCTAATAAATATTTATTTAAAAAATACCTTTTAAAAATATTGTATTTAATAGGCTAAGTGTTTTTGTTTCATCTGTAAACCAATGTGCATATGAATAAATAATGTGCTAGTGGAGATGTAATTTGATATTAAAGTTTTCCTTGGTTCTGCCACTCTTTCACTCACTTGTCAACATTCAGTGATTTACTCAGTAGATGCTGTATTTTTCTCCATCAGTGTGGCTGGGGAGGATGGATATGGAAAGATAAAGAAACAACCTACATATAAAGAAACAAAACACATCTTCCCTAGAGACAGTTTTAGTTTATTTGAAAAGTATTTGTAATGTACATGGAAATAACGTAGGACTGTGTTCTGAGTAAAAACACTTTTTATTGAAATTCCAGTGTACTTTGGTAAAAAAGGAGAAAAAACAAACAAACAATATTTTATACCTTCACCTGGGTAGATATCATATCAAACATTTTAGGTAGAGTTTAATATTTACTTCTTATGATAATTCTCTCTGTAGGTCTAATTTTACAGATGACTTTAAAAATAATTTAAGAAATTAAGTTCAAGGTTACTGGGCTAAAAAGATCTCAAGTTGATATTTGTTCTCAGATCTAAGTTACTCAAAACTTATGTTCTTGTTACTTTTTCCTGTGATATAGAAAAAAGCCAAAAGGCATTCTAAAGTTTTTTACATTGTGAAAAATAAAATAAAAGTCTATTCTTAATCTACATTTCTACTTACATGAAAATGTACCATTCAGTCTTTTACTAATGATGATATAAGCTGGGAAGGATTTATTGAAAATGAAAATGTTCATTAAGTGTACAAATGAAGAAATTATTTAAAGTCATGGCCGAAGAACTAAGGTTATATTTAAACAAATATACTAGACTTACACAAGAAGTCTTACTTTTCAAATAATAAAACCAAAAACATATCAAGTCATTTTACCAAAAAATTTGCGACTTTTAGCAAATTTATAGAATTATTAAGTGTGTATTATTGATGTTAGTTATAACAGTGTCCTACTACTAAACAATTAATTATACAGACTTTAAACATTAAAATATGTGCTCATTAAAAATGGCCTGCATTATCTTTGTGACATATTGTGACATAATAGCCCAATGGTTGGGTTCAGATTTATCTCTAAGTTTTGAACTCAGTTGCAAGAATCCCCCAAATACAATTATTTTCCTCAATTGCAAAATATACCAAAGATCTTTGCTAAGTAAAACTCTCCAACTAGAATGTAAAATCCATGAAGGAAAGAATTAACCTTGTTCATTTTTTTTTTTTCTGTAGCATAGTCCACATGATTTTTTTTTCTTTCATGAATGAGTGATTTTTGAATTTAACTTTATGCTATTTTGGACCTTTTTATTTCACAGATATCTAATTGACTACTTTGATGGATTCATTTTTACCAGTCAGTTCTAAAAGTTTTCATGGTGACTGGAATATTTATATATAACCACTGATATTGTTGCAGAAATGTTGCAATAATCAGACTGGCAAAAAACTAAGCAGCACTTGGAGAATTGGAGAACTCAGGTTTATTACACCTGCAGTCCCAGAGAAGCTAGTGCTCTGAAATCTGGGACACAAGCTCAGTTGCAACTTTGCTTAATAGGGCTTATTTGGCATGGGCCTTTTAGTTAATTTGTCCTCAGATGATTACAAGGAGTAGGAGTTGCTATGGGATACTGGTAGTTACATTTGTTGCAAAGCACAGGAATTGCTATGGGTTACAGGCAATTACATTTATTGTTTAGACAGAATAATCAAAAGGGAAGATAAGTCTTTAGTTAATTTTGAGGTCACCTAGCCCTACAGCTTATACAGCAAGCATATCTACAGAAGTAGAACAAAGACTGATTATTAAGGTTAGCCTTTTGAATGAAAATTCCTTTTCAATACAATAACCTTTGATAATGCACCTCAAAAATAATGCTCCAGCAGAAACTATTTGCAAGAAAAGGGTCATGAAATTCATATTGTTTTATACATTGAATTTTTTTTATTGTTTAGAAAAGATTTTAAGGTTTTATGTAAACTTAGATAACGTCTTCTTGGAGACAAAGGCGTATGTTAAACCTCATTAAGGAAGCCAATGCAAAAGCCAATGCAAATAGATAACCTGCAGCAAAATTTAATTTTGAAATGAAGTTATTATTTAAAATTATTTATTCTTGCTCTGTGTTTTATAAAAATTAGAAAAAGAAAATGTGAAAATATGAAGAGTGGGTCTGGAGATTTCAGTTGGACAAACATTTATTGTTTTGCCTTAAGGTAGTCAAGTAGCTTCATGGTAGACTTTTCAACCATTTTGCCATATGTAAATATAGTCGATCTATGAGACTTATTTGGTAATAGAATCTGCATGAATTTTAAATTTAAGGCTATTACTTTTGGGAAGAGGAAAACATTTTAAGCGATAAGTAATACAAAGCATCACAGAGAAAAATCACCTCTTATTTGGTTTCTATATATAAGATGCTGATCTTATGTTAAAGCAGAGACAGAAAAAATGAACAAAGCTATTTCTAAGACACAGTAAAACCCAGAAAACAACTTTGATTTATTCGTTCTTCTGATTTCTTGATTTGCAAATTGTTTTCCTGCTCTTTTTTTTTAAGTTGTAAATGGCAAACAACAGAAAGTAATCCAGATGGTGAAAATGGCTGATTATTAAAAATTAACTAGAATTATATAAAATAGACTTATCTTTATTAGAAAGTTTAAGATTCATGTGTGTCTCTGTGAACTAGGTGAGTACCAGAGTAACCTTATAGATTGTACTTTCTATTTTAGTGACTAATTTTAATGAAATCTCAGCAGTACAATTATCTTTGAAAGAATAACAAGGAAAAGAAATGGTCCAAGAAATGACATTCTGCTATTGGCAACTTGCATTAAATTACACAGGCTTTTGGAAACTTACTTCCATTTATTTGATTATTACATGTGCATGTTAAATAAAACTAATTAAAAAAATACACTTCACCGGACTAACTTAAACTGTGCACACATTTGCTTTGGTACATGTTGCTACAGAAAGCAGACCAAACAGAAAAATTTGCCTATGGAAAAATACATTATTCATTTCTATATTAATGGAAATAGCATATAAGTCACCCAGTGCTAAAACAAAAGTTATATATATTTTTTCTCCTTAACCTTCCTTATAAATGTATTTAAGCTTTAGATTAGCTGAATTAACTATCTCAAATTCATTACTTTATTTAACTCACTTGAACAGACTTATAAAAATATTATTATTGAAGAAAAATAGAAGCCAGTAAGAACAGAAATGTTATTGAGTATAGATGTCAAATTCTTAGAGACTTCCAAATGTATTTCACTATGGGATCCAAGTTGTCTTTTGTTTTCAGATTGTTCTCCTTTATTATGTTATTGATTGCCTATTGCTATTACTCATTTGGCCATATTATATTTTACATTATTTAAAGTGGAATTTATATTATTTTCATATTTATCTTTCAAGTCTCATGGATTAGTAATAACACACCTATAAGACTGCCTTATATACCATAAGTGCTTACTCAATGTATGTTACGTAGAAGTGAATTTCAACATAAATCAATGTATCAAATTTTATTTTAGCCTTCAAATTGGGAAGAAAAAGGCCTTTTATTTGTAACACAGATGTAGTAAAAAAAATAACATAAAATATATGATTATGATGATGTAATTGAATATCACAAATAATTTAATATAAATTTAACACCAAATATTTTATAGAGTTAGAAGAGAAATTTAGCAGAGCAGTGTTTCTGGAAAAAAAGAGTTAACATGGCCTCAGATTTAGCAAGACATCCCTATTCTCTTATTTGTCATTGATAAATGATTAATTAAGATTTGAGGTTCACAGGAAGTAACTTACCTATTTGCATCTCAATAGGTATTTGACCCTTCGTTTTTCTTTGTACATAAAACTCCCAATGTGAGTTTTATTAGTGAAGACAGCCAGTTCAATAATTTTTCAAATTATGGAGTCAAATAACTAGAAGTTGATTATTTATCATCTATCTATCTATCTATCTATCTATCTATCTATCGATCTATCATCTATCTATCTATCTATCTATCTATCATCTATCTATCTATCTATCTATCTATCTATCTATCTATCTATCTAGCATCTTCATTTTGGTGAGAAGTTTGATAATTCAGACATGTTGAACAAACCCTATAATGTGCAACTATTTTGTATTTTCTATCACCACCATAGCAACAATGTTCTGTACATTTTCTGCGAAGCTTTCTGACTGCTTTAGTTAAAAACAAACAAAAAGCCATTATCAACAGGAGTAATGTTGATCCATTAGGCAATGCTGAAATGAAGACTTTCTGAAGGATAGCTTATATGGGCATAGCTTGCAGAATAGCTCCCAAGAGTAATATTATAAAGAAATGGAAACTCAGCCATTTCTCCTGTAACAGTTTTAATATTAATGAAAAATATTGAGAAATTTGTCATATCTTGAACAATAGTCACAAGTACAGGACATAAGAAAACATAATTCAAGAATTTGTGAACATAAATTGTGTTATCCTAACCCTGAACTTATGATTTGCTACTAATATAGCTTTAAATTTCAAATAAAATAACTATTTAATAAACTTTAAATGTCCCTTAAAAAGGCAAATTCAAGTTACTACTCTGACACATTAAAAACTGCACAAATGAAGAAGAGCTTTTTTTACAGTAAACTGCAAAATACTGTAAAATCAGTGATTTACAACTTACAAAGTCTTTTTGCTTTATTATTAATTTTAACATATATTCCTCAGCTTTATTTACTGCATCATGAGGTATTTTTTACACCTGCTCCTTTTAGTATATTCATCATCTGTCTTTTCATCCACACTATTAGACTGGGCATAATTTAGTTTTTCTCCTTCCTGAATATTCAAATTTAACCCAACAATATGTATATCTTATTTTACCTTTAAATTATCTTAAATTTCATTTATCTTCCATAACTTATTAAATCTCTTTCTACTTACATCTATAGTATTAGAGACTATTTTTAAATTGAGATATAATTGACATATAATAGTTTCAGGTGTTCAACATAATGATTTGATATTTGTATACATTGTGAAATGTTCACCATAGTAAATCTAGTTAACAACATCACCATATATAGTTATAAGAAATATTTTTTTCTTGTAATGAGGACTTTTAAGATCCATACTTAGCCACTTTCACATACGCAATACAGTACTGTTAACTATAGTCATCATGCTGTACATTACATTTCTATAACTTATTTTATAAAAGAAAGTTTGCAGCTTTGACCTGATTCAGTCATTTCCCACCACTGCCCTGGAAACCACCAGTCTGTTATCTGTATCTATGAGCTTGGGATTTTTGTTTGTTTGTTTTTAAAATACATGTACAAGTGAGATCATATAGTATTTGTATTTTTCTGTCTTATTTCACTTAGCACAATGCCTTTCAGGTCCATCCGTGTTGTCACAAATGACAAGATTTCATTTTTTTATGACTGAATAATATTCCATTGCATATCTACACTACATTTTCTTTGTCCATTCATCCATCATTGAACACTTAGGTTCATTGAGTATCTTGGATTTTGAAAATAATGTTGCAATGAACACTGGAATGCATATAGTTTTTTGAATTAGTCTTTTTGTTTTCTTTCAGAAAAATTCTCAGAAGTGAAATTTCTGGATTATATGGTAGTTCTATTTTTAATTTTGAGAGGAATATCCATACTGATTTTTATAGTTACAGCAACCATTACATTTTCACCAGCAGTACACATGGACTCCCTTTGTCCACATCCTTGTCAAAATTTGTTACTTTATGTCTTTTCATAATAGCCACTCTAACAGGTATATGCTAATTTAGTATCTTGTATACTTGTATCTATAGTGTTATAGTTACCTTGCTAAATGTTCTCACTTGAACTTTGCCTCCATTAGTGAACAAAATATACTCTTTTGAATGATCTGATTCAGCATTTTCAAAATTAAATGTATATGGAAATCACCTGGCCACCTTATAAACTGCCAATAGACCAGTAGATCTGGAATGGAGCCTGACCTTCATTTACAAGCTCACACAAGTTGCTATTAATGTTCTCTGGAACATACTCTCAGAAGCAAGAGTCTTAGTAAAACCATAGTTGCTCTTGTGACTCCTTTTTATTAAATTTCTCACTGTAACCCATCCCTATTGGAATGAAATCTTCCTCTTTCAGTGTGGAATACCAAGTTATTCATGATCTTCATCATCATATCCTTGACATTTCCAGCCACTTTTTTTAAGCTCTCCTCTTTCTCAACTAGAAGTTTTAATATGAAATATAGCAGTATCAAACTTGATTGTTTCCCTTCAAAACGAAGTTGAATCATGCCTATGTGATTATCAACTCACACTCTCATACCTACCTAGGGTTTTTTCATTACTAGTTTCTCTTGTCCTTTCAGGCTCACTTTAATTTTTCCTCCTGCTAAAAGCCTTTATTGGCAACCTAAGCTTGGTTTGACAACTCTTCTACCTACTCCCTTATCTCTCTGGGTAGACTATTATGACAACACTTAATATTGTTTAGAAATCATTCAGAGGTATTTATTCCATTGGTTTGTGAGTTTGAGGCCATGGTATTTTCATCTTTGTGTACTACAGGCTTAGTGAAGGTACTGTTATGATATAATAAATATTTGCCTAAGTCAGCTGAAGTTATGTGAAATCATTCTAAAATTTGTCCTGTTTGAGGTCAAGTGGGGCCATTAGGTGGGCTCACCATTTATCTCTGGCTGTGTGGGGTCACAGGCTGTGCTTCCTGAGAGCATGGTACCACCAGTTGAACTCTTTAATTGGGCAGAACTGTGAACTGCCTGGTCGAGTAGGGCCTCAGGCTGCTTTCTGTGACACAGTGGGGCCATAGGCTGTGGCCTAAAGTTGGGAAGGGACAGAGCTTGGGCTTAGTGATCATGTTGACTGCTGGCTGTGCTCTGCTATAGAGTGAACTCTCTGGCCTGGGTCTTTGGTGGTGTAGAACCTCCTACTGTATGCTGCTATTGGGAGAGGCTGGAGACTGTGCTTAGTGGGTAAGCAGGGTCACTGGCTGGGATCCATGGCTGGGCTTCATGCCTGGCCTAGGGACACAGGTGTGTTCAGCAATCAATTAAGTCTCAATGCTGGATTCAAAGGCTATATGAGGTCACTGTTCAGACTTACTGGTTATGTGAGGCCAGAGGCCAGCTGAGCAGTGCTGCTAGCTTAGCTCCTTACCTGTGGGGGCTGTATGATGGGCTTTGTTATTATCCTGGTTTTCTTGCCAGGCTTCCTGGTTTGGTGGAACTGGAAACTATGCTCAGCAGTTAGATGGGGCTGTGAAATTGCTTTTTTGACCTGGTGGGGCCTTAGAATGATCTCCCATTGGCTGGGACAAATCAAACAGCATCGACAGCTGAGCTTTCTGGCCAGTTGGGGTTACCTGCTTAGTTCTACAGGGATCTCTGCTCAGTTTCCCCAATAAGCAGGAATGCATTCCTCCAATATTTGGTTAATGTCAGGCTTTCCCCCTTACCTCCGTTTTCTGTATCTATCAGATTCCTGGTGGTTGAGCCCTGTAGGTTTCATCAGTGATCCCCAAGAGGCAAGACTTGAGTGAGCCTCCTAGGAAGAGTCTCACAACACTGGGGCAGCTGGAAATCTACCTTGGGATCTCTTTTTCCATGGGAAAAAGCCCTCTTAGTGCTATGCTAACCTTGGAGAGGGGGGATGTGGTCAAAGTGAAACTGCTTCTTTTACCCTCCTGATGTGTCATCCTTCTTGCTCCAGGGAAGGTGCTTTAGCTTCATGTTTGGGTTCTGGGGTTTTCACAGTGGTCTCATCTGAGGTTAGTTTCTAAGTGGTCTTCTGGTGAGGAAGACTAAAGTCAGAAATCATATGTGTCACCATCTTGATGTGTTATCTCCTTCTCTTGTTTCTTACTTTAACTGGAATGCAATGTTTCACCATTAAATATCACATAACATTGACAATTATTTGGAGATTTATATTTTTAACTATTTTAATCATTTTAACTAGTTATTTTACTAAAGATTTAAAAATATTGATGTTGCATTTTACAAGGTACCCTTTGTAAACTGTGTAGCTATGTAGACAGGTAACTCCTTTCTGATTTTCATGTATTATCATGGTAACGCATATCAAAAAATATCCTCATATTCACTGGAAGGAGAGGGTTAGTAGCTGGTTCTGTGGCTCTTTCATGAATGTCCAATGCTTTAGCTCTTGGTCAGATGACTTTTGCAACATTAACTCAAGGAATTCATAACAAACAATAGGGCAAATATAAATAGAATTACATCAAGAACTAGGTGCCAGACCAACAACCTGTAATTCATCACTGCTTGTTCATTAACTAGTAAGCAGTATTGATGAGATGTAGTGGCACTGTAGAATATGAGTTGGCCATTACTCTTGAGGAGATCTGAGACTGACAATATATGATGGGACCATAGGACTTGTAGCTTCTTTCTACTTAGGTGAACATGTATGCCTCAAATGTGAAATGATTTTGGGACAAAGGAAGCTGCACTTAAGAATCATAGAAACTTCACTTTGCTGTTGCATTACATGCTACTTTGTGTCTGTCCTATATTCTTAGTTAAAGCTAGGTTTATCTGGTGTTATGTGAAATATACTATGTCTCATGAGTTTTGCTGTCAATTTGAACCTAAGGTCACTGCTACTGATTGAGAAGAATATCCTGGAATAAACCCTTTGAGAACATGATATATATTTTTTATAATATAGTGATAATTTTATCCCATGTCTTATTTAGTAATTTAATAATTATATTTCAAAAATTATCAAAATTTTTCTTTTTTATCACATTCCAGTTTAAGCATCACAGTAGCTTCAAAAAATCAAAAATCATATTTTCTCACATTCATTCAGATTTTCTGTTTTTTCTATTTTTATTAATTTCTTATATTTACATTAATTTATTTCTCACATTGTGATTTATACTTTTTTTACTGAAGTGAAATACTGAACCATTTCTTTTATTTAGTTATGACCTCAAATAAATGATAGATAGAAAAACATATATACTTTTGATACCACAATGCTATTTGAAGTATATCACATACTCACACAGTTGCAGGCCATGTTGAAGTTAGCCTCATCACATAGTAGGATAACTAAGACATGTCTTTTTGTTGTATTAATAAGGCTTCTGGTTTTGAACTAATGTCTGATAATCTCTGCCTGGGTCATATGAACTCTAGTATAAAGAAAATCTCAAGACTATTTCTGCTTCTATCTGTGATAGAGTACTGGACTTACCTTAGTGCTGTAAATGATTAGGAAACTGGACAAAATACATAAAACAACTTTTAACATATTGAATAACTAGCAGGGCTGGGCTGTGATCAATGAAAAATGGAAAACAAATGAAGTTCATGCAGCAACAGTTTCTGCTTCCTGCTGACGAGAAATGGAAGATATAAAAATAGACAAAAATGAATTTATAAAAATTTATATTAACTGACATAAATATTTTTTAGATGAGATAAACATCAATTTACATTAGATAAACATCTAGAGAAGAAAAGGTCAGTGATGCTGAACACACAGCAATAAAAACTATCCAGACTGAAACACAGAGAGTAAATAAGACTGAAAAAAGAAGAGACAGAAACTAAGTGACCTGTGGGATAGTATAAAGCAGTCTAAGTTCAAATAATAGAAGACATTTGAGTAGAAACTAGTGAAATGAGAAGACTGTGGAATGACATACAAAAGATTTAGGAAAAATAAGTAAGGTGCATATATGTGTTAAATACAATTTTTAGTGAAAAAAATTGCCAATTGCTTAACATTCATAGTGTGAATAAGAATGTGAGGAAGAGAGCTATATAAAGAAAAAAGACTCTACAAATGAGAGAAATCGTTATGAAATAATATTTAATACATATTACAATTGAATCATATTAATTGGCAAAGAAACAGTTGAAATATGGATTATTAATTTATTTCACTTAATTGAGTTGCCTTAAAGATTCCAGAGGCAACAGTACTATTTATATGTAGGGCTGTGAGATCAATAATCACATATCCTCTAAAATTTAATTATGAATTTTTAATAGCTCAGAGATAATATTTAGTTAAAATGTAGTTTAAAAAAAAGTCTTCAGTGTAACACATTAAAAATCTTAGCTATTTTCCCACCTTTCTCTGGCTGCCTTAGACCTGACAAAATATGGCATTTTTTGCTAAGTTCAAAGGAATTTCTGTCCTAAGATAAGCCATAAAAAAGCATAATACCTACTCTGAAGTACAGACTTACACATTCTAATATTTCCATAGTTTTTTTGTTTTATTAAATATATATTCCAGAAAGATTACTTGAACACAGTATTTTCCCACATTTCTATTTTAAAATATGATAATGAAAGGTAGATCATAGTTTTGTGGTGCTTAAAACTTATATAAATTGGGGGTGCCCACTTAAGAAAAAGGATACAAAATTACAAATAAAATTAGGTATAGAAGTCACTATTTATTTAGAATGAGGAAAAGATTAACAACAAATTACAATTTCGAAAAAGCTGATGCCTCCATCATAAAAATGGGTCCTTTTTTTCTAATTACACAACATATATGGTATGTTTTCCTAAAATTTTTACCTCGCACTATTTGTCTCTTCTTATAACAAATATTTTATAATATGATAATCTACAAAAAGAATGGTAAAGAAATTCAGTCTTTCCCCCTAATATTATAAGTTGATTATTTTTTACTATTAATGATATTCACTATGTGCTACTTTATACAGATGTACTCAATATTTGTAGTACTGTTAGAGGTTTATGCCCCAAAATACAGGGATTTTCATAAACTCAAATTTGTGCTATGTATATCAAACACAAAAAATCATTGTACATTTATAATTTTATATGCTGTTATTAAATATATATATATAATTTTTAATTTAAAATTTATTAAATATATTGAGGTGACATTGATTAATAAAATTATATAGGTTTCAAGTATATAAATCAATAATACATCATATGAACATTGCATTGTATGTTTACCATCCAAAGTTAAATTTCTTTCTACCCCCATTACCTTTATATACCTCCCCACTTCCCCTCTGGTAACCACTTAAATTGTTGTTAGTTTGACATAGTCCCATTTATTTATTTTTGCTTTTACTTTCTTTGCCTTACCTTTGATGTCAAATTGATAAGTGAAATTATATGGTTCTCAACCTTTCCTATCTGACTTATTTTGCTTAGCATAATAATATCAGGTTTCACCCATATTGCAAATGGCAGTCTTGTATCTTTTCTTATGGCTGAATAGTATTCCATTGTATGTATATACCACATCTTCTTTATCTAATCATATATCAAAGGACACAGTGGTTGGTTGTTTCCATGTCTTGCCCATCATGAATAGTCCTGCAATGAACATCAGGGTTCATATATCTTTATGAATAATTGTTTTCAAATTTGGGGGCGTAAATACCCAGAAGGGGGATTGCAGGGTCATTTGGCAATACTATTCCTAGGTTTTCAAGGAACCTCCAGGCTGTTTTCCATAGTGGCTGTACCAATTTACATTCTCAACAGCAATGTATGAGGATTCCTTTTTCCCCACAACCTCTCTAACACTTGTTATTACTTGTCCTGTTGATAACAGCTGTTCTTACAGGTGTGAGTGGTATCTCATTGTGGTTTTAATTTGCATTTCCCTAATAGCTAACAAAATTGAGCATCTTTTCATATGTTTGTTGTCTATTTGTATGTCTTCTCAGGAGAAGTGTCTGTTCAGATCCTTTGTCCATTTTTTAATTGGATTGTTTTTTGTTGTTGTTGAGTTGTACGAGTTCTTTGTATATTTGTTCTTTGTATATTTTTAATATTAGCCCCTTATTGGAGACATTGTTTGCAAAGATCTTTTCCCATTCAAATGATTGCCTCTTTGCCTTGTTGATGGTTTCTTTTGCTGTGCAGAGGCTTTTTAGTTTGACATAGTCCCATTTATTTACTTTTGCTTTTACTTTCTTTGCCTTTGATGTCAAATTGATAAAATCTTCTCTAAAACCAAGGTCCATGAGTTTAGTACCTATGTTTTCTTCTATGCAATTTATTGTTTCAGGTCTTATATTTAGGGCATCGATGGATTTTAAGTTACTTGTGGTATATGACAACAGGTAGCAATCTAGTTCCATTCTTCTGCATATGGCTTTCCAAGTTTCCCAGTATCATTTATTGAAGAGACTTTCTTTTCTTTATTGTATATTTTTGGCTCCTTTGTCGAAAATTATTTTCTCATATGTGTGTCAATTTTTTTAGACTCTCAGTTCCGTTCCATGGGTCTGTATATTTTTAATTGTAGTGACTTACTCTTTTCCTATGTCAATGCAAACTTAGTCTTCTAGTTAAAGTATTGCACATCTGATAAACAGAAGAATTTTCCATAATCTATTTTTAATTTACATATATTTTAAAACTTAGTTCTATTCATTTCCCAATACTCCTGGCTTTATAGGACAAATTCTTACCCTTCACCTTGGTATTTGGTTGCTGGGTTGGGTGAATCATTTCAGTGGCTCATAGGTACATTCTTGGCATTATTACATGAGCTAGCAAAAAATAACTGTACATGAATGTGACTGCAAATAACATAAATATATTTTATTATGGCCAGACTACATGCATTTTTAAATCAGCATTTATTCTTTAGACCATGTTCACGTCACTTGATAGCCACCAACAGGAAATAGAGTGTGATGGAGGGAAAGTCATAGTGGAGAAGACAGTTATTTCAACTGATTATAATTAAAAGGTTTTAATTCTGCACAATTTACAAAAATATAGAACCCCAGAAACACAATGCTAGTACCCATCCTTGAGCTTTGAAAGTGAGTGAGTCTTGAAGTTTAAGTCTCGTTAGCTTTCTGGAATATCTGTTTCTATTGGTAGTCATTCTCAAAAATGTACAAATAAGAAACATTTTACTATAAGAATTTACAAATTTGAATTCAAAAGGGATTCTTGTTGTGGTAATGTTCTCATAGTTGATAGCATTTGGGGGTACATGAATGGTTCACAGTAAACCCCATCCTGCTGGAATCTATAGTTTCACACAGAATGACCATGTTAATTTTTCTTATAAGGCTCCACTAAAAAACAGTGTATGAAAAATTTATTCAGAATACAAGTATCTTCTCACTTCAGTTATTGAATTTCTTCTCTCTTTTTCTTAAAAATTTACATTTCTAAAAGGACTACTTAGTACTATTTTACCCTGTCCCCCCGACACACAAAATAAAAACAAAAAAAGAAAAAAAGGAAAAGAAAAGAAAAATAGATGTTATACTTTGTAGTTGTAATTTATTCTCAAATGCCAAATTCTATATCATAAAACATTTCCTTGTTTTACTAACAATGTAGTATGAGATTTTAGATTGCATATTTTCTTAAGAAACATTGTAGAATGTTGCTATCATCCACTATATTCAAATTTCTTAGTAATATTTTAAATGTGTTAGTTTTATAAATATGTACACTTTTTGATTAGTTTTGAACCAAAAACTCCTTACCATGAAACCTGGCTGAGAAACGACTAAGTACAATTTAACTTAATTATGGGCTCCAGTAGAACTCAGCTTCTGTGAAGTAAGTCTCAGGATGGTTCAGGATTGTGCTTACAAAAAATATTTGGTATTCTGTGTTTCATAAAGAAGCCACTTTTCTGGAGGCACATTTTACTTGCCCAGGATGTTTTAGGAACCATTAGATTTCATTAATTAGACTATACCATTTGGAAGGAATGTTCCTCCTTTATTCCGCTTGAGTGTTGGATTGTGATAAGCCCTTCTGCTTTTGCCAGAAGTAACAGAGATGTTGTAGTTCCCTGACAATTAAGGTAAGAGCCAGATGTCTTGTGTGGTGGTTCAGTTTTGATAACCACAAACAAACAATTCTGGCTTGTTTTCTAGACCACATAGCAGGAAAGGCCCACATTACAAGGGAGATGCTTTTATTTACCTTATTATAACTAAATGTTCTTCTTAAAAGAACACCTGACCATGGTAGTTGAATTGAATTGGTTGGGTATTTATTCTATGAATAAGGTATCCTTTCAAAAAGAGTCTCATGTGGTTATTTTAGTTACCTGTTCCAAGAACTAAATATGTCATTTTTCTGTTTAAGGCCCATTGATTGTCAGAACTTAGTTGTTCATTTGGGCTCTCAGCCAAACTCTGCTAGTATTAAAGCAAACTGCCTGCTTTAGGCAAATTACATAATATGCCTGTTGGTGACTCAGTTTTCTAATTGTTTTCTAATTGTTTTCTACATTACATTACATTACACATACATTAACAGTAGAAATAAGTTTTGGGAACCTCAATATATTAAACAGATACTAGTGGCTTTCCATTAACGTAAAAATTTTAAATTAATTTATATTTTATTTCTACAAAATCAATAAGAATATTCGAAGTGGTCCAATACAAGCAAAAAAATTTTAATTAAGATGCTATGGATAACAACAGACATATAATTGATTTTGCAATCAGGTAATTTGTGGTTTATTTATTTTCATGATATACATATGATCTTGGTTCATATAGGTAATTACTTGTAACATACCAAATTTTAGTTATTGTTTTATGTGTGTCATCTTACAATGTGGCATGCAGTATGTAAGCTCTATAAAAACAGATACCTTTTCTCTTCAGTTGTACATTTTTGGAACCTATAGTGGATGCTAGGAATACAAATATTTGATGCATTAATTTGTTGAATATATTTTAATGTCAAAACAAAATAATAATAGTAAGAGCAATTACTCTTTTGAGCATGTTTGCCAGAAGTGACCTAGTCGGTGTAGTTCACATATAGTATAGAATTGTATGTGCTTTACAGTTATTAATTATTTAATACTTATAATAATGAAGATAGGTAGAAATACATAAAAGACATTAGTTCAATTTCTCAAGGTCAGAACTGGTTTGTATCAGGGCTGAAATTAAACTCTGTGCATCCTAACACCAGAGCAAACACTTAACTATTAATGCTACATTAAATCACTCAAAATGAGCTAAACTTTAAAGTGAAGTATTTTGAAATAGTAAATTAAATTTAAATCAATAAAATTACATTTAGAAAATCAATGTCTCTGTCACACTAGTCACATTTCAAGGTCTCAATAGCTACATGTAACTAGTGAATATTGTATTTGACGATGCAAATGTGGAACATTTCTATCATGACAGCATCACAGAAAGCTCTCTTCAGTGATGTTGATCTGGATCAGGCAACCTTTTTCTGTAAAGGGCTGAATAGCTTTCAGTCTTTGCAGGCCAGGCTGGTCTCTTGCATCTACTCAACACTGCCATTGTGATGCTCCATGGCCTTAGACAATATTTAAAATGTGAATGTGGATGTGTTTCAATGACATTTTATTTATAGAAAATAATATTTGAGTTTCATATAACTTTTACACCTTTTTTTTCCTCCAACCATTGAAACTATAAAAACTATTAACTCTCAAGTCAGATAATAACAGGTAATAGGCTAATGTTTTTTGATCCCTGGTTCAGAATTTTTTTAATATTTTAATTTGAAACTGCTAAGATTTCTATGGTATCCACAAATTTCAACAAAATTCCTTCTATCTTTATGTAGTGTTAATAAAGACTATTTTTAAGACTTATTCTCCCATGTTTTTACTATAATTTTAATATTTCCATATTAATTATTTAAAAAGTATAGTTAATTGTCTGAAGATTAATCTCTCAAACATAGTTCGTGTTTCTTAATGCTAAAATCCATGTTTAACATTAGTTGCAATATTCTTGGAACTTGACAGATTTGTTGGCCATTAATAGAAGCCTGGGTCCTGTTTCTAGAGTTAGTAAGTAAATAAGCTTAAAAATCTAGAAATATTTTCACCAGCAGTTGCTTGTACAGATATAGCTCCATAAATTTAGACCAGTGATTTTCACTGCAAAGCTCAGGTCTCATGAAGTAAGTGGTAGTGGTTGGTGATGAAGTGGTGACTGGGCATTAGAAATTACTTTTAAGTTACCAGAAGATTGTAATATGCAATAGGAATTAGAAATTATTGATTTGACATAACATACAATTAAGGGCAATTTCTCCCTAATTTTTATGATCTTAAATTTCAAGCCTGAGTTATCTATAGAACTGTCTTAACACACAATGCTTTGTATAATACGACTGGAAAGAGACTAGGGGTCAGACCCTCTGCTGGTGTGGTGATCATGGAAGATTCTCATTCCTATAGCTAGAGCAGTAGTATAATGAAGTGTAGTAGCAACTAATTAGAAAAAGCTGCAACCTGGCTGCTGGACTGATAGAAATGTGAATATAGTTATAGCCAAAATTCTGGACAGAGCTGCAAGATATAAAAGAATGTAAAGTCTAGATTTGAGGTCATGGGACTGTGACTATTGCAAGATTATTGAAAATAATGGCCATTCAATTATTACATAAATTATTGAGAAATGTGTTGAATATCCTAAAATAGTTTATAACAGACACCAAATGTCAAATCTTATCAAATAACTGAGGACATAGATAAAATAAGATTATAGAAATATAAGGAAACATAAGATAAAGAATGTCAGATTATATCAGATTAAAGAACTAAGGGATGAAACATACTTAGTGTCCAAAAAAATAAGATTAATGTGATTTTTAAGTTCACTAATTAAACTAAATATGATATAAAGAGTATTATGTATCTTTCTGAGAAGATTAAACATTCTAGATGATTTATAAATGTACTGGAAAATTGAACTTAGTGTTTTCAAGAAATAAAAAAAAAGGGACTTATCATTAGAATTGCTTATTCTGAAAATGATATCAAATCCTTGATAGAAAAATAATTGTCAGTGTCAAGATGAAATGTGGATGAAGTTTTCATTTTATAGTATGTGAAAATGTCTAAATTTTTGTGATTAAGAACATTTAATAGTCTTTTAGAATATGAATAATTCATATTGAATTTTATGTTGGGATATTTTTTCAAAATCATTTAACTACTGTTATGACTAACAATTTTACCAAGACCAATTAAGGACACTAATCTTAATAAGAATATTTATTTCATGACACAGATATTTGGAATAATTTTACATAACATGATAGACAATATGAATGTTAAGATGACTATTTAGTAAATTGATGTGAAAAGATTTGTAGAGAAACAATTTGTATATCTCAGTCTTTAAAAATTTATTTTTTGAGTACATTATATTGTATCTCATATGGATACTTGTTATGACTGTATCTGAAGCAGAATTTTAGGAATGACAGAAGAGTAAATTATGGTGAAGTAATAAAATCTCCAGTAACCGAAGTTTGGATTTCCTGGTCTGCTGAGCTTTGAATTTGAAAGGTTTGCATGTGTGACCTATTTTTATAAATGTAAAACCCTTACAATGTTAAAACACATAAAAGTTATAGCAATATAAAACTAATAATGTGCCTAAAACTCATCAAGGAATCAATTCTGATAAAGGTTTGAATTCTTTCCTGACAATACTTCCTTTGGAACATTTTGAGAATGTGTCATTCAGAGATCAGTTGCTTTTAGACCTTAGCATTTTCCACAGTGCACAAATGGTCCTCCTGTCATGAATTTGATGTATGTAGACATGTCCATTATTTGCTTTTAAATTTTATATGTTACTCATGTATCATTGTTATCAGAAGTCAAACGAAGAATAATATGGCATAGGCAAAAAGCACTAATGATGGAGGCTTTTTGGAACATAATACAAAGATCTGTCAGTATTTTTTTGCAACATAACAGATAACAGTGTAACTTAATAGATATAAATGAATATGCATTTCTGTTGTTCAGAATGTACTGTGCATTGATATAGGTTAATGACAAATGCGTAAAAATCAACCTGGGAAACAGATTCTGTGAAGGAGAGAAATGGAGGAATGCTGTTTCTAAAATGCTTAGTTAGTCATATAATAGACCAACTTTCAGAGAAAGGAGTACTTTTTTTAATTAGAATTAGATCTGGTATAGTTTTATGATTCCTGAGATTTTGGCCAAGCTCTGATACACATAACTATGGTAAGCATACTTAATGATAGACCAAAGATCAAACCTGCTGTTGTAGCAAATTTTCCTTAGAAGATAATGACAGCCTAATACTCTAAATTTGTTTTTGATTAGATTAAGTGTGTGTAAATCATGATGAATCATATGGGCTTAATTTACTACAAAGTTAACACCTCTATAATAATGTATATTAACTGTGTTTGATTTTATTAGAATTTAAAGACTGGATACAACATTACCTTGTCAGATCCCTAAATATTTGGATATAATTCTCATTTTTCTAGTTATTATTTCTCTAGGTTTTCAAAAATTCCATTTCTCAGATCAGTTTTCACACTGCTTTTTTATATTTTAGATTGATGTATTTATGGTCAGAGAACTTTTCAGTAGTGATGAGAACCTGGGCTTTTCACTGCAACTGCACTCAAATTTGATGATATGGTTTCATATAAAAATTTACGGCAAATGTTCCCAAATCCTATGGTATTGATTGCAACTTAATAGGATTGTGTCTAAACTTACTGGATCATTTTCATGCTGAATGATCTAGTGCACCTGAGATTTATTATCACTTGAAAGAAAATGCTCCTGAAGATGTCTCAAATTTCTATAGCAAGTGCACTTTAATTCTACTGTTCAATTTTACCACTTAGGTTTAAATTACCATGTGGCCCTTACTTATCTTTCTAACCTGACTTAATTCTGTGTATTACTCTAAATCTTCTATGCCCAATGCATTTTTTTTCCTGCTGTTCTCTTTCATCCCATGAACAACCCTACTTCTGTATTTTGGCTCATTTTGCTTTCTCTGTTTGGAATATTCCTGCCTGCCCCATCACTTCTTACCCTTCCACATTTCCTTTTACTTGTATGCTTCCTATCTGTACTATTTTCAGAGCGCAGCTTTTGTACCAATTTCTCTGAAACTTTCCTTACTACCTTACCTCTTAACTGATTTTTCCCTCCCTGAAATGCTCAAAATTAATTTTTCACCATTTGTCTGGAACTTGACCTATTCTATGTTTCATAGCGTGTGTGTGTATAATAATAATAATAATAATAATAATAATAATTATTATTATTATTATTATTATTATTTTCTAATGACAGCATACCTCAAGGGGAATCTTGGACCAGAAAAATTATGGTATTATTTATACGAGTCACTAAGAAAAGTTCTCTGCATGCAGATTCTTAGTGTCAGTGTTTGTCCTGGGTTCTAATATTGTTGGCCTGGAAGAGTTGGGTTTATAGGGATTTATTATCAATTTCTTCAACCCATACTCAAGTCACCATTCCGTGATTTCCCTAGAATAAATATTTATTCAACAAATAAATTATTGAGCACTTGGTGACTATAGAGCATACTTCTAGGCTATGGGAAGAAAAACAAAACAAAACAAAACAAAACAAAAGAAACTGAGGTATATATCTCCATGGAACTTGCATCTCAGGTTCAGAAAACTGCTTGAATGTTGGAGTGATAAAAACATTATTTACATTCTTTATATTATTAAATGAATTAAAAACTTTCTTATTCACAAACAGAACCTAGTACTCATCACCAAATAAGTTCTTAAAAGCAAAAGCTTCACTTTGAAAGTATTGTGGGTCAGCATTTTGAGGGTCAGTATGCCAGAGTAATTAAGAGTACAAGGCTTAGAGAACTAAATCTTGGATTCAAGAAGTGGCTCTTGGAATTTCTGGTTTAAGCATATATATATATATGTGTATATATATATATATATATATATATATATATATATATATACATATATATATATATATACATATATATATATATATGTTTAAATCTAAGTCATCACACTTCTCCCCACAATAAGGAAAAGCTGAACAGATTGAAAATCAGTGACAGGGCAAACTGCCATCCTGAACACCGAAGAGACAGGTGAATCCAGAAAGTCACAAATAAAGCCTGCTTATCTGAGCCAGAACCCATTAGAGCCATAAACTGGTAGGAACATGTAATGGTAATTTTGATGAGTTGCTAGAGACTGAGTGTAGACTAACACCAGCGTAAGAAACTCCTGGGGACTTCAGCATTAAAAAGCCCTGCACTTTCATGGGTCTTTACTTCCAAGAATCATGCCAGGTTCATCAAAAACTCAAGATTTCTTTGTACACCTGGTAACTTATGTGAAATAAAACTAGAGCATTATCCATAACAAATTCTGCTCCTCAGGTTAGAAGACTTTACCAGAGCTTTATCTCACTAAAGGTAAGGCATTTGAATCACTCTAGACCTCTTTAGCTTCCATTTTCATCTAAGGGGTGGGGAAAAAAAGCTAAAAAATTTATGAAAGTCAGGACCCAGGGACATAGGCCCATTAAAAGACTGAGATTTAATTACTTTCTCTCTTCTACAACATCTTAGTTCTCTAAGGCTCTCATAACACAATACTGCTGATAGGATGGCTTAAAAAACAAAATTAATTTTCTTAAATTTCTGGAGGCTGAAAGTCCAAGATTAAGGTGTTGATGGTTGTAATTTCTTCAGAGGTTTCTCTCTTTGTCTTGTGTAGCTGCTTTCTTGCTGTGCCATTACACAGCCTTATTTTGGTGTGTGTGCATACATTGCTGGTGTCTCTCTTTTTCCTTATAAGGACACCAGCCATGTTGGATTAAGGTCCACCTACACTACCTCATTTAATATTAACTACCTATTTAAAGGCCCAATCTCCAAATACACTCATATTTTGAGGTACTGGAGTTTAGGACTTTAGCATGTGAATTTTTTTGGGGGACACAATTTAGTTCAAAATACCAAACACTACACCAACAAGTATTCAGTATAACAGCAGATTATAGCTGAAAGAGTTGCAAAATGCAGACTATTTCTGGGGAGTTCTTAGGGAAACCTAAAGTTAACAGGAGCAACAAAAATAAGAACAGTAGAGCAATTTGAACCCCCTGGCATCTACAGCTACAAAAAAAAAAAAAAACACAACAACAAACATTAAACATAGCTTAACTCTTAGCCAGATGAACATAAATTTTACACTAAAAGTCTACTTACCTTAGTTTCTATTACCCCATATATTTTGATATTTTGTCTGACTTTAAACTACGTGTGTGTGTGTGTGTGTGTGTGTGTGTGTGTGTGTGTGTGTGTGTGTATAATTTCCCATTGTCTGGATTAACTACAGTTTAAATAAACTATATAGTCCATCTGTTCACCAACCTAAAGGGCATCTGGTTGCTTCCAAGTTTTAGTCATTCTAATAGATGAATAGTGATCTATAATTATTGCTAAAATCATTTTGGGAATGGCGACTTTTTGCTTCAGAGTCTTTATAATCATTTAAAACCTTTAGTAATTGTAAGACAAGATAGTGTGGGTCTCTATTTTTCTCTTGGGTCTATTTTGGTAATTTATTGCAGATTTCTGATAAAAATTATTTGTTCTGGCTTTAAGTATTGTAAAGTGATAAGATTTAAAATATACATAGAAAATTAGAACGCTAAATAGGTGCTTAAAAAACATTAATTTTCCTGAGGCATTATAAGCATAAAAGAAATGCATTGATTAGTTCTAAAGCCAAAGACAGTTTGAACTATGTTCACAAGTGCCTATCTATTCAGTTCACATGTTTAATTTAACAACAAATATATTAATTTCATTTTATTTATTTTGAGTGTTTAATTGTTTTAGGCTAAGTTTTAATTGTGATTTGATTGATGTTAGGTCCAGATATATCATTTTCTTTTAGTAAGCAAAAATTAAGGATGAGTAAGCTTTTCAAGGTGAATTAACATTAGTGACCAAAAAGTTTTTTTTTTTTAAGAAAAAATAGCTAAATAGGGGTGCTCAACAAAAGGCTTTTCCATAGTCTTTGTAAATGAGATTTCACATGGTTTTAGATTGGGACATCATATATACATGATGATGTGAGGGGATACTGCTAATGATTTAGAGTCTATTTCTGTTATTGCCTGATTAAAGACATGGTGCAGTACCCAAATGCTGCTCCATCATTTTCTGTTTTTTTTTTTTTTCCTGATGAAAGTTGCAGTCAGTGGACAAATTGTCAGTCAGATCTGAGAATAGTCACAGCTGTTGTGCATATTTAAATCCTGCCAAGGAATGAGATTACAAATTAGACATAAATGTGCTTCTTGTACCTCTCCCTATAGAGACAATAGACTATTTTTTAAGTTATTCTATTTCAAATTGTTTACTTAACATCTATAAAAATACAGAGAATAAATGGAAATACTATTTTGTTTACTCTGACAGTAGAAGCCAGAATTTTTTAATCTAGTCATACTTTGGAGATTCTCTTTGGTCCCACAGAAGATAAAATTTATTAAATTTTTTTTTTTTGAGAAGAGATACAGATCATTGCATATTTAAACTTTATCTTTTTCTGCCTTCTGGTTATTATCATTTATCATTGTTTTATAATTTCTTCATTTTGGTGAGGATTATCTGACTACTTTGGTGGTGGACATTTCTTTTGTTTGCCTTAATTAATTTTAGTATTTCAACAGCTTTTGGAACTCTGACTTGTATTGAAAAAAGATCAATATTTTAGTATTCTTAGAAAGAAAATTATTATTGAAAGGCAAGTGCCTGCTTTTAAACATTTTTAGTTGTGTTGATGTTCATTAATTTACCTTTTCTTCTGTGATACTAGCATCATTAATGCTTTCCCCTTTAAGAATAATAGTTTTTTCTCTTGTATTCAATGTCACTATAATGAACTTTTAAAGTTGTTATTTAAAATTCTCAAAAATATTATCTACTGTTTAAAAATATTTTAAAATATAAAAATAATGCTTAGAATTTTACTATTTTGTTATTTGAATGCCTAAATGATGTAGAAGGTGTTTTTACAGATTTTGCAGTCATTCAAACATACTTAGAAAAGAAACAATAGCAAGAAGTAGGACAAAAAAACTTAAAAAATTTAATATTCCACTTCTCCATGAGGGAAAGCAATGATTAAAAATAATATTACTCAAAATAACTATTACATGGTACTCGATATTCAGTCAAGTTTCCTCCTTTTTGTTTGTTCTCCCTAAACAAATCTGGCTCTCTCCATTTCTTCAGTCTCTTATTTGTACAGAATAAGTTGTTTTTGATTGGCTTTGAAATACCAGATTAACGATACTCAATTCTTGCCAGATTGTTGCACTGATTTGTAAGCACTCATTTTTTTTTTTTGTAAATGAGGATTAAACAATCTTCAGAAAAGTGTAATAATTTAGGCAAAATATATTGATATTTAGCATCACATTCTGGAAACAAATGGACTTAAAAGGGGAAGTCATTTGTTTAATATCACTTGGAAAATTTGTGATTGATGAAGGAGAGAATCAGTATGTTTTATTCTTACACTGATTCTCAGATAATTAATTTTCCAAAAGCCCTTGACAAAAATGGTAAACTTAATAATCACATAACAATTAAAATTACTTTGAAAATCCGTAGTTCTGAAAGAAATTATTTGTCTTAGTCAGCTCTCATGATCCAATGGCCAGAGAATCACACTTGACTGTTAGAACAAACCCAAAAATCCTTAATCACTTTCAAGATATGCTCATTTAATACCAAGGATGGAAGAGAGCACTGAAATGTAGAAGAGTGAGGAGGAAAAGAAGAGGAAGATGACAATGGAGAAACAATATTTTTCTTATGTCCAAAGTGGAGTAATAATGACATTTAAATAAAGATTATCCAAATCAAATACTTCCGAGAAGTTATGTTGATGATACAAAAAGGACAAATGCTTGAAAACTGTAATTTGTCTTGTAATTTTATTGCCCACCTACATAGAAAAGTTAGGCTTTTAGCATACTAAAATACTTGTCATATCCCTGTGGGGTGAGCATGGTTTGAGATTGTAATATTCACGATGACAGAACACTATATTTTATGGGGTCAATAAATGGTGGAAGTGGTTTAAAAAGAACACTAAGAAAGGTTTAAAGTTCATGTCTTGATCATTGCCTTATGGCTATTCCTGTAGCTGTACCTCCTCTCATAAATATATAACATGCACTGAGTGTTTACTGTGTGCTAAGCACTGTGCTAAACTGTTATGTCTTATTATCTAGTTTCAGAAAAAATTTGCTTTGCACATGAGAAAACAAAAGGAGGTTCAAAGAGAAGTGACTTTCCCAAATTCAGGGAATTCTTAGTAAATGAGAGAGCTGGGATTTGAACCCTGGCAAACTGATGGGAGAACCCTCCTTCTATAGTTGCAGGCCAGTAAGCAGGCTTAGAACAACCAGTATTTAACTTATTATCTCTTCCATTATATTTACAAAGAGTACCACCAGCCTCTAGCAGAGCATGTTCCTCAGGATACTACTCTACATTAATAACACAGGTATTTTACTAGGCAAACATCTGATTAAGAGGGGCAGGTACATATTTTCTTTCTTCAGGTTAATGTTTAGGAAAATAAAATGTCAGTCATACCTAAATAAATTCTTAGGAAAAGTAGTCAAACTAATGTTATATATCCACTTCTTTAAATTTTAATTTGTCTTACTGAAGCTCTCTAAATATAATGATCATTGTTTCCTTTATAATATTAATATGTATATTACATATACATATAAGCTTTTATTATTTTCAATTGACTAAAATTTTTAAATGGAATAATTGTATGGAATTTTATTCTCAGTATAATGACAAAGAAATGTTATAACTTTTTAAAGGAAACCAACCATAAATAGGAAGGTAACTTTTAGTCAGTTTTTAATGCAAAAATGATTTAGGTTTCATATAGTTTTTTAGACTTAGATACAGATAAAACCCCATTATAGGTGCACAAGGCCCAGTCACCTGTCTATTCTTACACTTGCTATAGCTATAATTTTGTATTTGTTTCCAATAATATGATTAACAGCTAATTCTCCTAACATTTGAAATTAGGATCTCTATGAGCAAAAGGGCTGTGCATCCCTAGTGTCTTGTGCAGATTCTAGTATAGGGTAATCTCTCAATAAATGTATATAAAATAAATTAAGCAGTTATATATTCCTTTTAGTTAGCAAATTATGTCATATAAAATATATAGTAATCTAGAAAGAATAGTATCACAAATAACATAATTATTTTGTATTTACTTGATTACAACTAATTGCAGCTTATAGTTACTATGTTTTTAGTATATAAAATTTATGGATTTTTTAAAGGCCTATACAACTCTATTTTGTTTATAATAAATTTTTCTAAGGGATCTAGATCTAGATAGACCTAGGATAAAGGTCATTATTTACCTTTTTTTCTTATACCTTAGGGAGCAAAGGAAGAAATAATTCAAAATATTACTCATCTTTCTTTTGCTAAGGCACTCAAATGATGGGTTTTAAAAATAGCTCACAAAATATCTAAGCAATTTATTGATTTCTTACATAAAAGATAAATATATTGTAATGGTCAGAAATGTCATCCCTTATCAATTTCCATCGTTCAATTCACCTATTTTTCAGTCTGTATAACTACCTCTTATAATGTCTAAAAGATAGAAAGAAATATTAAGTGCTTGAATTTTGAATTAAGCCATTTTTTTTCTGTTTTCATCTGAGTAATTCTGCAACATGAGTATTGTTACTATAACATAAGTCACTTTAAAATATGTCCCAGTAGCTGCTTTGGATATTCAAGATGTTTACAAGAAGCTGTTCTATATTCACAACTCATGCTGTCTGTTATGTTACAAGATGAGTCATTGTTTTAATACTCCTTCAAAGACTTAAGAATGCATTCAGGCATGTTCAATCAAATAGAAATAATTCTCCCTTAGGATAGCACAAAGGATTTTTTTTCATTTTTAATTTTAAAAACAACATGTTTTTTGATGAAATATTCCAGATCAACAAATAGCTTTAAAGAGTGATGGACTCTCAAATCCCCCAAACACTGCCAACGAGGATGATTGTGCCATGAAATTACAACTCTGTTTTGAAGAATGATTTCTTCAGAGGCCATGAAAAGAAATATATGTTTTTAAAAATACTTGGCACCATTTGAGATTATGATGTTTCTCTAATATATACTCTTCTTTTTTTAATGCTTCCTTCCCCACATTTATTTATTTACTTACTTATCAACAAATATATTGGGTACTTACCATATTCCAGGTACCATGATGCATTCTGGGAATGTGAGCACAAATAAGACACACTTTCTATTTTTTAGAGTTTTGTAATCTATTTAATGAGATGAACAATTAAAATAATTTCTAACAGACTATCACCTGCTTGCTGGTTTTCTACCTGACATTAAAAAACAATAACAAAATACTTACTTGAAAGGTTTTACCAAAAATGCATTATGTGTAAAAAATTTTAAAGATTCTAGGATACTTACATCTTGAAAAGAAAGTGGTCATTTTATTTTCTTTTTGCTATTTAACATAATAAAGGCTACCTCTTACTCTGATTGAAAATTAGATGTTTTGCTAACAATATATATTCAATGAGAAGACCTATAATTAAAAAAATTGCTAAACCCTGAAGACCTCTCTTTTCTGAATTAGAAAATGCTGCCATTTGCAACAACATGGATGGATCTTGAGATAATCATGCTAAGCAGAATAAGGCAGACAGAAAAAGTTGAGAACCATATGATTTCACTCATATGTTGGATATAAAACTAAAAGCAACAAATGAACGACACAGACAAACAGAAACTCATATACTCAGAAGTTTAGTGGTTACCAGAAAGAGATTGGGGGAGGTAGATAAGGGTATATAGAGGGGTTCAAAAAATGGTGACAGAAGGAGATTTGACTTTGGGTGGTAAACACGCAATGCAGTATACATATGATGTATTATTGAATAGTACACTTAAAATCCATATGCTTTTATTAGCCTTTCAATGTCACCTCAATAAATATAATAATAAAAAAAATGTAGGAAAGAGACTGAGTTTCAGAATATAAAAATAATTGGCACTACGGAATATTGAATCCGAAGCAAATCAAGTTCCCTCCCCAGTATCTCCTTTGTAGTTTCCCTTGCAGAGATCAAAGTGATTCTTTAATATACATTTAGTTCTATGAGGTTGTCTTCTGGCCTTTATTTATTTATTTTTCTTTACTTTTTAAAAATTAATGTATTACTTTAAAATGCTGGATATGAATCTCCCCACCCCCATGGAGTTTTTCTTTAGGAGACTCAAATATTTCTAAAACATTGCTTGATTATGCATACTTTTTTATTAGTTAGCCTTTCATTTGAAATTTCTAGAAATAAATTAGTATTAGAATTATTCTATTCACATGTAGAGTTTTGTAAAGTGGGATGGAGTATCTCTTTATATTGTAATAATCAGTTATTTTGAAATATCTTTTAAAGTTATTTTCCTGATTATATAAACATGTAAGCATGAAATAACCCATACTCATAGTAACAAAACCCATATTTAACCACTGTTAGTATTTTAGCGGAGGCACTTCTATGTTTATATATTTCCTAAATACTTGATATCATACTGTATATCCATAATTTTAGCTGTCCCATTTAAATTAACATTGTGAATTTTTTTCTTGTTACAAAGTTCATATTTAATGGTTGTATTACATTACATGATATTGTTCATTTATTAGTTCTCAATTCTTAAAGTTGAATCCATATTTTGAAGTATTAATATTTCCATTTATTATTTCAAACTTTGCATATGCTCTGCTCCCCCTGTCATCTGATCACTGCTATAATTAAGAATGTACCCTAATCTCATCAAAAGTAAGTCCTTCCACTTGTGTTTGAGATCCCATGCTATCTTATCTTTTAAGGTCATTAGTCTTAAAATTTCTGTCTTTTATACCATTAATTCCTCCCTATCTCTATTGTTTTATCTTTAACATAAAATATTCTTTAAGTTCTTCTATCTATTGAAAAAACTGCTTTTAGAAAAACATAATCACATTTCCTTCCTTCCTTTTATTGCACAGCTTCTTGAATGAGTTAGTTGTTTTATATTTACATTCTCAGCTGCATTTTCCTCTTCATCAAGTTCAGTCAGACCTTCTCTTGCTCATACCACTGAATTTACTCTTAATCACCGGTGATCATCGTGTTACCAAATACTAGTGATCACTTTTTAGCTCTCAAATGACCTTATTGCTTGTCTCATTTTTTTTTTTAGTTTGACCAATCTTATTTTCTGAAAACAAATATTATTCTAGGTTTCTTTTGTATTATACTCTATTGAATTTTTCTTCTGACTCACTGGTTGCTCCTCCTCAGTCTCCTTTGCTGCCTGCTCCTCCAAGTCTGTTTTCCAGGACTTAGATTTGTTACCATTTTCTTCTTTAATTATAGACTTTTCAAGAAGATCTTGTCCACTGCCATGGCTTTAAATACCTAAATGCTAATTTACATCTTCATTCTTGATCTCTCTTCAGTACTATAAACTCATAGACAGCTGCTACTTTACTTTTCTACTTTAATATCTATCTACTTTAATAAATATATACTTTAATAACTATCTTGAAGTTAATATACTCAAAATTAAACATAGTCTACGAACTCTTTTGATTATGCACACCTCAGTAACATTATAACCATCTACCAGTTTTTTCAGCCAATAAGTACCAGTTACCATTGACTTTTATCTTAATCCTCATAAGCCAGTCTGCTAGGAAATCCTGTCACCTTGAACTCATAATGTTCCTAATACAGCAGTTCCCGCTTATCCATAGGACCCCCAGTGGATGCCCGAAACCATAGATAGTACTGAATTCTATAAATACAATTTTATCTTATACATACATATCTATGATAAAGTTTAATTTATAAATTAGGCACAGTAAGAGGTTAATAACTAATAATAAAGTAGAACAAATAACAATATATTGTATAAAAGTTAGGGAATTGGGTCTCTCAAAATATCTTACTGTACTTTATATATGGAAACACTGGACAAAGGGATAATTTACAACCTGGGCAGGATGGAGCAAGATGGCCCAGTACTTCATGAAGCTACTCAGAGCTGCATGCAGTTTAAAAATTATAAATTGTTTCTTTCTGGAATTTTTTTCCTAATATTTTTGGACCTTGGCTGACAGTGGGAAACTGACACCAAGGGTAATTGAAACTGTGGAAAGCAAAACCACAGATAAGAGGTACTACTGTACCTCTGTACTGTTAACTTAATTTGTCCCTACAGCACCCTCCTTGTTGGTTGCTTGGTTTGAACACCTGACTGCTTATAATCCGCTTATTAGAATTATCTTTCTAAAACACAAGTTAATTTTTTTCACTTATATATTTAACCACCTCTATTTGCCTCCTATTGCATTTACTACAAAATCCAAATTCATCAGTCTGACCTTTAGATCTTAAATTTACCAGACCCTGCATTAACCCTATGACTTTGTCGTATACAGTTCTCTTTGCATTTACTGTTTCCAGCCACACTATCACTCTTCTTGCTTTTACTTCATTTGCATCAAGTTTTATAACAATTGTTTGTTTCTTAAATTTGGTATCTCTCTCTCTTTTCCATTGATGGATCCAAATTTAAAAAAATTTTCTGTGTAGATGTCACTTCTCCTCTAAGACTTATCCTTAACACTCAATACAAAGTAGTTCCTCATTTCTCTCTTATCACAGTATCTGGTTTTCTTTTTATACTTCATTATGTATTCATTTATTTATTAATTATATTTAATTTTTATCTTTTATGAGAATGGCAACTCTATGAAAACAAGAATCTTAGTGTATTTTTTTGTTTTATACCCAGTGCCTAGAGAAAATGTGATCATATTCAGTGCATGAAGTGTTTTTTTTTTTTTTGTACAGATACATTTTTGTCTGCATATCTAGTATTTGGTTAGACTAAATACTTCTAAATGGCATAATTATGTTTTAGCTAATTGTTTTCTAAGAAATACCTTTAGTAAGGTTGTCAGAATTGACAGAGAAGTATAAGACTCCCAGTTAAATTTAAATTTTAGAGAAACAATGAAAAAAATTTGTAAATATGTGTCATGTCATATTTGGGACATACTTATAATAAGAAATATTCATTGTTTATTTGAAATTCAAATTCATTTGGGCATTCTGTATATTGGCAATGGTATCCTATATGCATTTCCAACTAAAAGTGGATTAAAATGATAATGTCATGATATCTCCTTTTCATCATTTTATAAAAATGCTTGGTGCTCATGTGCACACACACAGGACCAATAAAAATAACAGAAAAAAGTAAATCTATACTTAGATTAAAATCTGTTTCACAAGATATAACTTTTATTTAATTAAAATCCTTCTAGAAGCCCTAGTCATATTATATCATGCCATTGATGCTCAATACAAGTATTTCTGAATTCATAATTAGATCATAATGATGTTTTGATCCCAGTGGACTTTATGAACTGTTATTCTCCCCAGATAAGCAATAACATGGAGGAAATTTGATTCAAGGTGGATGATGTGGTATGCACATTAAAAAAAAAAGGCCATAGACCTAGCATCACTTGTCTGTGAGTCTCGAAAACATTATGAGAATTGGAGTCTGGGGTGTGTTAGGTCACAGAGGATGCTCAAAAAATCCAAATCTCTGGGAAAATGATTTCTGATCCTAGCACTTTTAAAATAATTACTTAATACTTTACATGCTTTTTGGTCACTCTATAAAGGAATTTAACCCTATAAATAGATTTAGGATTAATTTTTTTCTTTCCAAAGAATAACAAAGAAAGTTAGACTCGAGCTTACCCTTTTCTTTTGCTGTTGTGTTTTTGTTATTATAAACTCTTGTAAGAAAGATGCTGACTATTAAATGTGAGGATGATAAAAAAAATGTATTTTTGCCATTTTTTTTCATTAGTCCACATTAAGGCTCTCAAATATTGGGAGTGTGAATAAAAAATATAAAAACCTAGAAACCATGTTAAAAGAAATGACAACATTGAAAACTCTCAAGTAGAAAGGATTCTCATTAGGGGCTCCCTGCATTTTAAAAGCTCCCAAATTAAAATTGCTGTAAGTAATGTTAATAAGTAGATGAAAATTTTGGTTTATATTACATTAGAGACTGCATTAGGTACTGGGAATATCCTGCCTATTGTCCTCAACCAGAAAGGTTTGACTGTTTCATTTAGCAAATGTAATATTTTAAAAATTCTTACCATTATTTATTGGCAGTGCCTTTATATCATCTGTGACTTAAAACAACAGGGTATTTTGGGTTGCAGTGGGAAAGTGAGGAAAGTACAAAGGATTTATATTGGAACATCTGACCTCATCAGTTTGTAACCATTTACCCTTATGTTAAATATTATAAGTAATTATATTTCAATTACATCTGTATCAAATGATAGTAACAACGGTTAATATACATCGAGTGCTCACTATAGTATGTGTATATATTGTTTGGTATTTAAAAATAGTATCTAAAAATATATGGAAAAAATCCTTTTCCATTTACCTACAAATGGACATTGTTTAATAATAATAACCTTCCAGAAAATGCACCATGAATTTGTAAGCAGTATCTAGTGACTCACATTCAACAGCCTGTTCTTCCTTTTCTCTAATGTCTTTGTGGCCTTAAATGCTGTAGCATTCAGGTTCAGAGTATCAAGGAATGAGTAAGGCCTGTGGTTGCAGAGATTTGAATTTGAATTTCATGTTATTAATCACATGTCGATAAACAGCTATAATTTATTTGAGTCTCAATTTCTATTTATAATGTAGAGACCTATTTATTTAATAAGAAAAAAAAAGGAACCTAAGAGAAGCACTTTTCACTATACCTGATATATAGAGATTCAAAAATATTGCTTTTCTTTCCTCTTCTCCAAGAAGTGTTAGAGCTGTTCTACTGTATTAATACCTTACCTTTATTTAGTGCATATTATGTGCCAGGTAGTATCTAATTGCTTTATTTATACTGTTTTATATAATTCTCACAATGCCTTTATGAAGTAGTTTCTACTATTGTTTATCATTATAGTTTAATAGAAGAAAAAATGAAATACTGAGGCTCAAAGATATTAGTCATTCTCAGATATTATCTTACTCTACTTTGGCTTCCTTATCTACCTGATTACATAAAATTTGGGCATACAATCTTTTTTAGATACATATTGCACTAAATACTCTCTATCTTTTCCACAACTATATTTCAGTTTGAGGATTCAGAGTGTCTTAATTGCCTAAGTATAATTCACTATATTAAGCACTGTGGAAAAATACACATCTGACTGAGTCTGTCCTCAAGGAACACAAGACTGGGAGGAATTTATATTTGTTCCAATCTCAAATCTATTGACTTCGAATGAGGCTTATTCTATGATCACTAGAACAAAAAGAAGAAAACAACTATGTTGTATTCTCTTGGGCTATTAGAACTTAGAAATTACTAATATAGATAAATTGCCAAGACATGCAGCTGAGAATTTATACATATGCTAATGAAATCTGGTCACTAGAGCAATTTATTAAAGTTAAGACAGCTCAGTTAGAAGGAAAAGAGTAATAGACACAGAATTAACTCAAAGAAGTAATTCTAAATTTAGACACAAATTTCATTTTTCTTTCTATACTTCAGAGTGAGATCATAAAATTTGATGTGAATTTATTGGCATTTAATTTTAATTATAATACAAACTTGAAGAAAAATAAAGATAATTTGGTTCTGTTTCCTGAAAGCATTAGAGTTTGAGGTGAGATGTGTTTTAATTGTTTTGTTTTAAGTTTTTAAAATACATGACTATCCAGTTTTCTCATTTGATTTTAAGAGATTCCCCAAGTCATATTTGGGTAAAATGTAATTAGAATCTTATAAATTAGTAAAACTTTGTACAGCTTAAAATAAACCTCGTGCAGGAAAATAAGTGTAGATTAACACATTTTGCTGTAGTCTCTTTGCTGTTCAGGGCCTGAAAACCAGCATTATTTTAAGTTTCAAAACATTGGGGGCATTAAACAGTCAGAATGACTTTAATTGAGCAGTGTACATTCATATCATGGAATAACAATTCTATTTTTCTTTTCTGAGTTATAGTAAGAACTAGATTGTCAAGTAGGCATCTAGTTTATTCATTTCAAACAGCAAGGTAGCTGTATTAGATTGAATGCAAAATTGTCTCTTCCTTTGGTTATTGATTGGCCAAAATATTATCTACTTGATTTTGTGTGTAAATACAGACAGTGAGTTATCTACATTCTTAACTTAGAAACTTTGGTTATAAATGAAAGGAAAAAAGATGACAGATTATTAAATTTCTAGCCATGGAAAGACATTTTTTTTGATCTGTCTTTTTCTTTCTACTAAAATATTCATGTCTATTAGAAAAAATACTAAAAATATTTGCTGGCTAAATACTAATATAATAGAATTTTAACTAGGCATGTCAGGATACTATCAAACATATCAGTGTTGCTTGTTTTAGTATTAGCAACCATGATGCTGTGTATTTCTTTCCATTTTTTGCAATTTCTGAAAACATTTTGTAAACTAGATTTTGGAAATTATCATTACAATTGGAAACATGTTTATTTGAATACTCAAACATTCAAAGCTATGGCAAATCTACCATGATATACATTTTTAAATAGGAAAAGAAAAAGGTGAAGGGATGAAGAGGTACAGATTTATAGTTCCAAAGTAGTCACGGGGATTTGGAATATAGTGTAGGATATATAGTTAATATTATTGTAATGATTGTGTGCAGTGCCAGACAGGTGCTGGAGTCATCAGGAGGTCATTTCATGGATTGTATATAAGTGTAACTTTTTAAAATTTAAAATAAAATTTTAAAAGAAGTTTGAGAAACACATTTTTGATGAAAAAGATTCTACATAAGAGTGTTTTATGTGCTATGAAAATATTTTTTAATATATTTTAAATTTTTAGTAATTGGTCTTGTATAAGTTTGCTGGGGCTGCCATTAACAAAATATTATGAAGTAGGTAGCTTAACAATAGAAGTTTATTGATTTAGAGGCTAGAACTGAAGTCAAGGTGTTAGCTGGGTTGATTCCTTCTGAAGGCTGTGAAGTAAGAATAGGAGCTGGCATCTCTCTCCTTGGTTTATAGGTAGTCGACTACATGTTCATACGTTTTTTTTTTTTCTCCCTGTGCATGCAGATACTTTTTCTATCTCTAAATTTAGGAAAATTTAGTTGTTAGAACAACTTCGGTCATATTGAATTAGGGTATATCTTAACTGCTTCATTTTAACTTATTATGTCTGTAAAAACCCTATTGCCAAATAAGGTCACATTCTGAAGAGGTGGTGTTTTAAGGCTTAAATATATCCATTCTGAGGATACAATTCAACTTGTAATAGGGGCATATGTTTTAGAGATTTTTATGTTTTAGAAACCCACAATATTTTATTCTGCCTTTTTGGGTTATTGAAATATAAAAGAGAACTGATAAGATTTAACAAATATTTTCTTTTCAAAACATAGAAATTATTTTAATGAAAAATATTTCTAGATGTATGGCTTTTATTATATATTTGTTAAACTCTAATTCATTTCTGAGATAATTAGAATTCATATATTTTGTTGATATATAAATATGTATTTAATATATTTAATAAATAACATACATCTTGGGGAGCAATAATCATAGGTTGTAATCCCCAGATCATCCTTGAATTCACAATGCAGAGTACACAATGCAGAGGTCCAACTATATGGAAACAGAAACTATGAACTATTCTGATTTCTACACTTTGCAGTTTTTTTTCTTTCTTGCTAGAGGAAAAAAATTAAAAGTTTAATTTGTAAGTGATTCTTACTAATGTCTTTATTACGGGTGAAGTATTCCTTAAAGATGCAGACTCAATGCCTATTGACTGCATTGAGTTAATATGTATCGGATGAATGGTATTCCTTATATGTGGAAAATCAGGCTAATGAATGGCCAGACTACTATATGAGTTGTGAGTGTCATTATTAACTTCTAAAAAATATTAAGGTATTGAAGAAAAAGCATTGTTGAGTGCACATGAAGGAGACTAAATCACCTGGAAGAATGGTTAAAAATGGATAAATTCGGTCCAAAAACAAATCATATTGTCTTTTAGTGTGTGGAATGGATAGGATTTAATTTGAATTATAGCGGACTCTGTGTGTGTGTGTGTGTGTGTGTGTGTGTGTGTGTGTGTGTGTTGTATGTGCTTATCGATGTATAATTTGCATGCAATAAAATATATCTTCAGTATTCTGTTCTATGAGAGTTTTTAATTTCTACACTATAATCAGCACCAAAACTAAATATAGATTATTCCCTCAACCCAAAACCATGCTGTTATAGATAAATATTGTTATGGATAAACTTCGCTTGGCTTCTTTTTCTCAACATGTTTTTGCAATTCATGTTTCTTCTATATCTGCAGTTCATTTCTTTTTGTTTCTAAGTAGTATCTAGTGTCTGAGTATTTCAAAATTTGTTTATCTAATCTTTTTTAATGGATATTAGGTTGTGTGTGTGTGTGTGTGTGTGTGTGTGTGTATGTGTGTGTGTAGGCATGGCTATTATAAATAAGACCTTTGTGAGTTCTCTTTTATAAATATTTTTGTGGACACATTCCCTGTCCCCTCTTACTTCTCTTAGGTCATAAGGTAAGAAACTACCAACTAAGTTGTCCCAACTTACATTCTGATCAGTAATATATAGGAGTTTCAGCCTGTATTTTGCTCATATTGTCCTCTTTCTCTTAGAAATTGTCAGAGCTTTTTGAAAAATGCCCACCACTTCAATCTCTACAATCTCTATAAGAACAAAGACAATACATCTCTCTGACTTATATAAGAGTGTCACACAATTGAATTTGAGAGTAAACTCAACTTTTATTTACATACGTTCTCCATTAGATCACATTGTGAAATGGTTCATATAAGTGGCTGAAGATATTACCAGAATAATTTGCATGAATAGACAAACTCACACAAAATGTCAAGTGTAGAAATGAAAGAACTGACATTTTCCAAAGTGGAAGAATGTGACAATAATGACTGTTTGAGTGCATATATATGAGACAACTCCTGAGGATGTCTTTAACTATTAGGGGTAGACTGTAGCCTCAATTTTAGAAATTCTACCAATAAAGTCTAAGCCTGAAAAAGTACTATTATTAATCTTTGTCAGAATTTTAAGGGAACATATTAATATCTGGTTGAGCTTTGGTGCTTTCTGATAAAGATGTAGAGACATACATGTTTTACATATGGCCTGGATCTATAGAAAACTATAGAAAACTATAGAAAGAAAAATGATTCTCTTTCATAAAAATGAATTTACTTCTTTATTACCTTATTTAATAACCAGTTTCTAAATAGTTGTAGTGGCTTGCTGGTGGGAGGATGAAAGTCAGGATTATCACTACAGTTGACAATTAAGTCACCTAAGTTTTTCCAACTAGTTGAACAAAATGTTTTGTGATTAGCATAGAGTGAATTAAACAAGCAAATCCTTTCTACCTATCACATGTTACGACTTTTGCAATTTTCAGTTATAAATCTATAAAAAAGTTAACTACTCCAAAGTATTAATGCAGAAAGAAAATTTTTAGAGAACAAATAAATTATTGTTATTGAAAAACTGCTTCTTCAAATTTTTTATTTTCTGAAACAGTCATAAAATGTAGACAGCTTTATATTTATAATTTTTCTCAAAAAGTTTGTTTATATTTGTTATGTGAGACTCTTATTACATTTTCATATAAATTAAATGTCACATGGTTGTCAGGTCAGACCCCAAACTCTATGTATTGTCATACATGAAGCGTAATAAAATCATATGATATCTTGGTTAGAAAAGATTATAATACTATGGTTAATACTTGAAATATAGTGAAAAAAATTTCAAGCTCCAATTTAAATTCAAGGAATACATTAGCCATGCCTTAACAATAGTAGATTGGATTCTCATATATTTTTTTGCATTTTATTTAAATTGCTTTGGCTCTTGCAGTGTTACTGGCAATGGGAATGATATTTAGGTGCTTTCTGGGCTAACTTATGAGAAAAGGAAGATTATATCAGCCCTTCTAAATTTATATGGCTCATTGGAAGAGATAATACCTTGATAGCCAAAATAACATCCTGTACTAAACTATATAAAACTTTAAAAATTCATAAGGAAGTTCATTTAATCTTAATTACTTCTTTAAAGGCCCTATATCCAAATATAGTCACATTCTGATGTATTGGGAGTTAAGGCTTCAGCATATGTGTTTCTTTCTTTCTTTATTGTGGGGGTGAGGTGGGGAGGGACACAATTCAGCCCATAACAATGTTATTTAAGAACTCTCTGAAAATTTATTTAAGGAATTTGAACTGGAGACCCTTATTCATCAGGGAAAACATTTGTACATTTCTCTCTCTAAGAACTTGGAATTACATGTTAGTTGTAGAAGAAACATTTTTAAGTATTTGAAAAAATACACTTTCAACAAAATTTTCACATTGAATGGAAATCCTAAATCACACGCTTAATACTTTAATCAAAACTATTTTCTAAATACGTGTATAAACCTAACTTATGATTTGATTTTTCCTCCTAGCATAGGGAAACTTCTTTGGCCAATTAGTATTAATTAAATATCAAGGAATTTTTCAAAGAAGGGCAAAGGCACTGTTTGGTTGATTAAGGAACCTATTGTGCACATGAGATTATGATATGGTATTGTAATTCAGAAAAGTAGTGTTAGTCGTAGGTATGTCCTGAAACTTAACTGAGAAATCACTTTACTATTGGTAAAACTACCCTGAAATATGCAAAATTAATTAAAATAGCTGTATTTCTCTTTGGATAGCTCTTACAAACTTTATAGATCATTTCCATCAAATAAGCCTCTTGACTTGATATTTGATCAACTTTAACATAGTTGTGTAATTTCCTACTCCCAAGTTTGTTTACCAATAAATGATTCATTCAGTGCTGATGTCAGTGTCATGTTGGATGTGTAACTCAGAAAAATATGTGATAGGGATCTATGCTTAAAAAATACTGTTCAGTGCTTAGATAGTAGTCATCTTACTTTAAATCTTTGCATAATTTAAAAGTCAGTAAGAAGTAGTTCAAGATGATAAATTGTCTGTTTTGGCCATTTTAAAGACTCTCCAAGTGAACGGTTCTTTTCATAAATGCCAGCTATGCTAAAATGCAAAGCATCAGCCTAATAAAATAGTGCATATGGCCATTCAATTATATTATCCTCTTCCTCTTAAAAGAGAACTGCAGCTAATGGGCCTAATTGCCTCTGAGAGCTTGGGACATTTTTATTTCCCCTCACATACTTTGTATTTCATTTGAGCAACAAGAGCTTTCCATAAAAATGCCCTTATGCTTTAGTTAGAACATTTAAGTCCAATTTTAATGTTCTGACAGTTCATAGAAATGAAAATTGTAAATATTTTTGAAGAAGAAATACCAGAAAAATTGTGCTAAATTCTACAGCTAAAATATTGTAAATACAACATGTGCTAGGTTTGGCTAATTTCAATTATCCATAAGAAAGGCTACAATGTATACCTGGCAACAGTACTGAACAGATGTACAAATACTAGAGTAGACTTTCATGCTGAAAAATTCCAAAGATTTCTCTCAGTCAGTATGTACAAACTCCTGCTAAAGGACATGCCACTTTAAAAAATTGTGGTAAACATTCTGCATTTCACATGGAAAAATGAATTTTTAAAGTGTCTTTTGGCATGGGACCAGACTTCCCTTCCTGAAAGTTTAAATCAAGGCAAGTTTTTATAGTACATGTAAACAATGGCCCATGTTGTATGTTCTCAGATGAATTTAGGAAACAAAATATCTCAGGAAACTCACCGTAAACAGCCATTAGTATGTTTTCACTAAAAAATAAAAGTATAAATATACATGCTTGTTAAGTATATGTAACTTGGAGTGGTGTGCATTTTATTGTCGGTATATAAAATTTACTATTCCACTTATTATTTAGAAAGTAGATACAATTTGGGGTTATATAAATTAGAAGAAAACACGACAGGTTACAATATACAAAATGGGAGTGGGTGGTCTCTGGCTCTTACAAAAGAATAGGGTGTCTCCTCTGCCCAAGCTCATATCTAGTACAATGTTTTATGGCAGCTGTGTGGTGAAATGAAGACACCCGGCATATCTCTGTCATGAAAACAATTCTCATGCTTGCTCTATTTAGCAAGACACTGTTAAGGGAACTCCCCTGATGGTGTCACTCCATCTGATAATAATCTAAACCTCCAACACTAGTATCTAGGCTACCTGGCATGCTTATAAACTGTGGTAGGAATAGTATATGTGAAAAAGCTGGCAAGAAAGAAAGCAAAACAGAACTTTATTAAGAAAATGCCATTTTTAGCCTTTGTAGCTATCACTACTTCTCCCTGGTTGTTCTAATGAAATCTGTTAACACCCAGGAATTAGTTTTTTCTAGAATGAGTGCTTCTGAGTTTCTAGAAGTAAGGGATTTATTATTTTCTTTTTGTTCCTGCTCTTGTACCTCTGTTGAGCATTTTACCACAAAATAGCAAAAGGATTGCAAAAATGAGAAGATAAACAAAAGGAAAGGATTGATGATAAGAAATGGAGAAGAAAGGATGAGTTTGGGGGCAGAGATGAGTTGAGGGTAGACAAGAAGAAGGAAAGAGAACAGTATGGGATTACTAAGGTATATAAAAAAATGGCCACATTTGCATTCGTATCTATTTGCCTCACTTCCACTTTAAGGACATGATATATCACCACTATCTTGAGTGACACTAAGTTCTGAAAACAGCAACAAAGTATGTGTGTCAGTAACAGGTTCTGGAGATCTAGGAGCCCAGAAACCTACAAGAGGCTCCCTCAAGTAATAGACAAACTTCCTAAAACATGGTTAGTCTAATTTCTCTCCTTATATTCTTACATCATTTTAAAATTATAACCATGAAGAAGAAAAGCAAAACAGAATTTTCAGTCCTCAGTAAGCCCCCGTCCTTTACCAGGTTTGCCTTCCTATGACCTGGCACAGGGTTGGTTTGACAGCACTCTTGATGTTATAGGTTAACTTGTCTCCTGAAAGTACAATGCTTTTTTTTTCCTCCCTTGCAACTGCATTTAGATAAATATTTGTAAAATTTTGCTTCTGACCTGTCACCACCTATGGATCATTTAAAAATAGATTTCTAGTATAAGATAAAATACAAACTCTGAATCTAAAATTCAATATCCTATCTATAAAATCTGCTCACTGACTGCTTTCATAAATATTTCTTCATTAATTTCAACTATTCCAACAGAAACACTCCTTACCCTTTCCATCTTCTCTCGATCTGCTTATTGAGCCACACAAATTATTTGGATACCTGAGCCTTTGCTTACAGTTTCCCTCCCATGCAAACTCTACTTTTTGCCCATTCAAATCTCAACTACTTTTTCTTTATATAAGTTATGTCCCATTTTCTCTGAGTGGCTATCTTCTGACTCCACTCTCCAGTAATAATTTCCTAAATTCTCACTGCATCTTCTCCACAACCACTTAGTGGCACTTGTATTATGATATTGTACTTGTTGTGGCTGTCTCTTTTTTTCTTAAAATAACACAGATTTTGAGATAAATGATGTTAACTTAGTGTATTCTTTTTATAATTTACAGAATCTGGATAGTATGATATCCATAGCATGTGCTTATAAATTATTAAATGAGTGAATACAGACTTCAGAATTCTTTTGGTTTGATTCCTGAGGATAAATGTTTAAGGCAAAAATTGGTATCCAAGTAATTGCAAATTAAGAGTATAATAAGTACTAAAGCCATTTAAGTTTATAGACATGTATGAATTATACTTTACTGTGAGTAATTTATAAAATTTAAAATGTAAAATATAGCCTTGCAATTTGACACCTTGTTTGTAATTAAATAAAAGAAAAATTCATAATACTATTTGCTGAATTATAAGACTCTGAGTAAGCTTAACTGACAAAATAAAAAATATTATAAGTAAGAAGAGATTGACTTGTGATTAAAATAAACATTGCTCTGAGTTATAAATTGATGAGAATGCAGCTTAATTCCAAGTTCTGAAAGTTCTCAAACTATTAAAGTGGATATTGTTCTTAATTCTAGCATTACAGAAACTGTACACTAAGGTGCCTTTCACAAATACAGTAGTAGGAAAACCATTTTTTCTTATTTTGTTATTATAGTTTTTGTAGAAAATAATAATAAAAGGGCTGCTGCTATCTATATATAAAAAATGCAGCTAGACCATTTCCCCCTTCTTAGGAGAAACTTCAAAAGGATATATTTTTTTCTCCTTTATTTTTTTTCTTTTAACCACAAAAAGAATCCAGAACAGAAGCCAAGAATAAACTTAATCTCTAGGTGAGTTTCAAAATTTCAATTTAAAAATTACATAGGTTGGCTCATCAGGTAGGCATTGATTGTTAGCATTAGCCAGGAGTATATAAACACTTATAAATATTGCATGCAGAAGAGAAGCTGCACTTAGATGAATGATTAATAGTACTGTTGTTGGTAATCTATTGTATCCCTTTTGCATGGAAGAAGCAATTAGAAACACATTTCCGACTATTCCAGACAAACCTTAGATGCTTCACAGCGGAAAATTAAAATTTTAGACATTACAAAGAGTGTAATAAATGTATCTTTAGTCACCACATCATAATAGTACTTGGGGATCTAGACGAGCTCATAAGACCACAGTTTGACTCACCTTTCTTGCTTTTGATAATCTATTTTTATACAGCTATACAGTTTTTTATTACAACAGAGGTTTCTATGTGTGTGTAAGTGTGTTTGTGCATGTGTGTGTTGTGAGCAAGAGAGAGAAAGGAGAGAAAGAAAAAAGTACTCACTCCAGAAAAATAAGTATTAATTCACAAGAAATGGCATCTTTGACAACTGTACCATAATAAACTTATATGCATACAGATCACAGCTGTAAAACAACAATCTGTAAATGAATTTTACTATCAAACTTTTAGAGTCTTATCAGAACCTTTGAATAAAATAGATTTTTTTTTAGTATGAAAAAAGACTTATAACACTTTTAGTCTTTCTTTATATCCACTATAAGCTAGATATTATAAATCAGGTAAGTCATTCTGGGCCAAAACCTGCTACATCAGTTTTCTGTCTGGAAAAGAATTATGATTTGTATTATTATTATCATCATTTACACTGAGGAAATGCTCACATTCTGGGAAAACTTTAAAAAATCAGTTTAAGATGAGCAGACGCTATTGAGCAAAGTTCATGTTCTTGAGAAGCTATTAAAACGCCTTTACAATTATTTCTTTTTTAAATTGTCATGAAAAAATAAGTTTTTTTGTTTGTTTTTGTTTGTTTGTTTGTTTGTTTGTTTTTACAGCAGAGAAATAGGGCCTACAGAGGGCAAAATGTTTGAATTCAGTTCTAAAAAAATAATTGCATCTTTTCTTCATTGTTACATGTGACATGCTGACTGTACCTGAGTCATAAAAAAATTAGAATGGAGATAATGTTTTAGAATTAATATGGTTGATTATCATCTTACACTCTTTTCTGAAACACATGATACAATTTCATATACATACAGTATACATACATATATACAATATACATGCAGTATATACTTTTAAATTTTAACTTCAAATTTGAAATGGTATAATGGTAGAGTTTTCTATTAGTGAACAAGAACTAACTGATATAATAAAATAAAATTAATGCAGTACTTCTTTCCTTTGTATTCTTTGGTAACCCCAACCCATAAAACAAAACTTTGATTTAGATAACGGTGAGTATTGAGGTTGATGGTAATGAATATTGAAGAGTGTGGATGATTGTCCCAATTTCCCAGTTAGCTGTTGATAAACCTTGGAAGTGTGTTTTCTTATATATTATGGTTACTATATCTGTCCTTAGAATCCTAACACTCATCTATATCAAGGTCTGTGTCTGTGACAATAAAAATTTTGAACAGAGAAATGATAAAAGAAAAGGAGAGAGATTAGAGAGTATTTTTATAGATAATTTTAAAAATGACACTTTCTAAAACACACCTGATACATATTTCTGCATAGTTAAAATCTTCACTTAGTTATAGATATTGCAATATTCCCATTTAGAAATAAAATCTTTACATAAAATAAAGTTCTAAATTTACTAAATTTTTGTATTATTCATATAACATAAATTTCTTTTATAATGAAATATAAAAGAAATTAGTGGCCAACAAATAATGCTTTTTTGAAGCGATTTTTAAAAATTTTTTTTATCAGATCTGTTTGGGCCTTTCTGGGTGATCCATAATCTATTCCTAGTTTTAGTCTTTTTAGCAAGGTTCAAGATTACATAATAACCTTTTGGGTTGACTTGATATACGTGATTTTCAAGCCTGAATAGATAGCCAAAATCTGGCTGCTTCAATCGAGCCCAAAAGCTCAATTCAATGGCAGTAATCAGTTCTTATCAGAAAACAGGTTACTAAGAGAAGGCTTCATTTGGAAAAAACACCTCTTTTTCTCTCCAGGTAGAGTTTTGAGGGAACCAGAGACATGGTTTAGGTATCATATCTGTGACAGTTTTGTGGCAGAACAGTATTTCTTAATTGCCTATCTAGCTGAGAGAAAGCTTTATTAGACACATTTATTGTTCCCTTTGCAACTGATGTCCTGCAGTATTAACCTCCAAGTCAATTGTGAGGCTGTTTTCTGAGTTGTATGAATAATGCACTACTGAAATAGTCCTTGCTTTCTTTCTTTCTTTTTACTATGGGAAGAATATAACAATTTATTTTGTGGCAATCTAATTGCTAATAATTTGACTTATATTTAAAAAGTAAAATTGACCTGTAAATGGTTGATTTCATGTATATGTTTTTTTCAATATATGGATACCTATAAAGAGCCATTTATTTTCTGGAAAATTAGAGTAAAACAAAATAATGGCCACACTTTAATCACAATTCTCAAATGTGTATAGATACACACAGACTACCTCTGCCTTAGCACATTTCTCTGCAGGCTCTCCTTATGTCATTTATAAAACTGCTTCTCTTCTGGATCTGAAGGAAAGCAAAGCTTTGGGCCACTTCATCTCTGAGAATGATTCTATCCTTATCAACTTCCAATCCCTCTAGTGCTATTATTCTGAATGAATTTGTTTTTGTTCCATGATGTTTAGAGTTCACAAACCAAACTGCATGTGAAATATCATCTACCTGCAAAGCCTCTCAAAGGGCACTAAATGAGGTAACCATGCCGTGAAAGAATGATTGTTTCTGAGATAAGAGGATAGAACTACACAAAGGCAGCACTCTCCAGGTAAATCTGAAATGAGTCATTTGACATAGTTCAAGGTGCAAACCGAACAACTTTAAAAAGTCTTGTTTAGTAACAAAAAGGAAAAAAGTTGGTAGAGCTATGTGTTGATTTACTTAAATTGGTCCTACATTGGCCAACCCTAATTACTACCGTTTTAAAATAAATAGCCTTTATTTCCTCACTCCTTTCTTTATTCCTTCCTTCGCTCATCCCTTCCTTTCTTCCTTTCTTTTTTTCCCTGTCAGGAATTTCCCAATGCAAATTCTTGCACCTAAAAGCATGTGAAAACCCCTCCAAGTTCACTGTGCTCTCTTTTCTTAAAATTCCTGTGGAAATTATCTAGATGTTTAGTTATACATTACGTTATAGTGATTTCATACCGTTTACTAACATTTTCTCTGTAAAGTTTGTTATAGGCAGAAAACCCTTTGTATGTGCCATTAAAGAATAGAAAAAAACAATGTTGTATAACCTAAGTTAAATATAATCATTACCACTAATTTTGAAGGTCTTGTGTGAAATATCTGTCTTTCAGTTTTCTATTGTTTTCTTATTGATTTGTAGGAGTTACTCAATTGGATATCACAAAATCTTTTCTAATTAAAAAAAACTATTTAAAAGAAAATACAAGAGTCTATTTTTCATGACTTTGTGTAAGAAAAATTGTTTTTTTTTAACAAAACATAAAAACAAGGCATAAAGGAAAAGATGGGACATTTTTACCACATTAAAAATGAAAATGTATTTTAACTAAAAAGAATGAAGAAAACAAAATTATATTGAAAATAATTATATTCGTATTAATTGGAAGATATGATTTCATTCTCTTCTAGCTTCTCTTTTGCTTTTGAGAAGTCATCTGTCTGATTGTCATTCCTTTGTAAGTTGACTAATATTCCTCTTTTATTGCTTTTAAGACCTCCTCATTTTTTTTTTTTTTTTACTCTGCTGTTTTACCATGACATGTCTAACTGTGGATTTTCTTTATATTAGTCCTGCTTGTGTTTGAGTTTCCTGAATCTGGGAAAGGATATCTTACAGAAAATCTAAGATATTATTTACTGTGATCTCATTGAATATGGCCTTTTCTCTAATCTTCCTACTCTCAGCTCTTCAAAATATGATTAGACAGAGTTTAGACTTAATCACTTTATCCCCCCTGTTTATATTTGTACCTTCAGCGTAATTTTCTACAGAACTATGTTCTATGTCATAATTCTTTCTGCAGCTATGTCTAGTTGCTTTTAACCTGCAGTATTAATAATTAATATTTAAAATTTTAATATTAGTACTATTGAAAAATATTTTAACACTAATATTATTAATTATAATATTATTTTAATATGAGAAACATTTTTATTTTTAAAAGTTTAATTTGTGGTTTTTTTAAAAAAATTGGGGGAATTTTTTGTCGATTTTTTATACATGATAACTTTAATGCTCTTTGTTTTTTTACGTGTATATATGTTTGTTCCATAACTTTATCTGATGATTCCATTAGATGCAGGTGGAGAATATGATTCTTTAGTTTGAATTTTCTGCTTGGTTTATGTAATTAAGTAATCTTTGGTGGGTTTCAATATTTTGAAAGGGGCTATTTTTTTGCAGTTTCATCAAGAATTTGGGGCTTTTATTTAAAATGTTTTCCTCCAAAGAATATTTATATTTGCTTTCTCCAAATTTCGTGGAGATTAAATTTCATTAGATTAAATTTTTGTTTTCATACTTTTAAGGCAATATCTGGTATAATTTCATCACACAAATGTTTGTGATTATGAGCTTTTACTTAGGGAAAATTTTTATTTTTTCATTTCCCTTTTATTTTCTCTTTTACTCAGTCCTAATTCAGGGACAAATAAAGCAGTCATGCTTTTATAGGATGGATTTGTTTATTTTTGGTTTGTTTTCTTAATTTACTAATTGAGCATATTATCCTTTAGAGATATTTGCTTTACATGGAGAATTCTGAGTTGATATTCTTTCTTCTTAGGACTAGTTTTTATCTATTCCCTTTGTATGATACTTCATTTAACCCTTAGTTTGCAACCTCTGAAGATTGACAGATGACTTTCAGCCAGATATTAACTTTATTGCTACCTAGTCCTTGTTTAATCATATATCCTCTTCTTTGCAGCTTCTGTTTCCCTTTAACACTGCTAGTGAAGGCATTATATAATTTACGTAAATTAAATATTACAGGATTTTGTGTTCTGTTCCAGGAGTTATTCCTCTTTTTTTGGTTCTATCCCATTATAGTACTTACTTCTCATGGTAGTTATAAATTTCTTTATGTTACAAATATTGTTATAGTTTTCTTTGAAAATGAGTATATCTTGCTAACTGTTATATATTTAAAAGATTCTATATAAATTTTCTGAAATGGATTGATGTCAGTATTTACTCAATGGACTAGAGCTCTTATATATAAGTTGCACTCTTCATACATGCATATTTGAGTTGTGTCAATATGATCTCTTTGTTGAACTCATATTATCTGTAAGGCATTGTGTCAATTTCTGTGATCACAAGAGGAAGCAACTGAATTTAACAAGCTGAAGGGATTTTAAATGAATTTTAAGTCCCCCAAAAGAGTAAAAAGAAATGTCTTTTTTATTTTAATTTAAATTTCTTGAAGTGTCTGTCACAATCCCTGACACTGAAAACATTTTTAAAATTAAATATATGTCAGACCTAACTGGAGTGGCATACATAATTGAAACATAATCATTTAAATTTTTTACTGACTAATAAAATCTCCAAATATATTTTAAAATTTGTTTTTGAATTAAATTTAATGTGCTAATTGGCTTTTTTGGAGTTAAAGAATTAAATGTAAATTAAAAGTTCTTCCAAAGGTTTGAGGAGGTTAACTTTGTCAAATATAATAAATAATATTGTAAGAATTTAAGTGCGACTTGCTGATCTGAATCAAAGAGAAAAGCTGCTAATATAACCTGAACTTTGTAAGTATGATTATAGCATAATATGTGGAAAAGTCAACTAAATCACTTAAATAAAATTGTCATGAAACAATCAAGTAAAGGGCACATTAATTTTTTACAGAATCAAATATTGGTCTTAACTAATTTCCACCATGGAATGTTTTATGTATTTGTTTCTTAAGTAAAAATTTTACTTAAACTTAAAAAAGTTTTTTTTTCTTTTTGAAAATTTTTACAGATACAGAAAATTTGCAAGAATATTCCAGAGTCCTGTATACCCCAAATCTAGTTTCTTCTATTGTTAACATTACTGTGGTATATTTGTTAATGTGCCAATATTGATACATTATTATTAACTAAAGTCTATACTCATCCTGCTCTCTTTATTTTTTACTTCATGTCCTTTTTCTGTACTAAGATTCCATCCTGGATATACCATATTATACTTAGCATGTCTACTAGATTGTTCTAGACTGACAGTTTCTCAGAATTTTCATGTTTTTGATAACCTTGACATATTTGAGAAGCACTGGGAAGATATTTTTTATAATGATCTTGAACATCAATGTGTATGATGTTTATCTTATGACCAGACTGAGATTATTGGTTTTAGGAGGAAGATATCACAGGTAATGTGACTTTCTCATCATAATATCAAGAGTATGTGGTATTAAAGTGTCTCATCAGTGGTAATATTATCCTTGATCACTTAATTGGCTGAGGTAATGGTTGTCAGGTTTTCCATCGTTAAGTTATTCTTTCACCCCCGCCCTTTCCATACTGTACTCCTTAGAAGGAAGTCACTGTGTACATCCCAGACTTACAATTTGGGGAGTTATGTTATACCTGCATAAATAGGGAGTTCCTCTTGCTCTAATGACCTTGAAAATATGATGTGATTTAATGTTTTTCCCAATTCAGAAATTTAAATGATGGGTAAAAATGGATAAAGTATCTTTAAAAATTCATTTTAAATGTATTGCGGAGCTGGTACAAAAGAATATAATTTGCCAACCTGAAATTTGACAAAAAATAAAACTGGGTGGTAAGGCTAATTTTTACTTTATGGGTTTCTTTTTAATTCTAGACATCATAGACTTTCATTTTGATGTCAACAGGATGTGGGGAATAAGATAAACTTAGTCATCCAATGGGTTAACACTGCAATGTGCAATTATCCCCTCCTCCCAATTAATGAAGAATGTTACCCAAGCTGCTGAGAGTATTATCAGTAGATAACTTTACATTATCAGAGCATCAGAAATTGCCTCACGTTAATAGATACTTAAGGGCTGGCCCACATCCAGTGATATCCAAAAGCTACTGGATGCCACAATATGATGTTTCTTTTGGCCTTTCAGGAATTCCCTGAGGGCCATTCTAAATCTACCACTGAGACTGTCATTGGGCCTGCATCACAGATCAACTAATTCAACTGCACTATTCTGTTTTCTTTTTCTTCCTTACAAAGGGTTTCATCTGAAGGCTATTTCTCATTAATTAAACATTATGCACATTAATCTGTCTTAGCATATGTACTTAAGTAAAACATTTTCAAATTCATATATAACCTTTGGGAATTTGCATTTTTACTGAATATTATGTTCATAAAATCCAACTATACTATTGTTCTTACTGATATATAAATAAATTCGAACTCTTGATAAGAGAAGCAAGTCACATGACAAAGAGAATGTACACAGGGAAGGAAAGAATTTGAGACAATTAAACGATCTACCACAACATATGAAGGTTAAACTTTAAAGATCTTGTCAGTTTCCCTAAAGTATGTTTTAAACTAACTTGAAATTGACCTAGCAGTGTGTAAGGGATTCTATTCTGCATTGATCTATACTCTCCAATTGAAATTGTCTGAATGCTTACTTTTGAAGATTGTGGCATTTTAGTTTTGGTTTACATTTCCTGATTACTTATTTCGAACATCATTTCATATATTTACCATCCATGCATTTTTCTTTTATAAAATGTCTTATCTATTTCATTTTTTTTTATTATTACTGACTTACAACTCCTTTGTATTCTGGAAACTATTTTGTTAGGAATATGTGTTGCAAATATTTCCTTCAAGTGTGTAGCTTAGTTTTTGACCTCCTTTAAAATCTCCATTGATGAAGAGAATTTCTTAGTCTTCATATAAACTAATTTATCAAGTATTACTTTTTTCTGGCTCTTTTTCTTTCTGACTTGCCATTATATTGGGCAGACACCGAATCTTTGTATGTGTGTGATTTCATTACTTAGTCTGTTCTGTTTCATCAATTAATCTTCCATACACCAATATCATTCATCTTATTTAATACTGTTTTATAATCATCTTCATAAATGATAAGGAAAGTATATGCGGTATTTTCTTCTTCAGAAATGATGTTTTGCTCTTCCATACACACTTTAGAAAAAATTGTTCAAATATTACTAAAACTCTGTTAAGGTTCTGATTGAAGTTTCAATGAATCCATACTTATATTTGTAGAAAACTGACATCATTCATTTGAGAATTGCTATCTTAATGTTACAATGACTTTCTACCCAAACCCATGAAATATGTCTCTATTAATTTAGCTCTTCTTTATTGAATTTCCGTAATGTTTCATGATTTTCTGTGTATAGATCTCTCATGTTCTGGTTAATACTTTTATAGATCTTTTAAAATATTTTGATACTATTTTAAATGGTTTTTAAAGATTAAAAAATCTTTGCTGGTACATGAAAATGCAAGTGAATTCTGTATGTTGATTTTTATTTAGCACGTGCTTAAGCTTATTTAATAATTTTTAGTATCTTTTGCTTCTTTAAATAGATTTGTCTGTCTTTTGAAAATAATGTCCAATTTATTTTCTTTCTAATAATTTTGTCTTTAATACAGTTTTCTTATATCATCACACTGACAAACAATATTGAACAGATAAGGTGAGAATGGATTTATTTATATTACTCTAAATAATTTTATACAACTTTAAATATGATTAGACTAGAGAACATCCTGATGCAGTTTCAAAGAATGTTTCCAAAAGGACAGTTGCTGCTGTTAGTTTAGCCTTTTTTGTAAGCAGCAGTGTAGAAGAAATAATACAGATTTTGAAGGGACAGAATCCTTGATTCTAATTTTAGTTCTATCACTTACTGGATGGTAGCTTTGGAAGTTTCTCAGGGACTTTAAATTAACCTAATACATGTCTCCTAGAGATGATATAAATAGGGACAAGTTAATATAGTGAATTAATAACTTCATTTTCTCTGCTCATCACTTATAATAAATATTTTTGGAAGTTCTCAGATTAAATTTACATGTATTTCCTTATAACTGGTTTTCCCCAGGGCCTTTGAGCTCCTTTTGGGAATGCTTTTTTGCATCAGGTGCCTGTTCTCTGATTTGTGGTCCCCACTGATCTTTTAGGTATGATAAGAGCTGCTGCTAATTGGCACTCTTTTACCAGATGACTTAGTGGAACTCTTTTACTGGTCATGGTTAGGCTCTCTCTTGGCTATCTCTGTCTCTCAAAAAGGCCACATCACATTCTGGTTTATTTCATAAGCAAAAAAGATTCTTCTACTTCTCTGTATACATGCAACAATAAGGACTGTATAGTAGCATTGCCTATACCTCATAGGTAGCAAATGTTTCATATTTACCAACAACCTTCTTTCTCCCTTGAACTTTAATATGGGATGAGGGAGTCAGGATGAAAATGGATATGTATAACTACCATACTACTGAACTCAGAATCATTCCTCATTAAATAACAAAGACTTTCTTTGTAGCTTCAGTTCAAACCTGACCAGTAAGAGTTCTCTTGAATAATATGGATTATCTAGCAGAGACACACGCACAGATAGTTTTATATTTGGCCTAATGCCACCATTTTGAAACACATGCCCAAGTAAATCTCAACCACAAGCAGTGGATGAGACTGTCTAGTGACAAGCAGATCCCTCCTATAACAAAGTAGCAAAATATGATTGAGCATAGGATTTATATCTGATTTATCTTTATATCAAGAGAGGAATACAGTGTAGTCCAAATAGCATTGCTATGGAATGACTCATGTTTGGCTTTAATCAGATTTTCTCCATTTACTTAATTTGCACTGGAACTTAATTTTTTCTAAAACAAATTCTGGGTCTTTCTGTGAAAGAAAATTTTAATATCTACTTCACAGTTGCCATTAATATCAATTAAATTGCATATTATGGAGGTAATTGTTTAGAAAGAACTGTGTGTTCTATTTTAAGGTTTAATTCTTAGATTGAATGTATACAGTGACACTGTATGCATTAGGGCTATTTGGAAAGAATTTTAGTGATGTTAATATATTGCATCATAAAAGCCACAATTTTTTCCCCAGCTATATTGAAGTATAATTGACAAATAAAATTATAAGATACATAAGGTATATAATATGATGATTAGATATACATACACATTGTGAAAATGTTCCCTCATTGAGTTCATTAATATATGCATTACCTCACATATTTATTTACCAAATTTTAATTATACAAGTAATACCATTATTTTCTGAAATACTTTTTCAGATTTTTCAACTGGATTTACATTTATGAAATTTTTTAAAATTTCTATTTGTTTCTTATGTCTGATCATTTATAGGCTATGGAATATATGACTGATTCTTTAAATATATGGGCAATAAGAACTATTAATGTTCTCTAGGATAGCAATTCCTCAGTCTGGCTCTACATCACAATACTTAGCAGGACATGAAAGGTTTTATTAAATTATAAATAGATATTCACATTGAAATTTATTTCCTTAGGCCTGGAAAAGTAATCAAAAATAGCTTTTATAAGTTAACATTCCAAGTGCTTTTGTTGTAACAAATCTGCACACAGTATTTGAGAACCATTTCTCTAGCATGACTTACGCAGATTCAATATGTCAGCTACTAAGTAAAGCCATTAGCTAGAGAGATTTTTCCTAATTTTATACCAGAGGATTTGTAATACAATGATAGAAAAGCATTTTTTTTTCTATTATTAGGTCAACATTTTTCATTGGCAAATGCTTGACTGATTTTTACTTTACTTTCTTTCATCAAAATATTCCCTGATTTATCTACTTAATAAAAGACTAAAGGTTATTTTTATACTTAGCTAAACTGAATAGGGACTCTATTTGTATGTTACATGCTGTTTATATCTCCTTTAAATATAACCACTATTCCACAAATAAATACAAAAGGCTGATTTAAGTCATGGTAACAAATGTATTGAGCAATGCTAAGTAACCTATTGCCTGCTGAGCACTTAATGCTCATGTAGCTTCCTAGTTTGTCCCATAATAATTCCATTGTTTAGTAGAGGGAAACATGGTTTAAAGAGATGAGGCAGTTTCCCCTGAATCATGCATATGTATATAAGCAGAGTAAGGCCTAGATAGTGAGCATTCCTAGATCAGATTTGCATGGTATGAGATTTTGAGAGGAAACTGACTTTAAGAAGTATAAAATGATGACAGTACCTGTGATATTGGCCAAATTAGAACATGTGTCTTGGAGGCATGAATGCAAGAAAGAGCTGAGGCTTTTCTCAGTAAAGCTATAAAGGTCTACATGGCTTCCTCTCAAGTGAGTCCTGTTTTCAGGGGAAGATGAAAGAGGAATCTTTCCTGGGACCAAAAGGAATGGGAAATGGGAAGTAAAGAATGTTAAGAAGGGGAGAATAGGTCCTCTCTTAATCGTGAATGTGGGAGAATTTTCAGAACTCCAGCATGATTCAGGGGGTCCTGAGAACAGAAGCTATGTCTCCCTTCCCTGATGGAGAATGTACAGAAATATAATAAATATAGATGTTACTAAATACATTTGTTATGATAATGTTTGTAATAAAATCCAATGATTAAAATAGAAACATGTAATTTAAATATAATTATAAAACATGTAATTTAAATATAATTATAAAATATTAAGAGTTACCAAGAGGGCATATTTCACAATGAAACAACAAAAGAATCAGTTTCAGAACTGATATGTGTTAACAGCCAAATTTGTTCAATGGCAACATTCAGGACCTGTGTGCAATAACATGGTGTTATTCATGTAAAAACTGGAATTCACTCTACTTGTTGGGAGCACATTTTACTTCTTTATTTAAAACTAGACATTTTTGTAAAAGCATTTCTCTATTGCACATTCTTTAAATGATAATTTCATATAGAGAAAGTTGTGAAAACTTATGTACAATGCAATGATAAAATAAACCTAAGAAAATGAAAAATTGAGATGATTTTAAGTTTTTGTTTTTGTTTTTTCTCTGTAATAGCATGATACTAAAGAAAAACAGATTTAGGTATTGTGGTTTCCATAATATTTCACCATATTGGGTGAATTCCTCAGATTCATATTGATCCTATTCCTCTCTTTTTTCGTATAAATTTGACCTGCATTTCAAGGTCAGCGATTTACTTAATCATTTATAATGGCCTTTGCAATATTATTCTTTAGAATTCTAAGATGAGAACACATTTTGTATTACAACTCTCTGTCTAAAATTAGGCCAATTCATCTTTAAGTTTGGACATTAATGAGTTGTCTACATTCGTGTGGCAAGCCTTCTTACCACAGCAACAGCAAACCCTTCTCATTTAAGGAAGATCGATAGCCATACACATTTTTCTTTTATGCATTCAGCTTACAATTCACTTTTAATATTGTTTAAAGTACATAAGCAAATTCTACATGACATTTTTATTATCATTGTAATATCTCAAGTTTAATTTTTGGCAGTAAATATAGTCTGGTGCAAACTTAGAAGCAAAAAATGAAAAATAATTTAAGTATATATTCGATTTATATGATAGTTTCATTTTGAGGGGTGAATGACATCCTTGCAAATGACACCTGTGCATGTGACAGATCTAAAGTTTGATGTTTAAATGACTTCTAAATGTTATATTTTATTTTTTTTACTAGACATTGCATTTTAGGAATCTTATCAAAGTCTAAAATTATATTTTTGAAACATTTCATATAGAATTATCATTGATACATCAATGGATTTTAATTGATCCAGTCTATTAATTTACATTTTTTGAAAAGATCCCAATTGCAGAGTCTAAAGAACCAAAATCATTATTTTATCTTTGGAGACATGTTTAATCATGAATATAGTTGTTTCTAATCTCTTAAATAAAAGAGAAAAACAGCTTAAAAGCCAAGACACTGATATCACATAGACTTTGGACTTCCATCTTTGTACTGTATCTTCAAAGCTGGGTAATCTGGGCAGGGTAACTTCTACTTCTCAATTTTCCTTGTCTGTAAAAGGGGGGATAAAAATATTCCTTGCTTTTTAGAGTTATTGTAAGAATTGTCATAGCACAACTAAAGAGCATAGTAGAGTACTTAGAATATACTAATGACACAGTAAAAGGTTACTTTTATTAGCTTTTTCTCTGGTCCAGGAATGAAGTTAGTGAAGATTGATAGAAGGTGAAGCTACTTAGGTTAAAACATATAAGATTAGTACTCTATACAGGTGAGTAGAAATCTAAATCTAAATGAGGGCTAGCAGAGGGCATTCTGCTATTATTTTGGCAATTTACAATAATGGTCCCCAAATTTTGAGGTAAACCAAAGCAGTTGTGACTGCTTAAGCTGCTTTTTTCGACTTACAAGTCATGCACCTCAGAAATTCACTAGAGTTAAACAGAGATGTTGATTTGAGTTTTTAAAAGTGAGTCACTTCAGAAACATGGTAAAATATATGCTCATGTAAGATTCACAAACATAATGATTATAATTATTAATAAAGTAATAATCAAGTTACTAGAGCTGTCTTATCTGTTGATAAAAGTAGGGCAATGATAGTTTTTATTTTGGTCCCTTTTATCTCTCCCTTTTGTGTTACAGATGAAAGTATATAAGTAAAAACTCCTGAATGCCTTTGAACAAAACAGTGAAATATAGTCACTTGTTGCTTAAGGACAGGAATATGTTCTTAGAAATGCATCGTTAGGCAATTTCATCATAGATTATGAACATCACAGAGTACACTTACACAAACCTGGATGGTATGGCTTTCTACACACCTAGGATGTATAATATAGATAGCCTTTTGTATCAAGGATACAAACCTGTACAGCATGTTACTATACTTAATATTGTAGGCAATTATGACATAGTAGTTAAGGATTTGTGTGTCTAAACATATCAAAACATAGAAAAAGTGCAGTAAAAATGACAAGAAGAAGTGACAAATGGCCTGAGGATAAATAGGAATAAAAAATCGAGATGGAGAGATAAAGGAACAGGGGATTGGCTTGGCAATGTGGTTTTGGCTGTTGCATGGTAAAGCATGATAAGATTAAGGAACTTTGTGGCATTCATTTAAAAAAAAGGGGGGGTGTTTAACATAGAGAAAGTATACAACTGAGGACTCGATATTTTGACTTTGGAAATTTGTTTTTGGTTACATTGGTCCTATCTGATACCATGGGCTCTCTCTGGCATTGAAATGATGGGAGAAATAAAACTTATTTATGTTTTACATCATTACAAACTGAAAATATTTCTTAAGTAAAGAAATAGTCTGACACTACATTACCACTTAATACTTGGTAAGGTAGCTCCTGTGGACTTGTGACCTTGTACAGGATCTTAGATCCTAAAAGAATTTATAATTATGTGCTCTGAAGACCATCAAGATAAATCTGGGAGGGCTCTAGCATCATCTGAATATGTAGGGCTAAGGGGATGAGCCCCTCTTGCTAAACCAGATCAGTAGCTGACTGATTGGGATATAATATGTGCACTTAAAATTGAGGTGCTGTGAGTGAGAGGGCATCTATTGCCAAGTCCCAGAGATATTGCTCTTGTAGAGAAAAAGAATTCCACCTGAACCACATATTCTCCTATATCTTACAGGAAATTCAGCTCCATTACAATTTTTAAGACCACAATTGTCTATGTGGTCTATCTTGACCAAAATGTGGTTAAGTGTAGCATGACTATAGTAGAAATGTTGTTATTGCTATTGACTGACTTTATGGGAAAGACTCAAAGCAAACATATAGTAAGAATTGTAATATTATATGTATATTTAAAGGAACTGACTTCTCAATGACCTAATAGTATAAATAATTTTATTCTTCTTAGTTTTATATCTAAGAAAGCTATGGATATTTAAAATAATTGCATTTTGAAGTTCATTTTGACCATTATGTATTTTAGTAATCCAATCAGCAAAGCTTTTAATTTCTCACTGTGTTTGGAAGCTGCTTTGGCCAAGGATTCCAGCAGGGTGACATCTACTTCTTGTTGGCATCTAATAAAGAATGGTTTAATGACTGAAATCTCACAGCATGTTCAGGCTGAATCATTACTACTATGTAAAAACCTTATGATTTACTTAATGTACTTTCTATGCTGTATATTTTGTTATTTTTAAATGGTAGCACACCATGACTGTTTCAAATTATATCTTAAAATTCGCTGGTTTCCGTACATTATTGATTTAGGGTATTTTAAAAATAAATTTTTAAACACATTAGAGTTTTCAGTGCAATATTAAAACATTTTATGCAGTAAAATTGGTTATGTGAAGTTTTTACATTTGAAATTAAATACATAATGATATATGGAAATGAAGGAGATGGCCACACCATTCATTTTAATGAAAGTTGATATAGAAGGACAACTACATAATCATATTGTCTAATATTGTATAGAATGGATCTAAAGGAACTATATTAACTTTGTGACCATCTTTCATTCTGATGTTACTTGTGCTACATTTTGTCTATTATGGTCATAATGCCTGATAAAAAGAAGTACTCTGAAAGATGTCAGAAGCCCTTTTGCCTGAAATGGTTATGTTCTTCTCTCTAATCATCTAAGAAAGCTTTCACAGCATATAATGCAGAAAATGATTACATCAACCTCTTTATTGAGCCTGACTCGAAAAGCTTTTCAAATGAATTTTTATTTCAGATGTTAATGATTAATATTATTTTTTTTCTGATTCACTTACATGTCTTATTAAATGTCACCTCAAAATTAAATTGAAATCTATATATATGAAATTCATGACATCAAGGTTGACACTCATTAATTTTTTCTTTTAGGCAATAAAAAATTAATAGCACTAATTTCAAGTTTGAGTTTAAGTACATCCACCATCTTCTCACTGTCTTCATTTATTTACTATTAGAATTTCACATATGGGAATTATGGTTATAAGTATTGGTATGAAGAAAAATCTTTATTGACTGTAAAATACTCTAGTAATTATAAGAAAGTGGACCTTTTGAATATTAGTTTTAAAACTTTTTAAATATTTTATTTTATCTTGACTTTGCTTATAGTGAATCTTGCCTTGTGGATTTAAAAATATATATAGTTCATTTTAATATATAAAGAACATCTATTATGTTAGAACAAAGCCAAAACCAAAGAGAAAAAAAAGAGGAAATATTTGGGAACAAGTGGCTGATTAAAAAAAAGAAATTAAAATGACTCTTAAAATAATAAAACTATGCTCATTTCTACATATAATACAAAAACAAAAGCAAACCATACACAAACACTGTTTATATATACATATGCAATTGGATTTATCTAATTTGATATAATAATATCTAGTAATCTAATGTTTCTAATAATCTAATAATCAGAGTTTTTAAGAAAGAATAAAGCATCTATTTATCTATCTATCATGTATATATAAATATATCAGATTAGAAATAACTCCAGAAATACATGAGAAATAACTCACATTGTTGCCTGGGCTGTGGGAAAACAGAGACACTTGTATCCTGTAGGTTTTAATATGGATACTATGGGTACCATAACTATTATGAAAAGTAGTTTTTCAATATTGAACATAATTATAAATGTACCTATTTTTTGACCCCCAAGTCTTATTTCTTTAGATTTAGCTTATGGACATATTTCATAATGAGTGAAATGATATCTGTAAGAAGATATTTATTTTAGCATGATTTAAATAGCAGCAAATTGGAAATAACCTACATGCCTATCATTAGGAGACTATTTAAATAGAGTAAATAATTAGAAACATAACTTCTTGTGCTGTCATGGAAAGATTTCTAGGATTTATTGTAGAGTAAAAAGAAATATGGAAGAGTACTTGCTAGTATGTTAATAAAGTAACCATGGAAATAAATAAGAGACTAATAGTAATGATATGAGGTGACAAGTAGATGACTGTGAGAAGGAAACTTTCCAATGTACTCTTTTGTACCTTTGGATATGGAACCATATAACTGTAGTAACTGTGCAAAAATATATTATGAAATTAAAATTAAAAATAGAAATAAGATACAATTAAATTTGTTGGGGTATTCTTACTTTCTGATAATTGTTCTCTATAGACATCAAATCAACATTGATACCTACATTAAATGACTGCTTTATAAATTATACACAGAATGTGTATTATAAATTTATAAATTTATAATTTATAAATTATACACAGAATGTGTAATGGTAAGTAGCAATAGATTTACAATTGATTGAAGAGTATAGTTGTTAGGATTGATATGCTAAAATTTCACATCTCTGTATTTGTGTCTTTGTTAATGTACCTAAAATTTTTTTCTCCCATATCTCCTGTTTTACTATTTGAGAAACACTATTCATTTTTCAAGGCCTGGTTTAAACATTACTTTAAAAAATTTAAACAAACACTCTAAATAAACTTCTTGCTTTGTACTTTCCTAAGAACTCTGATTATATATCTGTTGTAGCACATACAGTATTTTATTCTATTTTTTTCTTCTCCTTTCTTCTAATATTCTGTAAACTGCTTGAGAGCAAGGGTTTTATATTCTCAGCATTTGGTAATGTTGGACACATAGGAGACCAGTAAATGTTTTTGAAATAATTAATAATTAGCAATAAATAAAATGCAGAAGGCAATCAAAAACAGTTACATGAATATAAACTAATTTTGAAAAAATTTAAGACTTTAAAAGAAATGACTTTCTATACTGTGACTATTTTTATATTTGTGACTATTATGGGATATAAAAAAGTATTAAAGAAGTGATGTTAAAGGGGCATAGCTGCAATATTAATTTTGAACAATGTGCTCAGCCCTTTACATTATTCTAGTTTTGTAGATTAGTTAAGTAAGGTATAGAATAATCTATATATATCTATAGAAGAATATAGATACTTCTACATTTATTTATTCTATTAGTCAGGAACCACTGGACAAATGAGAAAAAGATATAGATGACTGATTAGTACCATATCTTTCACTTATTTTTAGTTGTGGCTTATTAGCTCTGCTCAGTATTCATGTAGGATGTAGATGACAAGATGAAACCAAAATTATAATTTTTTTCAAGATATATTTTCTGAGAGAATGAAACACTGTTAAGGTTTCTACAAGAGTTTGTGAGTGTTCCTAATGAGTTAATTTTTTAAAAATAATATTATCTGGTGGCTACGATGCTTTGGATTTGCTCTATCAAAAGCTAGGTTGGTGAGTTCTTAAAATTCTGCCTTCCAATTTTTTTATTCAATCAGTGTTTGAAATGTTAAATAAGGAATTCAATTTTAAGTCTCAGTCTCTATACTATTTACTCCTTCTTTATTTCTAGCCTTTAAATTTTTCTTTGTAATATACACCAAAGCTACTATTCACTTATTTTGTCTGGGATATTTTACATTACATTTGGTTAAATTCCTCCCTTATTATTTAATTGGTTTATATGTGCTCAAGATTATTTTTGGATATTTAATATATATCAGTAGAAATGCCATTACTTGTTGTTCAACAGCAAAAATAATAAAAAAAAACTAAAAACCTTCCAAATTAGGCTCAACTTTGCTTAGAAAATATCCTTTTGTTTATTCTTTTCAATTTTTAAAATTTTAATTAAAAAACTTAATTATTTTGTTCATAAATTTTATATTTAATAAAACTATAAACAAAATAATGAGGAATAAATACTAATAAATATATCTATGATCATTGTTATATAAGATTGGCAAAATCCCTATGTATCTTAAATTATAGGAATGATATGAAAATTTATTGATATTTATTGAATAGTTGGCTATAATAAAAGATAGCATCTACAGAGACTTAAATTTATTACTTTTATATGACTGACATAACTCTTTTTAAAGCTTGACATATGTTTACTTTAAAAAAAGTCATGAACTCTCCTTTGACTTTAGAAACAGATATAAATATAAAGACCTTTTATATATTTAAATAGATCAATGGTTTATGAGATAGCCAATACATTTTGTGTATTCATAAAGGTCCATTTCCTACTAAAAATTATTCTTTTGGTCATATGACTCCATCAAAAGTAAAGAAAAAGGAAGAAAAAATAGTTTTTCTATTTATTTCAACAGTCTCACCTAATATTCTTAAAAATCTAGCTGCAGATTATGAACTAAATCTTAGTTTGGCAAATTTGATGACAAATTGGGCAGAAAAAGAAATGAATAAACATGAGGAAGGCAGAAGAGGAATAATTTCTATTTCCACTATACTTCTTTGAAGGAGCTTAAGGTAAGTGATGAAAAAGATGTGACACTATATATGAAAGTAATTTTTTTTCTCAGAGACCATATTTAAAGAATAAGGAATACAAAAATGTTCACTGGCACATTATGTTGCATACTGAGGAATCTTTATAAACCATTTGTTAATCTGTTATCTGATCCTGACCCAGAGTTCAATGATAGGATTCGTACATTTTTTTCTGTTGATTCAATATTTATTTATTGTTCAAGGCTTGTTTCAGTCCTTTCTATGAAACGAAAATGCCTCAACTCAAGGTGCTGTGTTCCCTCTTAGAAGACCTGATAGTCTTTTAGTCACTGAAAACCTCATAGAATTAATTGACAATCATTTTGACACTTTGACAACAATGCAGTAGCTTTTGTTGTTATTGTTATTTTGTTTGGGAACTTAACCCACTTCACCCCACAAAAGATATAGCATCTTTTTTCTTGCTAGAATGCCAGAGACTGTTTAGTGCAATCACAATGGTTAAATTTGTATATCAACATTCTGGGTGTATCTGTGAGGGTGTTTCTGGATGAGACTAATGTTTGAATTGATAGACTGAGTAAAGCCAATTGCCTTACCCAAAGTTGAGAGAGCTTCATCTAATCCAGTGAAGGCCTGAATAGAACAAAATAACTGAGCAAAAGAGATTTTTATCTCTCTGCCTGATGGTCTGGAGCTGGGAAATTGGTCTCCTTCTGGTTCTCAGGACGTCAGAGCCAGATTGGAACTTACATCATAGGCCTTCTTGGTTAATTAGCCTTCAGACTGCAGATCTTGGATCTTCTCAGCCTCTATAATTATATGAGTAAAATCCTTATAATAAGTGCCTTTATATGTATCCTCTTAGTTCTGTTTCTATGAAAAACACTGACTAATGCAGTAATTCATGGAGAATGACCTCTTAAAAGCATGAATCCTAGGAGAGAGGGAAACAATGAGAGATGGAGAAACAGTTATTGCCATTTCAGGCTGCTTCATAAAAAATTTTGGTATTGACTTTATTTAATATATCTTAGGTTCAATGTTTTGGTGCATTTGTGAAACTCTAAAGAATAGTGGGACAAATCAGTTTGGTCCAGATGTTCAAAGACAATTAAATTGGGCAGTAGTAATCCAAATGTATAATGTAAAAGTAAAGAACAAACATATGTTTACATTCCGTTTGCAACTGTAACTGACTCATCTCCTTTCTTTTTGCCCTATTCTTTCTTTGAAAAGAATAAATAAAGGAAATACATGAATACTAATTCTTAGCATTCCTCCATATCAGGGATCCCTGCCTTTTAAAATAATACATGACAAAAGGAGAAAAAGAAAACCAAGGTCCTCTCTGGAAAGAGGAATATCAAAGATTAAGTTTAAAAGTGGCTTAGATGTAAGATATTTTCATTCATGATACATTTTCTGGTGTACAATTAACAATGTTACCTTACAATCATTTACTTTATGTGTGTCCATTCTTATTCCATACCCACATTTGTGCTTTAGATTCATGGTATTAAAATTGGATTTTTCATACCCTTGGGGTCTCAATATCTTTATATATGTATGGAGAAATTTAAGAAAATAAGAATGCCTTTTATACCCTGCTCTAATGCTGATCTATCTGTCCAAGAAGCTAAGAACCTGTGAGGAACGGTGTAATTCTTTTCCTTTCTGCTTTTTTATAATTCCTCTTCTCTCTCAAAAAGGAAGACATGATTCTAACTCTTGAAACTTATTACAAAGCATTGTCTCCTGAGGGTGTATTGAATCTAATAGTTTCAGCAAGTCTTTAATCAAATCACCAAAATGTTACACCTATATCTTTAAGATATACATTTGCATTAATTTTTTGTCTAGTTGCTTATATTAAAATTTATAATTTTGTTGTTTTAATCAGTTGTATATTATACAATCATACACTGCTTGATGATGGAAATAGGTTCTGAGAAATGTGTCATTAGGTGATTTTGTCATTGTGCAAACAGCATACAGTATATGTACACAAACCTAGATGTTATAGCCTACTAATGTAATTTTATGTGCTATACTTTTATACTACTCAATAGGTTTATTTACATCAGCATAGTCACGAACATGTTAGTAATGCCTGGCACTGTAATGTCACTAGGTGATAGTGTTAGGTAGTTAGGTAGACATGAGTGACAAGGGAATAAAGGAATGAAGACCACTTCCAAAGACCTCCCTGGAACACCCATTTTATGGTTTAAATCACCCCCTGCATCCTGAGGAACAAAGGAATGAAGGGCCATAAACCAGTAGCTGGTTTAATATGGCCGCGAACTCATGCTTAACCAGTCCTACAATAACCTTCCATGATCTGGCTTCATTATACTATCACTATAATATCATGCCTATGCTTGGAAATTCATGAATCTAATTATAATAGCCTGATTTCTGAGTAACCATATGTATAGTAGGCAGAGAGTTATATATAATGGCTAAATGTCAATCAAAATGACCTCACATGCCAGTCATTTAGCACCACTCTTATAGCCACCCATCATGGCCACAATATAAGATTTACTTCCTGAATTCTATGCTGTTACAGCCCTTTTTACTGTAGCCCACCCCTCCCTTGAAGCGTACTTTAATCAAACCTGTTTCTCTCTTGAAACATACTTTAATCTTACTTTTTCTAAATCTCACTGATCTATAATTCTTTACTTCATCAGTGGAAAGAACCACAGACCCCTCAGTACTGCTGGGGATCACAACAGATTTTGGATTTCCCCAACAATAACAATAGCAGTTTTTCAGCTCCATTAAATCTTATGGGACCACCATTGTATATGTGATTCGTTGATCAAAACATCATTAAGTGCCACATGACTATAAATGTAATAGTAATAATTATAACAATAACCCAAGATAAACGCAATACATTTTTAACCTGAAGGTATTCACATTTTTATTCTGTGAGATATGTTATAGTGACCAATAAAAATTTTTTAGAACCAACAAATTGGTTCTATTGTTACTAAATAGATGATTATAGGTATCAAACCTTGATGGCATTTATGGTCTACTCTCTATCAGATGCATTTGAGAGGAATGTGCATCTAGCATTCAATTTGTGTCCTATGATTAGAACTCTTCACTAAAAGGAGCCAGGATATTCATTAGATGAATGCCTAACTTTAGGTCTGAGTCAGAGAATATGTAAAATAATATTGGGGCAGCTTTTCTTCATGAGGCAGAAAGCAAGTAAGTAATTAAAAAACAAAAGCAAACAAAAGAAACCTAATAGGGCAAGTCAAAAAGAAATGACTTTTAATGGTCAAAGATGAGAGGATAAAAAAGAATAGGGAATACAATTAAGAATATTAAATACAAATTAAATTGTCCAGAATTTTGTGCGATAAAAAAGAGAAAGCCAACAAAAAAAATCCAGTCCCAATTCTTAAATTCTGTTGAAACTAACTGGGGTGCTGGTAATATACTCTAGCATTTGGATATTTAGAAGAAATTATTACCATTTTTTTCTGCATTTCATGCACAAAGTGCATTTTAGGTTAACCCAATAGTCATAATATTAAGAACAATTTCTCTTTGCATAAGAATTCCAGCTATTGAATGTGGATGAGATTGTGTATTTATAAAACCTCTATTTTATAACTTTTAATTATTATTTTAAGATACAGATCATATAATGAATAAAACTGTAAAAGGAAAGAATGAGAGCAGACTTTATAATGTAGGAGACAAACTTTCATCATTTGAAACCACTGAAATCTTTATATTCCTAAAAGTAGTATAATCACCTTATGTTCTTTTAATAACATACAAAGTAAAGCACCTAGAACACCCTTTGAGACATTTTTGACAAAATACTTTTGCCTGATTTTAGCCTAGAAAATGATTAAATTTATGAGAAATACAAGAGATAGAAGAACAAGCTTAATAATACTTCAAAAAAGCAAATGGACATATTTAAACTGTGCATCATTCTAGAGGATAACTTGTTCTGTTTCTGTAAAGAATTAATGGCACCAAATGGAAAGAAGAATATCCAAAATTAAAGATTTAAGAGATATAATACTAAGTGGGATGCATGGTCATTAGGCGATTTTTGTTTTGAATAACTAAAAATATGTGTTTGAGAGAAATAGAAAAATTTGACTATGAACTATCAGATGACAAAAACACTGATTAATTTGTCAAGTGTGAAAATGGTTATAACAGAAAAGTGCCTATTTAGAAATAGATACTGAAAACTGAAAGTAAAGTGACATGATTTGTAGTACCTTGAAAAGGAGAAGAAAATAGGATAAGATGAAGCAAAATCCAAATAATTGTTGAATCTGGATAATGGATAGAGAGGATTTATCGCACTGTTCTCTTGAGTGTACCATATATTTGAATATTTTTCTAACAAAATAAATTTAAAATTTTAAGAGGTCAGTGTTCCAGAAAATATATCATTTGCAGTTAGTTAACTATATAATACAAATTTTTATTTTGATATAATGTGTAAGTAGTATATAGCTTTTAAAAATTATTTTGGTGACTACACAAAAAATTTGGAAGAAGCTATCTAAAGTATACCACCAAACTATTGAATAATCCAGGTGGCCTGATCTCAAATTTAATTATGGCATCCATGATCCTTTCAAATACCATAACCATAAAAAGAAATAGTTAAAACGACTGCAAAGTTTCTAGGGTTATGTGTTTATTCATTTACTTACATGTTAGTTAATTAGTTGACTGATCTAACATCCAGAGTGTTCTCCTGAGGCCTAAGTAAAAATTCTTTATCTGCCATTTACCTCAGACAGATTTCCTCTATTGATGGTTCCCATATCTCTTTGCAGCAGAACCCTGAGATATTTTTAACTACGTTTCAGTCTTCTGTGTGAACTTGAACTTAAAATTGTAAATTTCTTGCTTTCTAAATGTGATATGCCAATCATACTTAACCATTTTCAAGTAGAAATTGAGGTTATGGGTTGTCAATTTACTTGTAAAATATATATTTTTTCCCACCAGAGAAGAGAATAACTCCAAATATGAAATAAATTTAAACAAATTGCATGATAAAATACTATATTTACATAAACTTTCTCTTAAATACTTGCTTTTAAGTGTCATGCATGAAATTACGACTATTTTTTTTATTGGCCAGCAGATGGCAAGATTTAGTGCTAGTTACAGGTTGTGTTACAATGAAATACCATTTCTTGGGCAGCAAACACTAATAAATTGGGGCATTAAGCACCTAAATTCTAAGACAAAAATATTGAGAGTGAAATGAATTTTGTATTTGCAGTTATAACACACAGACTTTACCACAAATCTCTCACTTGAATAGGGCACAGCTGCTTCTGTATTAAGTCATTTTAGTAGTATGAAAGAAAAAAATTCAGTGAAAGATGTGTGTGCCATTATTTCACATTGAAAATGTTTTTCATTGTACAGTTTTGAAAGGATTTACCACTTGAGAGGTATGTTATGGTAAACCTGGAATGTGGAGTGCTGGTGTGCTCTTTTTCTATTATATGGAAGTAAAGAGCCTCGGGATAAAGCAGTTAACGAGGGGAGGATGGGTCCATTAACACAGTGACCTCACAGTAGTAGTTTGACAGAATAAGTACTCAGGAGTTGCATTTCATGATGTACAATCTGCTGAGAGCCAAGTGTAAACAAAGCTTCAGAACCAGAAGGAGTGGGAGGTAAAAAGGTGTGTTGCTGCTTCAATAAAGCCCTCTTTAACTTGTGCTCCTGTCAGATCCATACAATGCTCATCTGGGGAGAGTGAAAGTTCACACTAAGATGTGAGAGTGCTCCAAGGCCATCAAAGGACTGTTAAGACTGAGAAAGCCCTAGTAGGCTTCAAAGAAGTGTGAAACAATTTCTCATAAGACCTTTTCATCCTTAGAAACCATACAGCTGAGTCTTGATTTAGATAAAGTCATTAAATGGGACCTTGAGCAGAGAACATAGCATAAAAGTGAGACTTATCTGTAGGTGAAGTACGACATTTCCTCACAGTATAAATTAAAGAATTTTAAAAGGACTGTCATCCCAAAATGTCCTTCCCTTACACTCTTTCTTGTCCTTTAAAATTGTATTTCTAAATAATCTACTAAAGATTATCATATTCTCTTTAATCTCTTAGCTCCACCTTCAACTTTTGCTTTTCTTCATAAATAGTCTTAGAGAGTGATTTTCATGGTTCCTCCTTCCCTGTATTTTGCATACTTATTCATCTTCACACTCTTCATTCAAAAGATGTTTCCCAACATGAATCCCTAAATGGGCACTGATTTTACCTTTAGTTATCTCCAAAAAATGTTGTTCAATGAATTGTCTTCTCTCTCTCCTATTTTTTCAAAGGCTCCTCTCTCCTGACAGTTCTTTCCAGCATGTATAAATATAAATCCTATCTTAAAACAAAGCAATACTCACTTCTGATTCCCATAGCCATTTAACTTTTAGCCTGTGCTCCTCTACCTTCAGAAGATTAGCAATTACAAAAATAAATAAATAAATAATTTTACATCAATACTCCATTTTATATTAACTGAAATTTTTATCTCCTCCCATTTTTTTAAACTAAAATTCAATAAAATTTGTAGTTTTATCAATTATAAAAATTTACATGATCTGAAAGTTTCTGTATTTTGGACACATTTGTTCATGATAAGCACAACCCATAGTCACAACTGACAGAACCAGCAATAGGGTCCTGGCTCATGCTTCTCTAATTCGAATCGGCAGAAGAGGGTCCAAGAGAAAATCAGGCATTTGGTGTACCTGAACCTATGACATGTAAACCAAGAACTTATTAAATGACAGATTTTGATATGCATACTACAAATAGAGGAAGTCTATCTGCATAGATATCATAGAAATCCAGTGATGAATAGAGAGCAGCACAGAAGAGAGACAATATATTCGCAGGGGTCCCAATGGCTTTTCAGTTCTCAACATTCAGTACTTCCTGTTGACTGACTAAATTTTTGACTCTGAGTTTCAAGAGATGTGTCTACATTATTATATTATTCTTTCTTTTTCTTTAAACTTTCAAGATGGTTTCTGATACTTATCACTAAAGAGACTAGCTAAGAAGATTATTATTCTGTTTTACGATTATCTGGTGGCTTGGCCTATATATTTATATGCTATATTTAATTTTAAATCTTTTTTTTTTAGAATCTGATACATTCATTTTTTAAGAGCCAACAATTCAAGTGGGTTACATGAAATGGAAAAGAACAGTTGGCAAAATTAAATTGACAAGAGGCTTTTTTTTTTTTTTACTTGTAAAATTACAATAAGGAAGATTGATATGGAGACTAAGAACTATAATCAAATTTATTAATTCACGGAATACTTTGCAAATTATATACTGAAATTTATAGCCACTGTTTTATTTCTTTATCAGTTTCAAATGAAACATTAGTATTTGGCTGAATTGGGTATTTATTATAACTCTAGCTCCAAACCTTGCCTAGTACATTTACTCAGTCCTATAATCAATAATACATGTTGATTTCACACAACACCTTTAACAAGATTAAAAACCACTTATAGAATTAAAAATTATATGTAAAGGCACAATAAAGAGGCTACTTTATTAACTGCTGAATTGCCTTTCTGGTAGAAAACAGCAGCTAACATAACATAGACATGCTGTTCAACAAATTAGAAGCAAACAGGCCACACAAATTGTTCATCTAATTATAGAAAAGTGAAATTTAGGCAGAATGGAGGTAATGTTTGAGATGGGATATTTGGCTGGATACTTTCAGAAACACAATGGAACTGAATAATGATAGTATTCTCATAGACACAATACAAAATAATTTCACTTGAAAGTCCTTTGACTTAGAGGTAATACATAATCTTGGTAAATGTAATAATACAAAAGAAGAAATGTTTTCTAGTCAGCATGATAGAGATGCCATCCAGATGCATTTTCCATTCTATAAGAAGATTAGAGTATTTTTAAAACAGGTAAAGCATAATAAACTTCTGCTTGTTTGTTTTTGCTGTTACTTTTTTATATTAATGTTTTACTTTCCTTTTCAAAACTCATCTTCCACTGCCTGTTCTTAATTATTTATTTCCTATTGTCTTCCAGCCCTTTCTTTCAACAAAATTTACTATTTTATTAGAGTACTAGTAACAAGAGTTTCTCTCTTCAATTTGTTACTTCAGTTGTCAGTTACTAAGTTTCTACTACTTGTTGCCTTACACTGGAAGTTAGTAAGACACAGAGTCATATCCCACGGGCAGATATGACAAAGAAAACCTTCTGTGAACTGTTGGTTATCTTGGCAGATGTAGTTACATGTTAAAGATACAGATTGAAGCATGGTTAATTTTAGCTGGGAGCAGAGGTCAGATTAGTTTTATTCTTAAAATAAAATTTTAAGGAGGAATTTATTGCCAGTGTAGAAAGAGTACATTCTAGGAAAAAGGAATGTTTGAACACATATGAAATTTTGGAGGTAGCAAACACTCTAAGACTATTGGCAAATAATTCACTTACACTGGACCATAGAGTGTGCAAATAAGGGTATATATCAAAAAATGATATTGAAGGGAAAATGGTCATGAAAGACTGTATAATATTATAATATGTTTCATCTATACAGTGACAAGCTATGGAAGATTTTTAAGCCTGGAGTAGAAACATATGGTGTGTTATAGAGGATTCAAACTTAGACTGAGGAGTCATTGAAGGATATCTTTTGGAGAATGACTTGTTAAAAGATAATTATCAAAAGGAGGTAAATAATGACTGTCATACAAATATAAAAAGAAATATATGTTGAAGATTTTATTTAAGTCATGAAGGAAACATCCAGAGACTAAATGACAATATTCTATATATTTGGAACTAATAAAACAAAATTAAAAAATGGACAATAGCGAAATCATATATGATAATGTTTCTGTGACCTGTAGCCTTTGCAGCAACCAGTCCAGGAAGCCAAATCACAGCTTCTATAGTACTTAGCCAAGAAGGGTCAGAATTTGGACAATGACTGCCAACTTCTCTAATGTTTATTCCTGCTTCTGACCCAGGACTAACTGAAGAAAGCCAAATGTGCCGCCTAAACCAGTCTTATAAAATGCCCCCATTTCTAGTTAGTCTGCCTCTAGCTTCCATATGCCAATAACCTCCTCTTGGGTACGCCTGAAGTCTTTTCTTCTTTTTACTATAAAGCTTTCTCATTCTCCTGATTGTCTTTGAGTCTCTGCCTAACAAAAATCATGCATGGTTGATGATTACCTTTATATAACAAACTGTGAACAAATAGCCTGTTTGTTTTAATTTGAATGGTCTTTATTTGCACAGTTTTCCTGGAAGGTCCACCAAGATAGGATCTGCACTACCACTGTGGTGGAACCTAGCCTTCAATCTGGTGTAGCACCTACAAAGGCTCCTAGTGCCTTGCTACTCAGGGCTTATTGAATTTGTGTTAATGTGCACAATTAACCTGATGGTTAGCTGCTAATAAAAGTAGAGACTAATTTCTCGTGGCTAGCAGAAAACCAGCTCTTTCTGTATCAAAACCCAGCTCTTTAGTCAACAACAAGATGAAAAGAGAATTCATCTATTTATTGATGACCAACAGCAAAAGTTGTCCAAATGTATGCTAGTCCAGTAAAAACCCCAAACTCACTAGCCTGTGAAGCTGGCTCAGACAACAAGCTTATAGGATAAATGCCTGTGTTCTACCATATGATTCTCCTTTTTATGACAAACAGCTCTTTTAGACAGTACACCTCAAAACAGAACCACAAAAGAATAGCAAAACTGGATGAAAGGAATAGTTCAATTTCTTTGAGGATAGAAACCAATAAAAAACAAATGAGAACCAATAACAAAACCTAGGTATTGAACCAAGAAAAAACAGTGAGGAATTCAATGGAGAGCAGAATTCAAACCTGATGGTTCTGACTTACTACACTGACATGGACTCAGAACTTCACTAGAGTGGTTCTTTGCTGTGCCTGTTTCAGTCAATACCTTTGTGTCTTCACTTGAGAAGGAAAACAGTATACCTGGAACATAGTGCCCCAAAGGTTTGCTGAAGTCCCTTTCTTTTTCCCCAGGTCTTTAATTAAGACTTAAAAGATACATTTCTCTTGTGATTCATTCCTGATACAGTATGTAGTTGGGTAGTTGGTGTTATACTTCATTACGAAACAAAGAAGCCTGTAAAAAGATTGCATTTACTTGCTTTCAATTCTTAGCAGACAGGGATATAAAATTTAAAAATATATATTATTTTTTCTTAATTGTCCATAATTTAGGATATTACTTCTCTAAGGAGGGAAAAACACTCTCTCATGATAGACTAAAAACTATGTAAACTAGCTTAGATTCCTCATAAAATTAAATTGGGAATATTTCTAGATTTAACATATTGGTATTGTATACAATATCAAATAAGTGAAAATCTTTTCCTGAGATTGTGACATATCTTTATGAGCTGACTAAGTTCCCAATAAGTGATCATTTCCTCTGAGAGCTGAACATAAGCCTTCTGAAACCTGAAGAAGATTGTTCCTAGGTATCACTATTTGTGCATGAGTGGTATGGACAAATCTTTGGATCTTAACTCAACTTCATGGGAACCATCAAAAATCTATTGTTGCTAATGAAATAAAGCAAGAAAAGAAAATAAAAAGTATGTAGATTAGGAGGAAAGACATAAAACTGTCCTTGTTCATGAAAGACATGATCATCTATCTAGAAAATATGAGGGAATTGATCAAAACCTTTTAAGCTAATAAACAATTATAGCCAGCTTACAGGATTCAAAGTTAATATATAAAAGGCAATCACTTTCCTGTATACCAGTAATGAACAAGTAGAATTTCAAATGAAAAACACAATACTATTAACATTAGCACACCCCAAAATTAAATTTTTGGTGTAAATTTAACAAAATCTATACACAATTTATATTAGAAAAACTATAAAAGTCCTATGAAATAAAATAACTAATAGGAGAGAGGGTTCACATTCATGCATAGGAAGACTCAATATTGTCAGGATATCAGTTATTTTCAATCTGATCTATAGATTCAGTGCATTCCTAATCAAAATTCCAGCAAGTTATTTTATGAATACAGACAAATTCACTTCAGAGTTTATACTGAGAAGCAAAAGACCCATAATAGCTAACACAATTTTGAAGGAGAAAAAGTTGGAGGACTAATGTGACCCAACTTCAAGACTTACAATAAAGCTATGGTAATCAAAACAAGGTGGTATTGGTGAAAGAATAGATGAATAGATCAACAAAACAGAATAGCCCAGAATAGACCTCCATTAATATAGTCAACTGATCTTTGACAAAATAACAAAAGCAATGCAATGGAACAAAGAGTCTTTTTAACAAATAATACTAAACACACATATGGAAAAAAAATGAATCTAGACACAGACCTTATACAAAAATTTATGCCAAATGCACCATAGACCTAAATGTAAAATAAAAAACTATGAAATCTTAGAAGATAACATAGGAGAAAACCTAGATAAACTTGGATATGGTGATGCTTTTTTGGATACAACACAAAAGACACAATTTATGAAAGAAATAATTGTTAAGCTGAACATTAAAATTAAAACTTGTACTCTGAAAGACATCGTCAAGAGAAGAAAAAGACTAGCCACAGACTGGGAGAAAATATTTGCAAAATACTCATGTGACTAAAAAGGGGTACTGAGAAAATGAATATATAAGCAATGACCAGATCCTATATGAAATGAAACTGTTACTCATAACCTCTGAAGCAACCAGCCTGGAAAGCCAAACCCAGTGTTAGTACTTGGTCAAAGACTGCCAACGTTTCTAATTTTTCTCCCCACTTCCAACTCAGAATTAACCTGGAAAAGCCAAATACGCTCCACAAACTAATCACATAAGGTGCCCCAGTTTCCCCTGTCAACATCCTTCATTCAGAATACCTGGTCTTCCCTTTTTTTCACTACTTCCTGAATCCTCTGCTTGCCTTTGAATCTGCCAAATGCAAGTGGTAGTGGCTGTCTTCTTTGCTATAGCAAACTTAGAATAAATAACCTATATTTTTCTCATTTGCTAGTCTTTGTTTCTACATAATTAATAAAAGAAATATACATATTTATAGATTAACAGTATAGAAGTAAATGTGCACATGAAAACAAAGTTTTTTTTTTTCACGATGGCAGAGGTTAGTTGGAATAGAGGAAGAAAAGTAAGTGAACTTACACAGGATTGGACATAATTTGCATGTCTATAAGTAAGAATTGCATTACTCTTCATCTAACATAATAGAGCATAAAATAGCTTTCACAGCATTGCTCTCAGAAAGTCCTAAAGAGTATCCACCAAGAAGATCTGATCTGTACAACACACAGCTTTCCATTGTAGCACAAATTTTTTCCTATGTGTTCTTTAGCTAAACTTGAGTTTTGAGTAGGAAAAAATTAGGTATGGGACAGGAGTTAGTAAGAGATTCTTTACCACATTGTTCTTGGTGACTCCTTAACTTATTTCTTCTAGATCTCTACCTCTCAAGCTACCTGCATATCCAGCAGTTACAAGGACAGCCCTCTCCCATGCCCCACTCTTCCACTTCCATGAGAGTTCCCTGTCACCACAAATGTGCTTGTGGAGGCCAAGTTGAAATCCTTCATATATTTTTATGAAGCAGAACAGATTTTACTACTTTTATTTTATAGTTAATGAAAATAAGAGCAAAGAGTTAGTGTGAGTAATCTGATATAAGGTCTAGTACATGATTAGACCTCATATGAGAGGGCTCCAATGTCCACTTTCTTTACTTTAAAATATACAATGAGATTTATGCCCATGGTCCCATTTCAAGGCCTGTGTCTTACTGAACACATTTCTATGGCACAAAGTATGAGGATTTTGAAGTAAAAATAAAACTAACCTCCCCCTCCCTTAAAAAATAACAATACAGACTAGCACAAACTATGAAGAAATGTGTCATATATTAGCAAGTACTTATTTCTTGTTTGGTAGTGAATGTTGTAAGTATAACTTTGAGTAGCCAATGTGCACTCTGATATGCCAGGTTACTTTTCTGCCTTAGTTTATTATTTTTGATGTCTACTCATTAGAGTTTATAGCACTGCATATTTGTTCAGTCATCCGATTTTTTATTAAAACAGATTATGTATTTTTTAATCTCCAATTCTCTATTAATGGTGCACAAATTAGGAAAAGTGATTTAGTTTCAGATTCTAAGCAGTGCCATCTACTGATATAAAATTAATTGTCTTTCTGTTTGATGTATCATCTAATTTGGGTATTGGCTCTTACCCAAAGCATTGGAGAAATAGTCTCTCTCTAATTGCATTTGGTGATTGGCACCTAGATTCCTACCAGCCCAGCAGGTTACCTAGCAGCTTTCATTCTTACCCACTGCCTCCCTTGTGGGTTCCTGCTTTTGTAAAGATACAAGATTAACTGTAAATGTTATAGATTATTCTCCCATTCCAAATGTGAGGTTATAATGGTGAAGTTATTGGAGTTTATATATATATATATATAAACTCTTGTGAAGTCATTAGAAGTTTCATGTAGAAGTTTATTGCAGGCTGATCCTCATTAACGATCATTTTGCAGGAATCATCTGTTGACATAATTTTGTGTTGGATAGTGGGCATATGCAGAACTGAGGTTCATTTCTTAACAAAGGGCCATATGTTTTAACTTCATTACAATGCACATTTATTTATACATTTATTAAATATTATACCTACTAAGTATAAATTTCTCTATCAAATACTGAAGGATATGAAAGTATATAAAACATAATGAATTTATATGATAAAGTTGTGTTCAGAAATTATTATAATACAAGGCAGCATTTTTTTGTAGTATAAGAGTACTATTACCAATAAATACTGTTGGGTTCCAGAAAGAGAGAAATCATATTTTTAAATCACTCATGATTTTGGTGGAGCTCTGGATAGGTGAGATTTTGAGAATAAGAGAGACTATCATAAACAGAAACAATGTTATTAGTCACAGCTGGTACAATCCACGAGATGTCCAGGAAACTGGAAGGCATACATTTAGTTGTAAGGTAGGTTTTATCTAAGAGGATGAATAGTATGTTTTAAACAAGGAATTGCCATAATGCAATGATATTTTAGAAGGGTTAATCTGTTGGCAATGGCAAGATGGATTGTGAAGACTTGCCATGAAAACAGAACGAGTGAGTCTAAGCTGAGAGAAGGTGTAAAGTTAAGAGTATTATATTTGTCTGATTTTTATCTCTTATTATCTATCTAATAATATACATTCTCATATTAAATCTGGTTATTAGAAAACTATATTAACAGGTTAATGGATTCAGAAAGGAAGAAATTGGGCATGTCATATTTTGAAGAAAATAACTAAGAATTCTTTGGGTTGACTATGTAAAATGAAATAAAAAGTAAAAGTTGATTTGGATGACCATGTGTTTTGATTTTAGATGTCATAAAGATGTATAGCAAAAATAGAAAAGTCAGGTGAAAGTGTGCTTAGAAGGAAAAATAATCAATTTAAGCTCTGTTGAAATTGAGTCTCCTAGGATATCTACTTCAATGTGTGAATCTAGAAATATAATTAGAATCTAGGTAGTAGGAATGGTTAGTAATAAAGATTTGGAAGTCTTCAATACATATCTTAACATTGGATTTATGAGACCATATTCAATTACTTAGTGACATAAATTTACACATACATTTTCTTCTACACTCTAAATCCAACTCTGAATATTAAAATAATACCTCATTCATTTCAACTACTCAAATAAGAATTTGTGATAATTTGAAAGCAGCTATGCCATCTGTGAAAAATGAGACATGCCAAGTAAATCCATAGGGTAATCAAATTTGTAGGTTGAGGAAAGAAATGGTAAACTGCTCAGGAGAACAAATTGTTTTTAAACATTTGAATATATTAGAGGAAAGCAGTCATTAAAAAAAAGGAATCACGTATCTTCTTTAATAGATTACAAACTTTCAGAGGTAAAGAACAACATTTTATATGTAAGTTTGACATACTAATTGAAATACTTTGAGTAATTTAAAATACTTACTGGCTGAAGAAATAATTGACTACACTATTTCAAATACTGCTTTCAACATAAGCAATAGTGGTAAAGAAGAAAAGTCTAGAGGCTGTCAGGCATGAGTTGGTACACTGAATATGATACTTATCAGATGTGTGATTTTGGAAAAAATAACTATTAAGCATAATTATAATAATAACTACTTCATAACTTTATAATGAGGAAAAAATAAAAATAATATATATGATGACATTAATGAAGATATAATTTATACTCAATAAATTTAAGACAAAAACGACTCTCATAACGCATATTAATAAAAACTCAGTGTTCTGTCTACTTTAACCTCATTCTACTCCTAAAGAGAATGTAGATGGATACATATTGGTTAAGTTAAAATGTACTGATTGGGTCACATTACCTTCATTGAAGCTCTCACTATTCTTAAAGTAAAAAGAGAACAAACTTGGTGTCTACCTAGGGCTAACTTTTGTCATGTTTTCTCTTTTTAATGAGAGACTGGAGAACAAAGCCAGGTTTATAGATTTCTCTGCTTTGAAATATGTTCTTCCACAAGGTCACCCGGAGTAAGAGTCTAGGACAGTTTTATTCTAGGTATTGGAGGAAAAAATTTATCTCTTGTTAGCTATGTTGTTTTTGAGCTGACTTCTTGATGACTGATATGCTTTTCCTGGCCTGGCCTGTTGTGCCACCAGAATTGCCATAGTTTGGTTGAATATTACTATGAACTAAGGCAAAGGTTTGAAAGAGGTTGCTCCACCACTATCAGTTCCAGGCCTTAGAAAATGGACTCTAAGTTGAGTAAAAGCAGTCTTCCAATTGTCCAGTCAAGATATATGAGACTACATTAACATTTGTGGCCAGATTTCATGGTAACATAGAATTAAAATGGGGAGAATGGAGAGTTGCAGTGACTTCACTGAATCAGGAATTTGAAATTTCTTTTATCTGTTTTTATCACAATTACATATTTGTATATTCATTAGTTCCCTTTACAATATTGCTATTTCTTACTTTGGTTTTTGTAATGATGTATATACAAAACCAGATATTTACAGTAGGTATTCATAATTTATCTGTAATATCTTGTGTTTCATAAATATTTATTGAGTTTCTCCTCTTTGTAAGTCAATATGCTAAGAATTCTGAAGCATGCCGAAAGGATTTATCTATGTACCATTCTAGTGAGACTTTCAGAATATGGGAGAAATGTTATATAAATAATACAATAAGATGAAGGTAAATATTTTAAAATTTGAGAGCAGTGATGACATTAAGATAAGAATAGGTAACAGTTACACATGCAAAGTTTGAGATAAAGACAGCATAAGTAAGCTGAAAATTCAAGAGAGGTCAGTGCTAAGAGTGGAGCGAGCTAAGGAATATATGACAGCAATACAAACAAACAAATCCATGAAAGTAAGAATGTAAAGAAAGACTTTTTCTTTGATAGGAGTGTAATATACTATTACAACAAGCTCTCAAGTTATTTTTGGCATTCACTTCTTTAAAATATTTATTGAGCATCTACTGTATGTCAGATACTGGGGGATTTGGCAGTGAACAAAATAGTCTAAAAACTGTCTACGTGGGGCATACAGTTTAACAAATGACAAAAAAAATTAAACATATACATAATATATGAAGATAAGAGCTTTGAAGAAAAATAAAACACTGTAAGAAGACAGTGCTGGAGTTGGAGAAAAGAAATTTTATTTAATATAGATGGTTACTAAGCAAATTACAAAGCTTAAGGGCATGTGGTAAGTATGTGGATATCTGGGGAATGAACATTTCTGGAAGAGGGAATAGGATATGTAAAGTCTCTGAAGAGAAGACATGTTTGATATACTTCTGTTTTAAAAAATACCACTGAGGTTAATGTCACTGAAATGCAATGAGCAAGGTGGAGAGGAGTGCATGCCTACAGAAGTTAGTTTGGGAGTTATATTGGGTGAAGATATATTGTAAGAATGTTGACTTTTTCTGAATGATAAATGAGTGAGATGTCATTCTGAGCAGAAGAGAGAGTGGCATGATCTGAATTGTATACTTGCTATGGACAGGGAGACAAAAGACAAGGACAGGAAGATGAGTTAAAAGTTGATGGCAATAACTCAAGCAAAAGATGTGGGTGGCCTGACCCAGCATGTTAATGTGTAAATGGTCAAAATGTTAGTTTCAAGGTATATTTTTATGATTAAGCAAATTGAATTTGCTGATGTATTGAGTATGTAGTTTGAGTTAGAATCAAGTACTTTTGCTCCAGGCAACTGGAATAAATGGAGTTGCCATTTTCTAAGATGGGAGAGAAAACACATTTTAGGAAAAAATTTGAAATTTGGTTTTGGGGATTTTGAGTTTGAAGAGAGTAGAAGTAAAGAAAGTAATGTTTACAGAATTTAAGTTCAAAATATAAAAATTTAAGACCTGAAAATATAATTAGAAAGTGCAACCAGTTAGTAGGAAAACCAGGAGAAAGCAGTAATGTGGAATCAGTTTTTTTTCATAGAAACCAAAGTTTCCTGTATTTGTGAATTTTTTTCCCCTCATAGAAACCAAAGTCTCTTGTTTTTGTGTTCTTTTTAAAAATTTTATTTTATTAGTTTCAAGTATATAGTACATTGGTTAGACATTTACATAGTTTATAAAACAATCCCCCTGATTGCTTTTTCTCTGCTCTGGCTCTCTGCCTAACCATTACATTAATGCTGACTGCATTCCCTATGCCATGCTCCCCATCCCCATGATTATCTATCAGCTACTAATTTGTACTTTAACCCTTCACCACTTTCTCCCAGCCCCCACTACCCCTTCCCGTGGCCATCACTAGACTGTCCTCTATATTTGTGTCTGTTTTTGGTTAGTTTATTCTTTTTCTCTTAGATGCTGTTAGGTAAAATCATATGGTATTTATCTTTCTCTGTCTGATTTATTTTACTCAGCATAGATCTCCCCATGTTTTTGCAAATGATAGGATTTTATTTTTTTAATAGCTGAATAATATTGTTTATATGAACCATATTCCATTGTATATATGAACCATAACTTTTTTATTCAATTGTCTGTTGATGGGTGCTTAGGTTGCTTCCATATCTTGGCCACTGTAAATTGTGCTACCATGAATGTAGGGATTCATAGACCTTTAAAAATTATTGCTTGGGGTTTCTTTGGATAAATACCTAGAAATGCAATTGCTGGGTCAAAAGGTGATTCTGTTTCTAAGTTTTTGAGAAATATCCAGACTGTTTTTCATAGTAGCTGTACCAATTTGCAATCCCATGAACAATGTATGAGAGTTCTCTTTTCTCTGCATCTTTGGCAACACTTGTTCTTTTATTTATTGATGATAGTCATACTGACAGGTGTGAGGTGATATCTCATTGTGGTTTTAATTTTCATTTCTCTGAGGATTAGTGACCTTGAGTATCTTTTCATATGTCTATGGTCATCTGTATTTCCTCTTTGGAGAAATGTCTATTCAGATCTTCTGTCCATTTTTAATTGGATTTTATTTTATTGTTGGTTGTATAACTTCTTTATGTATTTTGGATATTAACCTCTTATTAGATGTATCATAAGCAAATATCTTCTCCCATTCAGTTGATTGTCTTTTTCTATTTTATTTTATTTACATATTTTTTATTTTTAAAATTTTAATTAGTTTCAAGTATATAGTACATTGGTTAGATATCTATATAGTTAGCAAAATGATCCCCTCAGTTGCTCCCACTCTCTCCTGACTCTCCACCTAGTCAATGTAGTAATGATAATTGCATTCCCTATGCTGTGTTTCCCATCCTCATGACCATCCATTAGCTACTAATTTGTACTTCTTTAACCCTTCAGTCCATTCTCTCAGCCCCCCAAACTCCTTTCCCCTCTGTCCATCACCAAATTGTCCACTATATTTACAAGTCTGTTTTGATTAGTTTGTTCTTTTTATTCCTTAAATTCCACAGATAATTGAAATCATATAGTGTTTATCTTTCTCTGTCTGACTTAAATACCTTCTAGGTCCATCAAAGCAATATCTTTTTCCATCCCCTTACTTTTCATATGTAGGGGTCTTGTTTTCTTATCTTTTCAGTCACTCTATCTTTTGGGTGGAACACTAAATTCTCTTCCATTTAATGTACTTATTGATAGAAATGTAGTTGTTACCATTCTTTATTCTTGTTTTTGATACATGTATTTTCTTCTTAAAGAAGTCTCTGCAACATTTCCTATAATATTGTCTTAGTGGTGATAAATTCCTTTAGCTTATTTTTGTCTGGGAAACTCTTTCTCTGTCTTTCAACTCTAAATGATAACTTTGCTGGATAAATTATTCTTGGTTGTATATTCCTGGGTCTTCATCCTGTGGAATATTTTGTGCCAAGCCCTTCTGTCCTGCATAGTTTCTTTTGAGAAATCAGCGACCAGTCTTATGAATGTTCCCTTATAAGTAATTATTTCTTTTTTCTTTCGATGCTTTTAGTATTCTTTATTTGTATTTAAACTTTGGCATTTTAATTATGATGTGTCTCGGTGTGGGCTTCTTTGGATCCCTAATTCTTGGAATTCTTTGAGCTACCTGGGATTTTGTGTCCATTTCTTTCACCAAGTTAGAGAAGTTTTCCATTATTATTTCTTCAGCTGTTCAACATCTCAATTTTCTTCTGTTATGCCCATCAGATGGATATTTGGAGCCTTAATCGTGTCCCATATCATTCTTAAATTATTTCTATAGTCTTGGCATCTTTTTTCTTGTCATTCTGATTGAGTGTCCTGATTGGCTTTCCTGTCCTCTAGATAGGGCATTTGATCTTCTTTTTTATTTATTTTGTTTATTCCATTAAATATACTTCTCACCTCAGATAATGTGTTCTCCATTTCAGACTTGTTTTCTTTTATAATTTCCATTTTCTTTTTTATCTGTTTTTTTGAGTTCTCTACACTTCCCAAAAGTTCACTGAGCATCTTTATAACTAGTGTTTTGAACTCTGCATCTATTAGATTACTTGACTTCATTATATCTGGATCTCTATTCTGTTCTGTCATATGGTTTCTGCTTCTTTATCTTCCCATTTTGGCTGCCTTCCTATGTCTGTTTCTATTAACTAAATAAAGCTCCTAAGTCTCCTAGTCTTATTAGCATGGATTTGTAAAGTAGTTGTCCAGTGGCACAGCTCTGAGAGGGGTTTCAGCTGCGGGCCAAATTTAACCCAAGCCTGTGCTCCTCTGGAGCCACCTTTTAGGATTCAGTAAGCAATCCACAGATGCTGTGCTTATAGTTTCCTCAAAAGGCCACACCAGAAACCAAGGCCAGCTGCCTTCATCAGTGTGTCTCAGAAAGGAGTACCTGACTTGCTGAAGGTACATCTGAATGTGACTTGGATAGGGCAGGGTTTCAGAGAGTCCTCTGGGCAGAGTCATCTCTGTTATCCAGTTTGATGACATCACAGCTATGGTGGTGCTGTGTCTGGTGCACTGGTAGCGAGGAGGGCTCAACAGGGAGCAATGGATCTCACTGGCATTTCTGTACAGAACAGGTCTCACCTTGATCCTTACTCTGACAATGTCTCCCTGTAGTCTCTGGGACTACACGCCCCCTGCATGCAGCTGAATTGGCACAGGTGCTCAGAGTAGCAAGTCCATCACCTTTAAAATCTTCTTGCAGACATGGCCCCTTTAAGAAGCTTCTGCTGCTTCCAGGGCCTCCTTCTCACTCATCCGCTGGAGACTAGACAGCCCCATCTCCTTGCCCTGTCCTACCTTCTGACATTGCAGGGTGCTTTCTTGGATTTCTCCCTAGTTATATGGCTTGTTCATCTAGATCCTAGGCAAATTTTCCTTGCTACTGCTCTTTGTTTCCATCACAATTTTGTTTTGGTGGCCAAAGGGATGAACACAGCCTCATCATCTACATTTTTTTCTCCTTTCCTAGTTGGTTGTCTTTACGTTTGTTGATGGTTTCTTTTGCTGTACACAAACTTTTTAGTTTGATGTAGTTCCATTTGTTTATTTTTTCTTTTGTTTCCTTTGCTTGCGGAGATATATCCAAAAAGAAATTACTATTAGCAACATCAAAGAGTTTACTACCTATATTTTCTTCTAGATGTTTTATGGTTTTGGGTCTTACATTTAAGTCTTTAATTTATTTTAAGTCTATTCTTGTATGTGATTTAAGAAGGATATCAGTTTCTTCTTCTTCTTCTTCTTCTTTTTTTTTTGCATGTATCTGTTCAATTTTCCCAACATCATTTGTTGAAGAGACTGTCTTTACCCATTTGTATATTCCTGACTTTTTTTTTTTTATCATATATTAAGTGAATGTATAGGTGTGGATTTATTTCTGGGCTCTCTATTCTGTTCCACTGATCAAATGTATCTGGTTTTATGTCAGTACCATGCTGTTTAGACTTGTAGTACAGTTTAATATCAGGTAGCATGATACCTCCAACTTTGTTCTTTCTCAAGATTGCCGTGGCTATTTGGGGTCTTTTATGGTTCCTTATTCCATATAAATTTTAGAATTATTTGTTCTAGCTATCTGAAAAATGCCATTGGTATTTTGACAGGGATTGCATTGAATCTATAGATTGCTTTGGGTAGTATGGCCATTTTAATGATGTTGAGTCTTCCTACCCAGAGCACAGTATATGCTTCCAGTTATTATTTTTTATAGAGAAGTAATTAATGTATCAAATGATACTTATAGTTCAATTACGATGCCAAATAAGTGTTAAAGATTTAGAAATGGAAGAGTTAAATAAAGTATTTTGATGATTTGATTGTCAAATAGGCATGATAGACTAATAAGTTCAGCCAAAAAAAGAAAATTAAAGAGAGTGTACAAGGACTAGGATTTCCCAAAATGATATGTGTTCATTCAGAGTAGCTTTCTGCATGAAAAAAAATGACAGTTTTTTGTTTTTGATTTTGCTTTTCTCCAGTGGGAGGACTTTATCATTCTGTATATCACACTTAGAGTTCCGCAAACACTCAAATTCAAATTCAATTTTTAAAAAAAATTAAAAAAAAAATTTTGGCCCCATATTTTTCCCAGCCACTGCTCATTTCTTTATACCCTTTTATAGAAAGCTATGTGTCATCAAAGTTTTCTATTTCCCCACCACAAGGCACATTTCTTAAGGTTGCTCTGTAAATAAATAAAATAACATAGGGAAGTATCCACCCATTGAAATATAGATCCACCTCTTATAACAGATTGAATCAATCTCAGCATAACTCTGTTTAGTGATGAGAGCATGATGGATAGCTGCCTTCTTTTCTTTTGCTGAACCTAGTCATGTAAGTTTTCTCTTTACCCAGTGAAAGCTGTTCCTTAACCCATGCTGTGTTATGTGGAATCATTCTTTGTATTATGAAAGCATATGGAAGATGCTTTTAAAAGTGCTGCAGTATTCTCCTCCCTATATTTATATTTCTTTGAAATGTGACTTTGCAGGTTTTCCCCATAATGATGTGGATTCTTTTACCCACCTCTGGATTCTGGGCCTGCTTTGACCAGTAAAATGTAGCCAAAGTGATACTGTGCCAGTTCTGAGAAAAGATCTCAAGAGGCCTGGCACACTTAAGTTCTTTGTGCAGGTGAGGCTATTCTAGACAAGACACCAGATCTACCAGCTGTCTGCAGAAGAATGAGCTAAACCTAGATCAGCAGAAATACCCAACTTCCTGTAGATTTATGATGAAAATAAATGTTTATGTCACTAAGTCTTGGTATAGTTGGTTATGCAGAAATAAATAACCCTTATAGAGTGCATATAGAAGATGAGCTTTCTATAAAAGGGTATAAAGAAATGAGCAGTGGCTGGGAAAGATATGGGGCCAAAAGCTTTTTTTTTTTAATTTTGGGATAAATTAAAATTTATTTTTTTATGGTGTTAGAAATGAAAGAATAGAAAAGGGACAACAGTCAATTGAGAATATTATTAGATTGTAAATTCCATAAAGACAAATTTTTGAGTTTTTTTTACTGTTGTGTCTCAGTGTCTAGAATAGTATCTGGTATATAGCAATTACTAAATAATATTTCATTGAATAATTAGTGAATACAAATATAGAGACATAGACATATCTTTGTATGAATCATCCAAAAATATTTTAAATTTTATACATTAAATATTAAACTTCTAAGTTCATTCATAAAATCTTCTTCTCAGAACTATACTCATTAGTTTAACTTCTATTCACTTATTTATTTGACAAATATTTATTTGTTAAGTGAATTCTAGGTGCCAGATGTTTTAAGGACTGGGAATAGAGATATGATCCAAAGAGACAAGACCAATTCTTTGGTAGAAAGTGCTGTGGAAGAAAAACAAAAACAAAAACAAAACCAGAAATACTTAATTAGGTATCATTCCAAGAAAGAATGTAAAAGTTATAATAATATTTAACAGGGGAGCTATAGAAGGTATTTTGTAGTATGTCAACTAGAAATTTAGAAAAATCTTTTATTTCTCTTTTTTCTCATCCCTTATGCTCAGTGATAAACCAATCCGTTTTGATTCTATACTGTTTCTTTTATGCTCATTTTCACTGCTTTGCATCAGAGACCAGGACTTAATATCTATTTCTTGAACTATTTCAAAAACCTTTCAATTATCTTTCTTCACCTACATTACTTTTATTTTTATCAAGTGTCTCCTTTTCTAAAAAGCACAGAAAATATTTTCTCTGTATGGCCCTTTCAGATCTATCCCCAAGCTAATTTTCCAAACTCTTCTTTAATTGTATTCCTTTATGTTTAGTTTAAGTCAATGTAGAAACTCTTCTTCCATAGCAATTCTTTATATTCATTTGTAAGTTTATTTAAAATATTCACCATTTAGTAAATAATACATAATTTGCATCATATATGCCTTTGTAAGGGTAGTTTTTCATCTTCAGAATGGCTTAACCCTTCTATCTCCAAGTTGTTCATATTGATCTTATTATTTATAACTGCTAAGTGTTTTCAACAAGCTTCTTTTTAATTCTTAATTATAAATGTCTTGTTTTACTTTGCATTGTATTTTAAGATTTACAAATGCATTTCATCTGCTATATTTTGTTACTCATTGGCAAAAACTGTGTTTTAACCATATTTGAAAATATCTATCTTGATTCACTGTACTTCCTAGATGTGAAATACTTAGTTTTGATTTATTGATTTCAAAAGCCATTTAAATTATAGTTTTTTAGTTAGTACTCAGTTATTCTAACCCAGAAGTTTACAAGTGTTTCTAAATAATAACAGATTATCACTGAAAATTATTAATTACTTACTATTTTATTATATTAATAAGGGCAAGGGGACAAAGTAATACAGTCTACAGAAGACAACCTCTTGAGCACAAGAGGTTGGATGATGCATCAATTTTGAGAGGAGTGAGACATGGATGTGGAAAAAAGAAAAATACCAGTACTATTTCAAACAAAGGATCAGCAATTCTGGCAATATTCCCAAATTTCTCACCACTTTTGACAAAACGTAACTGATCTCATTTAAGTATATACGCACTTGTACAAATACTATTTTTCATGTTTTTGAAATTTGCAGCATTAATTATATCTGAGATGAGAGGAGACACCACATTTCATAGTAACAGATAATAAGGGGAAAATTAAGAAACCTAAGCCATTTTCCTCAGCAGAAGATGAGTGGAAACAAATAGTAATGCTAAAGAAGAAAGACACTTTAAATTAGGCAATGCTACTCACTCACTGTTATAGGCATGATTGTAATTTATAGTCTTTGACATCAGTTCACTTAAAATGCCAAAATTATCATTTTGTCTGATTAATAATGCCTCAAAAGGATCTTTTCTGCACCTACAGTGGGACAGCTGAATATGGCTGGAAAGAACACTGTACCCTGATGATTTTTTATTTTATCTTAAATTCAAGACAGTTCATCTTCAATGCAGCCATGCAATCCTGCCACATTTCTCTTGTCTTTTCACAACTCAATTCCTCACTTTCTAAAATTTGAATGTTTTCAGGCTTAGTCCTAGTGTCTATTCTCTTCTCTACTTAGACATGACCTTTTATTATGTCATTCCATCTTTGCCTTTAAATATCTTCTATTTCTGTTGCAGTGCATATTTTATATCCAGTTCAAACTTGTCTCCTGACCTATCAACTTTTATGTAACTGTCTATTCAACATTTTGATCTGTGTATTTTTTAAGCACCTCACATCCAACATATCCAAACATGTTCCCACAAACCTGCTTCTTTCATAATTATCCCCAAACTATATAATAAACATACTACCATTCCAATTGGCCAGATAAAATGTATTTTCTTCTTTTTTGTTCCATTGCTTTCTATATCAGCAAATATATGTTCACAAATATATACATAGTTATCAGACTGTCCCCATGTCACTAACGTTGTTATCACCATGGTCCAAGCCAAAAACTACTCTTTCCTAAAATTATTTCAATTCCCTCTAACTTGAAACAGTTACAGACTTATTCCATCACTGCATGTTCCAAGCTTTACACCCATATCTGCTCCCTGACTCCCTCTATATGCTGCCCACAAGCCTCAGCTTATTTGTCCCCCAAGGGTTTTTTTCTTTGTTTGTTTGTTTTCGTTGCTTTCTCAGTGACTATGAACCAGTGATGGTTAACCAGTGAACTTCTTGGTCACTTATTCTATGGCATCTGATTCCCATTTAGAGAAAGGAGACTCCCTTCCAATTCTGTCCTTCCTTAGGTTTGTTCCCTCAGTTCTTACTCGATTGCCTGGATGAGAGATTTCAGGTCTGTCCAAAATTTAGAGAATTTGGATTCAAAATGTGAAAATTATGAAATTCAACCAGTTAGTAAGGAGGAAAACCAGTATAGAACAGTGATTTGGAATCTGAGTAAAAAAAATTTTTTTTTTTGTGGAGTTAAGTATAAATTTACTGTCCTATCTTTGTTGCAAATGTAGAAATTCTTTATATTGAAATTCTACTGTTCAAAGTGCTATGTACTTTCTTTCTCTTTATTGGACCCAGACTGACATATTGCTCTCCCTGCTTCTACTAGTCATTCCCTATAGCTTATTCACCACACAACAGCCAGAGGGATTCTGTTAAAATTCTCATGTCAGATGAGGTCCTTTCTCAGATTAGAGACTTCCAGTAGCTTCCAGTTTCACAGAGAGTAAAAGCCAAGAGGCATTTATTATTTGACCTCCCACTACTCATTTGATATCTACCCTTGCTTTCTGCTATACTGGTTTCCTTGTTCTTGCTTGAAAACAACATACCTAGAAGGTGTTAACTCAAGGTCTTTGACTTTGCTTTTTGCCTGCCCTTGAATACTATTTGCCCAGATGTCCAATGTCTCAGTAGTTCATTTACTTCAGTTCACAACTCAGAGTAAATATGTCTGAGAGGCTTTCCCTGAACACTCCGTAAAATAGCAATTATTATACCCTCCTCCATCCTGTACCATCCCAACACTGTCTCTCTTTATAAACTTGCTTTATTTTCATCATAGTTCTTGGCCCTACATTTTTAAATCATTTGTTTGCTTATTGTTAGTCTTTTTCAAATATAGTGCAGGATAGAGGTTTTGTTTTCTTTGCTACTATTTCACCAAGACCTAAATAATTCCTGGCATATTATAGGTGTTCAATACATATTTGTTGAATGAGGGAATTTCTTTGAAGATAATTATTGTTGTAGACTTTAGAATAATAAATACATAAGTTATAATTTTTGCTTTTACCATAATGAGATCTGACTTCTTTTCAATTATAATTTATTTAGGACAAAGACAATATCCTAGTCATAGAGTTCTCTGTGGTCTTAAGCAGTATGTTTTTCTTGTCTACCTTTTTAAAAAAACATTCAGCTTTCTGGAGGTATAATTGACAAATAAAATTGTAAGATGTTAAAGTATAGATAATAGTGATTTTAAATAAGTACACTTAAGTTCTACTCTCAGCAAATTTCAATTATGTGTTGTAGTGTTATCAACTATAGTCATGTGTTTTACATTAGATCCTTAGAGCTTACTCATTTTATAGATAAAATTCATAGTACCCGTTTACCAACCTCTGTCTATTTTCTCTACTCCTAAGCCCACAACCACTTTGTCTAATATATTTACAAAATCTCCTATTTTCACTGCAGTGGTTGTTCATAACATTACATTTCTCTAAAAAATTTTTCAGGTGATGCTTATGCCTTTGTAATCATCTAACTTTTAGGTTGTAAAATAAACCAATGTTCAGGCAACATTACTTAGTCTGTCTGCTCATGTTCATGCATTTATATGTGTTTTGAAACTTACTCTGGCAATTCACGGATTTTCAAGTCTATAAAGCAGGATACTAACTGAATTTCTCTTTCCAAAGTTGAGGGTGAGAGATAGAGAATTATACCAGTATCAGGAGCACATATAGACAAGTGATATTTTTTTTTAGCTATATTTATCCTCTCAGAAAAATACTTGTATAATTCCCTCAAGAGAATAACAATTTTCTGCTGTAAAATATCCAACTCTTCAATAATTAATTTCTTTCTTTCATCCTTAAGAAATATTTCTGGGATGTCTGAATGACCTGCTTCCAAAGATCTCACTGGTTACTCTAGTTCAAACAAATTAAGATCCAAGAAAGATGCTATAGGCATAGACACATAAAAGGAAGAACACTAGTGCTGAGTAATAGAAGAACTGAAAAACTATCAACATCCTGAATATTTCTTAAGGCAATAGAAAATTTTTTCTGCTGTAGAATCAAACAGTTCTTATAATCCCAACCACCAAAGGAGTAGCTACTTGATTTACTGATAATATAGAGAAAAACACAAACTGAAGATAGTCATTGATATTTCAGGCAACTCTGGTTATTCTAAGTTATATAGAGTTTCTTCACTGAAAGTAATAATACGGGCAATTTGCAAATATACCAATATACAGATTTATTTAATAGTGAACCGTGTTAGAGTTAGAATTATTTGAATTGTCGTCTAGTCTTATGGTAGCAAAAAATTAGATCATTTATATATTTGTGCTTCTATGACATATATCAATTGGGACACTTTAGGTGAATGTAATTGGAAATGAAATAAATGCAATGATGTTGCTTTAATTACTTGGAGCTCTAAAAGTCAGAGTTTGCAAAATGAATCTTTTGAGTTTCCAAAGTCATTTTGTTTACATAGATAAATACATCATTTTTGTTACATATTGGTCAGCGATAACAGCATTTTGATTGTTAAATCTAAATCTGGATATATAGAATGAAGTGAAAATTTATAAGTATACAGATAATTCAAAATTTCTGCACACATTAACCAAAATTATAGAGAAGAAATTGTCTAATTTGTAATTGAAGTAGAGTACAATAATTGTTGACTGAAGGGCATGCAATTGTAATTCAGGATAGGTTGATTGGCACTAAAAATTATTGCAAGTACATATTGAGAATACACATCTTTGATGATAAAAACAGATGATATATAGTGTTTAACAAGACAATAGAACATGTAATTGGATAATGTACTTTGTTTTCTGTTGCAGAATAGGTGAACATAAACAAAAGTATTACTATCATATACATCAAAATTGGATTTCTGCTACAAATTCTTAAATGGATTAATATTAAATTAAAAATAAAAAGAGAAGCATTAGTCCAAAACAGCTCTATAAAAGGAATAGAGGAAAACACTAATTATTGATGTCATTCCACCATCTGAAGAATTTAACAATGGAATCCAAATTGGTCTTCTATATTGTAGCAACAAAGTATGCATTGAGAAGATATTTAAGCACTTAAAATTGACAGAGGAACGTCATCTTAAATTAACAGGCTAGAAAAGAAATTGGAAAGGTTATTATGTGTAATCTTTTGTTCTTTACGTATTTAGGAAAGTGCATTTGATAGAGTTTGTACATAAATAAAAGTATTTTTTTCTGCTAAAAATATTGTGCCTATTACAGATTACTAGATACGGCTGCAAAATATGCAAATTTATAGGGTATCTAGATAATTGACTTATTTTACTTTTTTGCACTTTTTAAAAAGTGACAATCATTGCAAACATTTCCCTAAACTTCTCATGAAGAAATCTTTAAAAGATTTGAATTGCTTATCTTACAGAGAATAACAAGATGGCAGTTGATTAAATTTCTACCATGTTTGAAATATTTCTATCATATTCTCAAAGGTCAGTTCTTAAAAATGTCTACATAGTACCCCTGAAGAATGTGAACTTAAATTAAAATCCAAATGTATCATTAATTACTTTCAGATGCTCAGTTAATCAATCAGTTAACTGTGAGGTAGTAGAGATTTCATCTCTAGATGTCATTAGGAAAACTAGAAATGAATATATATATATTCTGTACAATAGAAGATCAAATATTTATTCTTATATTTCTAAAACTTAGTTCTGGGTAAAGCATCTAGAAACAATTTTATGTAAACACCAGATAATAAAATACCTGTCTTTACTCTTGCTCACCTACATTCTATTTTCTATCCGACAGTCAGAATGACCCTACTAACACTTCCTCCTCTGCTCAAATCATTGCAATGAAGGTCCTTAAAATGTCCTGCAATACCCTCCTATACTGACTTCTAGCACTCCCTCTTTGACTCTATCTCCTGTCATTGTCTCTCTTGTTCCTTTTGTCAAACCAGTGGTTCTTAAATCATGGTTGGGGTTAGAGGGTATGATGATTTTAGTCTCCTTCTTCCCAGGCAGGGACAGTTAGCAAAATCTGGAGACATTTTTGGCTTTCACAACTGGAAGTATGGGGTTTTTAAGGAGGGTTGTTACTGGTATCTAGTGGGGAGAGGATAGGGATGCTGCTAAATATTTTACAACATACAAGGCAAACCTCCACAAGTGGCCCTAAATGTCAATAGTATAGAGACTGAGAAATCCCTGTATTATAGATATAATAATGCCCTTGGGAGTTCCATATGAAAAACATATAAGAACATACTAAGAATATCACACCCTCTGGCCTTTTCACTAAATATTGCCTCTCTAGAACATTCTTTTTCTAATGCCTTTCTCTAGAACACTCTTTTACTGATAGATATATGCTCTTATTTTATTCAGATCTTTCTCAAATATTACCTTAAGAAGTCCTTTTATAACTACCTGTCTATAGAGAAGTACCCTCTATCATTAAATCTACTCTTTTCTTTAGTACTTCAATATATAGCCAATATATTATATATTACTTGTATAGTTAGATTTTGTGTTTCTACTCAGTAAAATATAAGCTCCATTACAGCAGGATTTGGTTACAACTATACCTCTTACCCCTAGAAACTGAAATAATAAAACATGTCTGACACTAATCGTATGATGACTGAATAAATAAAAGAATGGACAAATAAATTGTTTAATCAAATTCAACTCATCCTAGTCTATTAATTTTCCTCTATCTACAATAATATAACTCTTAAATTTTTAAGTTTTTTTTCTTCCTACTTTCCTCTTATATTGATGAGTACTTGCACCTGTTCTTTGGAATTTGAAAATAATGCCATTTCTGTTTTCATATAAAACTGTCAGAGTTTGTATTTGTAACTCTAATTATTTAGCAGGAAATGCCCACCACACACCACTTCTATTATGTATTTTAATAGTTTACTGCTTCATAAAGTCTATTAGTAAAATTCCTCTGAATTATCAAATTCAATTTCTGCATTCAGTACTATTTTCCTGATTGAATAACTTTAATTTTTATGGCAGCATATACTTTTTAAATAGGACTATAACAATCTTTTCTAAAAAATCACAAGTTGTGACAATCTTGGTTATAAATACTCAATTCAAATTACCAAAAAATATATTTTTATATAAAGAAAAAGTGATTCAGACTCATCTATTAAAAAGTTAAATTATATGGACCATGAAAAAATTTACTATCTTATAGAACTTAGGAATCTAGAGTTCCATATTAACTTATTAATGAATGAGTGGTACAATTAATAGGTTGGATATAAATTAAATAGGCAGATAAGTCACAAACTTGATATGAAGAATAATTCTCTAATAACAATGCCATAGCCCTTTCTCCTTTTATATTCTTTTTACATATATGTGATTGTGTATATGTCTATATACATATGTTTATATTGATATAAGTGTTCTTTATTATTCTGTTGCTTGTATTATCAGGGGTAAATTTTGAATAGCAGAACATTCTTATTTAGATAAAGTCTAATTTATCCATTTTATTCTCCTCCCCCTTTATGGATATTCACTTGTTCCTGCTTGTAACATCTTGGAAATTTTATTAAAATCAATTGACCATATTTGTGTGTGTTCAATTTTGTATTCTCTATAATGTTCATTTGATTCATATGTCTAACTTTATACTACAGTACACCACCACACACTTGATAACTTTATAGTAAACCTCAAAATCAGTTAATCTACACAATCAGTTAATATACAAATTTTAGAATTAGTCAATTTCTACAAACATCATCTAAAATTTTGATTATGATTGGTTTATATCTGTGTATCAATTTAGGGTAAATTGATGTTTTCACAATATTTTACTTCTCAATCCATAAGCATAAGAAATTTCTCATCTTTCTAGGTCTTTATTAATTTCTCTGTGACATTTTTCAGTTTTAAATGGAGAAATCTTACACATATTTTGTTAGTATTACTAAATATTTTAATTTTGTGTGACTAAATTACATCGTTTTATTTTACTTTTTAGTAGTTTATTGTGATTATATGGAAATAAAATTAATTTATTTACTAATTTTATATCCCTCAAACTTGCTAACTTCATTTATTATTGATAATTACTTTTTGAATTTTTTAGAATGTTCCAACTACAAAATTCTGTCATTTTCTTGCTTTCCAATAATTTTTTACATTACTTTTTCTAGTGTTAATGCACAGGTATGCCCTCTAGTTTAATGTTAATAAAAGATATTCTAGACTGGTTTTTGGACTTAAAAAACATTTAGTGTCTCATTATTATTAAGTATGCCAGTTGCAGGTTTTTCTTATATGCCTATTGAGAAAGTTTTATTCCTTTCTAGTTTTGCTGCATTTTAATTACATATTGGTGTTGAATTTTGTCAAATGCTTTTTTATTTATTAAGATGATTATAATATTTTCTTCTTTATTCTGTTGATATGGTAAATTACAGTGATCTACTTCAGAATGTTAAGAAAATTTTGCATTCCTCAGTAAAACCACTCACTTGGTTGGAATGTGTTATCACACTTTTATATTGTTGTATTTGATTTGCACATTTTTTTTCGTTTTTTAAAAGACACACTTTTATTAAAATGTTTGAACTCTACTGTCTGGTATATAAACTGAGATGAAGAGGAACTTACCCAAGTTCCTTGAACAGCTGGTTGCACAGCAGGCTAACAACATTTATATGTCAAGGCTAATACATACTGCACAACACATTCATTTTGCAGCAGGCACCTCAGTGGCAAAATGTAGCATCTGATAAGTCTAGACACAACTTGGCTTTAAGTAGCAAAAAACAAACAACAACAACAACAATAATAAAACAAAAAAAAAAGAAAAAGAAAGAGAAAAAGAAAAACTCTATATAAATTAAAACGATTTTCAAACTGTGGTTCCCAAATATTAGTGAGTCATGAAATTAATTTAGTGAGTTGTGAGAGCATTAAAAAATATACATGCATGGGAGCCAAAAGTATAATAGAAGATAAAATGTCAAAATATGTTGCATGCCTTAATAGTATGTATTATTTCATAAACATTTCAATTATATATATATGTATTCACACAGATATCCTGGGTCATGATCTAAAGTATATTTCATAGCCCTCAAAATTGCCCTAGAAAAAAACATACTTAGCCATTCAGTCCTTTGAGAAAACCACATATTTTCTTAAAGTTTTCTGTTTTTTTGTAATATTTTTCTGTCATATAATGTCATGTAATGCTGACTTCATAAAATGATTTGCAAAAAGCTCCTTCTCTCTCTCTTTTTTTTTTGATTTACTGTGGAATTCTTATTATTCTCTGTCTCTCCTTTTTTTGATTTACTGTGGGATTCTTATTTCTCCATTAAAACTTAGATAGAATTCTTCAGTGAGTCATCTGAGCATGGAGTTCTTTTGTGGGAAAGAATTTAATAACAAAATTCATTGCTGTGTTAGACATAGAGATGTTTAAATTTTTAGTCTCTTCTTGGGTCAGTTTTAATCATTTGAGTCATTTAAGGGGTTTGTCTATTTTATTTAGTCAAATTTATAACCATAAAACTGTTTAGAATATTTTCTTACAGCATTTTCTGTCTGTATATCTTTAATAATCACCTTTTTTACATTGATTATTTGTATATTCTCTCTTATTTTTTAAACACAATAATTAGAGGTCTATCAATTTTATTGATATTTCAAAATCTCAACTTCTTGTTCCCTTTGATTTGAGCTAATGTTTTTACTACACTCCATTGATTTCTTTCTTAATATTCTTTCGTTCTATTTCTCTGGGGTTCTTTTTTTCTCTTTTCTTAAATTTTTTAAGATAACTCATATCACTAATTTGATATCTTATTTTCTAGTATAAGCATTTAAAGTTATAGTTTCCTATAAGAACTGAATTAGCAACTATATTATGCTTTTATGTCCAGTCCATTCAAAATATATTCTAAATTCTTTTATAAAATCTTTTTTGACTCTTGGTTTTCAGCCCTTGGTTTTGTGTGTGTGTGTGTGTGTGTGTGTGTGTGTGTGTGTGTGTGTATGTGTGTGTGTGTGTGTGTATTTTTGTTTAATTTTCAAATAGTTGGGGATATCCAAGCTGTCTTTCAATTACTAAATTCTAGTATAATTACATTTTATTCATAGAACAAAGTCTATATGAGTTAAAACATTTTAAATTTATTAAGGATTCTGTTAGGGCCCAGCATATGTCTGTCACAGTGATTGTTCCATAAGCCCTTAAGAAGAATATACATTCTGCTATTGTTAGGTCTAATTAATTATAAATATCAATTAGGTCCTTTTGTTCAGTGTGATTGTTCAAGTCTTCTATATTTTTACTGAGTTTTGTATACCTATCAGTAACTGAGAAAGGAGTGTTAAAATATTTAATGATAATAGTGGCTTTATCTATTTATTTTTGTGTTTTCTTTTTTGGTCTTTAGTTCTGTCACTGTAAGTATTTTGAGGTCTCTTAGCAAGGGCTTAATAATTTATGATTGTCTTTTTACTATATTAGCCTTTTATTCATTATGATATACTATTTATCTATAGTAGCATTTTTTTGTCTTTAAATCTGTTTTGTATATTAATATAGCCACTTCAATGTTTTCATAATTGTTGTTTACTTGTTTTGCTTTGTTTTTCTTTAAATTTAAATTTTGAAAAAATTTAAGGTTACAGAATATTAACAAACATAGTCTAACATATCTTTCAATCAACCTTCTCTACTATTGGCATCTTATATAGCCAGAGGACAATTTATATTGTTCCAAAACAAAATTTTACTGTTACAATTCTATTAACTAAAGACATTATTTGGATTCTACCAGTTTTTTTCACTGTAATAGTTTTGTTTCAAATTCAATCTAGGATTCCACATTGCATTTTATTGTAATGCCTCCTTAAACTTCTCCAGTATGAGAGCACAACTCAGTCTTCCATTACCAATGATAATTTATGCATCATTGAATAGTTCTAGCCAAGCGTTTTATGGAATGTACTCTAATTGGGGTTTGTCCAACTTTTTACCCCATGATGACATTGAGATTATTTATTTTTTACAATAATACCACAGAAATGATGTATTTTTCACAAGGCATTATATTAGGGTTTATATTATAATCCTACATCTTTTTATTGGTTATGTTAACCTTATTCACTTGGTTAAATTGATTTCTGTTATGTTCCTCCACTATAAAATGACTATTTTTCATTTTATAATTGATGAATGTCTTCTGGGTGATACTTTGAGGCTATGTAAATATCCTATTTTTCTACAAGCTTTCACTGACTAATTTGTCTACACTGGTAGAATTTACTTCTGACAATTGTTACTGTGGCATTCTCATGGTCATTTCTATTGCCACTTGCAGTAGACTGAATTGAGATGCTAAAGCCCTATCCTTCACTGTGATAAGGGCTTTGGGAGAGGTAATTAGGTTTAGATGAGATCATGAAGGTGGGGCCCTCGTGATGGGATTAGTCCTCTTATTATAAGAGACACCAGACAGCTAGCCACTGTGCCAGTGAGGACACATTGAGAAGGCAGTCATCTGCAAGCCAAGAAGAGAGCTCTCAGTAGACTTGACCATGATGGTCCCCTAATCTTGGTGTTCATCTTCTAGAACTGTGAGAAAATTAATTTCTGTAATTAAGCCACCAAAGGTATAGTATTTTGTTATGGCAACCTGATCTAAGATATCGTCATTTCTTATATATTTTTTAAATGGTTTTCTTCTGTAAGAAAGAACTGTCCATTATTTCCCATTGATTAAAATTTTAAATTAATTGTTTTGTCAGGATGAACACAAGAACACTTATTTTATTTCATGGCTTAAATGCCAGAAATATATTATAAAATATATTTTATTAAAATGCTGTAATGTAAAATAAAATCCTTTTATAATATTTTAAAAATATTAAATTTATAAAATATTTTACATATATTATAAAATAAAAATTTTAATCTATGGCATAAAAATATATATTTAATTTAAAAATGTTTTTGATGAAATTGTTTCAGTTCTTATTCTATGAATCTTTTTCAGGTTTGGTCTTGTGTAATTTGAACTTGCTTGTATGAATATCTTATAAAATTTGAGTATTAACCTCTTATCAGATATATCACTTGCAAATACCTTCTGCTATTCAATAGGTAGTTTTTCTGTTTTTTGGATGGTTTTCTTTACTGTGCAAAAATGTTTTGGTTTAATGCAGTCCCACTTTTTATTTTTGTTGCCCTTGTCTGTGGAGACATATCCAAGAAGAGGTTGCTAAAAGCAGTGTCAGAGAGTTTACTGCCTATGTTTTCTTCTAAAAGTTTTATACTTTCAGATCTTACATTTAAGTTTTGAATTTATTTTGAGTTTATTTTCATATATGGTGTAAGAAAGTGGTTCAGTTAAATTTTTTTTTGAATCTGTTCAGTTTTTCCAACAATGAAGAAGCTGTCTTTATATACTATATTTGGTATGTATTCTTGCCTCCTTTTTATAAATTAATTGACCACATAAACATGGATTTAATTCTGGGCTGTCTGTTCTATCTCACTGTTTGTGTCTGTTTTTGTGCCAGTATCATACTGTCTTAATTATTGTCTAATTGTGCTATAGTTTGAAATTAGGTTGCATGATACATCTCACTTTGTTTTTGTCAAGGTTTCTTTGACTATTTGGGGTCTTTGTGATACAATATAAATTTTAAGAATAGTTATTTTAGTTCTGAGAAGAATGTCATTGTTATTTAAATATGGATTACATTGAATCTCCATATTGTTTTGGGTAGTAAGGACATCTTAACAATATTAGTCATTCCAATCTATGAGCATGGTATAGCCTTCAGTTTCTTTCTTTCATGTCTTATAGTTTTCTAAGCGCAGGTCTTTTATCTCCTTGGTTAAATTTATTCCTAAGTATTTTATACTTTTTGATACAGCTGTAAGCAGAATTGTTTTCTTATTTTACCCTTCTGATCATTTATTACTGGAGTATAGAAACAGCAGATTTCTATATATTCTGTATCCTGAAATTTTACTGAATTCATTAGTTCTCATAGATTTTTGATGGAGTCTTTAGAATGTTCTATACATAGTTGCCGGAGCCTGCGAGCTAAGATCGAACAGGTCCCGAGAGAGAGAGAGTGAGGATTGAGAAAAGAAAGAAAAAAGAGAGATAGAGAGAGAGAGAGACAAAAGATAGAGTCGGGAGGGCTAACAGTGAATACTGCGCCCTGAGTTTATTAAGCACAGGAAATGCAGGGGAAGCAAAACCCACAGATATTCTAACAATTGCTGACATTTATATAAGTTCTCTCAAAACTTCCTTGTTCCTGTTTTCTGTCTCTTATTCCTTGGGGCAAGGAACATTCAACTGTTTACATTAAGCCAAACTTCCTCCTTCAGTACAGAGCCCACTTGCTCCGCAAAATTCTAGCTTGCAGGCAACTTTAACCCTGTTTGTAGGGCATTCAGCAAGAATGGCTCCCAACACATAGTATCATGTCATCTGCAAACAGTGACAATTATATTTCTTCCTTTCCAATATGGATATCTTTTATTTATTTTTCTTGTCTGATTGCTGTAGCTAAGGCTTCCAAAACTATGTTGAATAAAAGTGCCTTTTTGTTCTTAGGGGGATTCTTTCAGTCTTTTACTATTAAGTGTAGTATTAGCTGTTTTGTTTTTATTTTTGTTTTTATAGATGCCCTTTTTAAGATTAAAGACACATTTTTAAATTTTTTAATTGTCGACTATTTTTATCATGAGTAGTTGTTTATTTTTGTCAAACATTTTTTCTTCATCTAGTAAGAGGACCCTATGGAGTTTCTTTTTCTTCTTTTGTCTCTTAGTATAGTGAATCACATTGATATTCAAATGTTTAACAAGCCTCCCATTACTGAAATAAATTATACTTGATAGTGATGTATTATCCTTTTTTTACATATTGCTGGAGTTAATTCACTATATACATATTTAAAATTTTTGAGTTGATATCATGATAACATTTTCCTATGAATGTATGTTTTTGCAATGTCTTTGTCTTGTTTTGTGTTTAGAGGGTGTTGGGTCGCAATAAGTGAGTTGAAATGTTCCATTCTCTTTTTATTCTAGAAGAGATTGTGTGGACTTGGTATTGTTATATTTTTAATGTTTGGTTGAATTAAATGGTGAAACTATCTGTGACCAGGTTTTTAATTTTTTTGGAAGCTTTTAAAAATATATATTCAATTTCTTTAATAGATAGGATTATACATTTTATTTATTTGTGCTTGAGTTTCAGTTGTTTGTTTTTAGCAAAGAATTGGTTTGTTTCATCTAAAATATCACATTTGTAGACATAGAGCTGTTATTTCTTTTAGTGATTTTCTTTTTTCAGTAGTATTCTATTATCTTTTTAATATCTGTAGAATCAGTGGTGATGTTTTATCTTTTTTTCTGGAAGTTGGCAATTTATTTTACTTCTCTTTTGTGCTTGGTTATTCAAGTTGGAAATTTATCAATTAGAGTTATTTTTTTGAAGAATCAGCTTTTGGTTTCCTTGATTTTATCTATTGTTTTTAATTTTATTGACTTCTGCTCTGATATTTATTGCTTTCTTTCTTTTACTTGCTTTATATTTAGTTCAGTTTTTTTTTTTTTAGTTGCTTAAGGTGAAGCTCAGATTACTGATTTTAGATCTTCTTTTCTAATGTAAGCATTATCTTTATACATTTTAAAATAAGTATCGCTTTAGTTGCAGACTACAGATTTTGGTATGTTGTGTTTTCTATCTAGTTAAAAATATTTAAAATTTTTTCTTGAAGTTTCTTTGACCCATGGGCAATATGTTCCAGAAGATAATTAACATAGCAGGCCTGTTTGCAAGGTTACACTTGACGGTTTTCTGGGAACTTAATTTTTGGAAGGGTTGCTACCATTTCCTAACTGAAAAAAAATAGTTCTTTGTGCCCAAAATGTTTATATAAGCAAAATGTTTATGCTAAATACCTTCTTTTCTTTTGGGGATTTGGAATTTGGTACATGCTAGGAAGACTTTGACTGTGTAACCAGACTTCTAATAAAAATCTTGGGCCCTGAGTCTCTGGTAAGCTGCCCTGGTAGACATTTCACACATGTCACTATTAGATGATAGAAAACCTAAACACAACTTGTGTCTCCACTGAGAGAAGATTCTTGGAAGCTTGTGCCTAATTTATCTGGACTTTGCCCTATGTTTATTTTCCTTTAGCTGATTTCAATTTGTATCACTTCACTGTAATAAATCTTGAATATGACTATATGCTGGGATATATTCTATATATATAATATATACATATTTACATACTTTTTTCATATTTTTTCAATTTTTATGTTTTTCAATTATAGTTGACATACAATATTATATTAATTTCAGGTGTACAACAGCCATTAGACATTTATATAATTTTTGAAATGATCACCACAACAAATCCAGTACCCACCTGACACCATACATAGTTATTATAATATTGCTGACTATATTCCCCCATGCTATATCTATATCTCCATGATTATTTTGTAACTACCAATTTCTACCTTTTAATTCCTTCACCACTTCACCCATCTCCCCACCCCGCATCTGACAACCATCAAAATGCTCTCTGTGTCTATGAGCTTGTTTCAGTTATTTGTTTATTCTGTTCTCAAGATTCCACATATGACATTTGTCTTTCTCTGTTTGACTTACTTCATTCAACACAATACCCTCTAGGTCCATCTACGTTGTTACAGATGGCAATATTTCTTTTTTTTTTTATGTCTGAGTAATATTCTGTTGTATATGTGTACCATCTCTTTTTTATCCATTCATTTATTGATTAACATAAAAGTGGCTTCCATATCTTGACTACTGTAAATAATGAAGTAATGAGTATATGGATTCAAAATAGTTTTTTGTATTTCTTCAATTAAATACTCAAAAGCAGGATTACTGGGTCCTTTTTTGTCTTTTGTTATAGCCTTTGGTTTTTATTTTTCCTATTTATTTATTTATAGTGATATTGGTTAACGAAATCTAATGTTTCAGCTGCACACTTTAACAATAAGGTGTATATATATATAAATATAAATATATATACATATAAATATAAATACACACACACATATATATGTGTGTGTATATATATATATATATATATATATATATATATATATTTTTTTTTTTTTTTTTACACTGTGTGTTCACCTCCCATAGTTAGATTTCTTTTTGTCACCACATATTTGACTTCCCCCTTACCCCATCTAACTCCCCCTCCTATCACTCTCTACTCTCTGGTAACCACTAGTCTATAGTTCATGTCCATGAGTCTCTGTTTGTCTTGTTTATTTGTTGCTTTTAGGTTTATATCCCACATATAAGTGATATCATAGCCTTTGTTTTAAAGTCTATTTTTTTTCTGGTATAAATATTGCTACTCCAGCTTTTTCTTGTTTCTATTTTCATGAAACATCTTTTTTCATCCCTTTACTTTTAGTCTGTGTGTGTCTTTCTATCTGAAGTGAGTCTCTTATAGGCATGCATGTAAAAGTCTATCTCTTGATTGGAACATTTAATCCATTTACAAAGTAATTGTTGATAGACATGTAGTATTACCATTGTATTATTTATACATTTTATCTTCTTTTTCTTTTTCTTTCTTCTAAAGGAAGTCCTTCTTAAATTTCCTATAATGATGGCTTGGTGATGATGGACTTCTTTAGCTTTTTCTTATCTGGGAAGCTCTTTATCCTTCAATTTTAAAGGATAGCTTTGCTGGGTAGAGTAATCTTGGTGTTATCTCCTGGGTTTCATCACATTGAATATTTTGTGCCAATCCCTTCTGTCCTGCAAAGTTTCTGTTGAAAAATCAACTGACAGTCTTATGAGAGTTACCTTGTAGGCAACTGCTTTTCTCTTGGTGCTTTTAAGAGTCTCTCTTTGTCATTAATCTTTGGCATTTTAATTATGATGTATCTTGGAGTGGGTCTCTTTAGGTTCATCTTTTTTGGGATTCTCTGTACTTCTAGAGCTTCTTTGACTATTTCTTTTGCTAGATAAGTGAATTTTTTAGTCATTATTTTTGAAATAGATTATCAATTCCTTGCACTCTCTCTTCTCCTTCAAGTACCCCTAAGATGCAAATGTTGGTATACTTGATGTTGTCCCAGAGGTCCCTTAAACTAATTTCATATTTTTAAATTCTTTTTTCTTGTTGCTGTTCTGATTGGGTGTTTTCTGCTACCTTCTCTTCTAAATCACTAATTCTATACTCTGTGTCATGTAATCTACTGTTGATTCCCTCTAATGTATTCTTCATTTCAGCTATTGTATTCTTTATTTCTGACTGTTTTTTTTTTTCTATTTTTCTATCTCCATTTTTTATGTTTTCTAGCTCTTTGTTAAAATTCTACTGAGCTCATCTACTCTTTCCCTGAGTTCTTTATATGGAGCTTTATTTTTTCCTTTTGTTTGAGACACGTTTCTTTGTTTCCCTATTTTCGCTGCATTCCTGTGTTTATTTCTACATATTAGGTAGGGTTACTATGTTTCCTGATCTTTGTGGAGTGGCCTTATGTAGTAACTGTGTTGTGGTGTCCAGTGACACAGTCTTACCTGGCCCCCTGAGCCAGGTGCTTTAGGTATGGATTGTGTGAGTTCTTCCGCTGTAGTTGAGCCTTGGTTGCTGTTTGCCTGTCAATGGGAGGGAATGACACTCGGGCCTTGACCAGTGGAGTTGTTGTGTAGGGGCTCAAACTACAGAGCAGAATTTGCTTTAGCAGGGCTCTAGTGTCCACTGTCTGCCCTTTGGGTGTGTAGTTCTCAGATATGACCCCAGGTGGTGCTCCGGCTCAGACCTGAGCCAACCATCAGGTGTGCAGGCTGGGGCCTTCTGGGAGTGGTTCTGCCACAGGCCAAGTTCAAATGCAGCCTGTATCCTTCCCGGGACCATGTGGTGTGAGCCACTAGGCAATACGCAGATGACCACAACCCATGCTGGGCTTGGAAGTGCCTTGGGAGGCTAAACTGAGGCCAGCTGCTGCTAGTGCCAGTACTGGGGCTGCTCAGAACGAGGTACAGGGCACACCAATGTCAGATGCTGCTTGTTTAGATTTTGTGAACCTTTGAGTGACTTTAGGAAAGTTTGCAGCATAAGCCAAGATAGGCCGTTTGTATGGAAAATCCACTGGAAGGGCGGCCCACAAGTTGAGAGGAGCAGGATTTCAGGGAGTCACCAGAGAAAGGCAACCAGTGTTAGCTACCATTACTGAAGACTCAGATATGGCAGCCTCCTGTGCCTGCAAGGCAGATGGAGGGGGCTCAACAAAGAAACAGTGGCCTCTGCTAGCTCTTCTGTCTAGGAGAAAACTGCCCCTTTAGCCCTTGTACAGATACCTGACAACTCAGTTCCTCTCTGTATGTCCCTGGTGCCCTTTGAGCTGCTGCACTAGTGCTGGAGCTCAAAGTGAGTGAGTTTATTTGCAAGTGAGTCTGCACGCGGGCCCCTTAAGTGGAATGTCTGCTATTCCAGAGGCTTTCTGTCTAACTCAGCTACAAAAAAACCTCTTCTGGTTTTCACAGCCAGAGTTGTGGACTTCTCTTCCTGGCACTGGAACCTTGGGCTGAGGAGCCTGGTTTGGGGCTGGGACCCCGCTTCTCAACTGGCATATGCAAGTGTGGGAACAGCTTGTTTCTCATCTCTGCCCCTTTTGTCAGCCTGGAGGGGAACTCTTCAGTATGTCCTTAGTTGTAGGACTTCTGTTCAGCTAGACTTCAGACTCCCAATGATAGCTGTTCTGTAGTTTAGTTGTAATTTCAATGTGATTATGAGAGGAGGCAAGCATAGCATTTACCTACTCTGCCATCTTGACTGGAACTCCCTCTAGTTTTCAATGTTAATTTGAAATTTTTTCAGTTAATTTTTTATCAAAAGAATTCTCTCCTCTTCATGATTGGCTTTCTGGGTTATCCTAGGAGATAGGTAGATAGGTAGATAGTACATAGATAGATAGATAGATGATAGATAGATAGATAGATAGATATAGATATAGATCTATATATCTGTATCTATATATGTATTTGATTTCTCTTTTAATTTTATTGATTTGTGTGATTTCAATTCTCTTAAATTTTATAAGGTATAGTTAAGCCTTAAATATAGTCTTAAATGGTGAATATGCCATATATATTTGTAAAAAATCTGTATCTGCCATTGTTGGGTGGAGCTTTTTATAAATATCATTTTCTAAATCTCAAATAAGTTAAATTAGTTGGTGGTATTGTACAGGTGTTCTATATATTATTTTTCTATCATTACAGAGATGAGCATTAATGTGTATTACTACTACTGCAAATTTGTCTGATTCTTATTTTAGATTTCAGTTTTGCTTTAGGTAAAGATAGTTGCTCCTGACAACATTCCTTTTATAGAATCTAAATTTCTAGCATTAAGTAGCTTTTCTAGCTTTCCTTTGGATAGTTCTTACATGATGGGAGGAGTTTTATGAAATATTTATTTTTGAGTTTAAAGATACATTAAAGAATCTGAAGTTAACCACAATATCAGTGATTTGGGTTTACCATAAATATTTGCTATAAGGAATCAATTGAATTAAATGTATGAAAAAGGTATTGAAAAGCATAGCTTTGTTTTTACAGAATTTGTTAAATATGATCTTACTAAAAGTAAAAGGTTAGGCTTGATCACATTTCAAAAAGAATGCCAGGTCCAAGAATATATGTAATGTGTATAGAAACTTCTTCTTAAGCTGTATTACTGTGAAACTGTTCTATGGCTTAGGAAGAAGATTGGCAATTTGATTTAACACCAATGAATAAACAGTAGAAAAACATGGCAAAATACATCAGTAGGACTATATTAACATGATAGTTATAAGTACAAGTGGGAAAAAATAGTCATATTCACTGCTCTCTGTCATGTCTCATTAATATTCTTGGCAGTAAATTAATTTCTGGCAGTAGATATGGTAAAATTGTGCTAATCCAAAACAGTTTTATAACCTGATACATTAATATAACACCTGATTTTTTTTTGTGCACCACACATGTAATTACCAAAAACTATTTTGATTTTGATTATATCTTCTACTTAATTGATTTTTTAAAATGGAAATTTAAAACCCAGTTCGTTTTGGAGAGACTGTAGCTGAGCAGATAATTTTATATTACAAGTGCTGGAGTCATCTGAGACTCTATTATAAACATTCTTCTCTTACTACAAGGGAAGGAGGAAAAGTATCTTTTGCATTTTAAAGATATTTTTATCATGAACTAAAAAAAAGACACAAATTGAAACAGAGCAAAAACAAACTCTTTTATATTTTAATAGCCATTATTGTCTTTAACAGAGGAATTTCAAAATAATAATGAAATAAATAAGAACATTTTAAGCATTCCTACTATCCATATATCTTTTCAAAGAGAATAGACTCATTGGTTACAGACAAAAATGACCAATTTAATAATTAACACAATTTTCCTAGTACATAAATTAATCTTCAGAAGTAAATCAGGTCCTTGGAAGTAACAAACTCTTTTAGATCCACTGAGATCTCTTTTTGTAAACTATTGTTGTATTATTAAAGGGAGCCTAGCAGAGTCAGTTAATTTATTTCTCAACATATCAATGTTACTTCTGAGAATAGACTAGTAGAATATGACTGACAATAAGTAATTTCTTGTTTTCTGGTTTCAACCCAACATTCCAGCTTTAATAATTGTTCTCTAACATCCTTTTCAGAATTGTCTTCATACTATTAATTTGATTTTCTTAGTTTTCTTAAGTTACATTATAATATTTATTTTTTCAGATGCTTAAAATACTTGACAAGAAAAAAATAGGAATAGATGAGAAAATAAGGATTACTGTAGTTGTGTTTAAATCTTTATCTTCTTGTCACATAATTAACCCCAATAATTAAGTACATTTGGTATTCATGTGATAAACTAAATATATTAAACAAAAACCACCCATTATTTGAACATCTTGGGACAAGAAAGATATTATCTTAAAATGATATTTTATTCCTGATTTAGCAAACTACTTGAAAGTTTGTAAGTACTGTGTATGAACCAGATAATTTTCAGCAATGAACTGACTACTTTGTTGAATTTCTGTAGCTACAGTAAGAAAAATATGCTATATCATTGTCCTTTGTATTGCTATGTCTTTGTTGTTTAAATAATGAAAGAACACAGGCAATTTTAAGTAAGTCAAATAAAGAAATTGAGTTTCAACTCTGATTTAATATTAGAATGATAAATTATGTATTGATGCATAAAGCCCAATTTTATTCCCTTGATCTACCACACTGACTCTTAGAAGCATTATATCTTCCTGGAAATGGTAACTGAAGTAATATCTTTCAATTGTTCAAACAAAACACTAGTTGTGAATCTTAACAGAAAGCTAATTATACTTCAGAAAGCTAATTATACTTCCATAGTCACTATTTAGATAAAATGAAGACTAACTGGATAGAGAATTTATGAAGATGAGATTTGTGAGATTGTACAGAATTTGTACATATTTTGCGTGCACAGTTAAGTACATGTGTCCATTTTGTAAGAGCATGAATCTCTAGTCTTTGTTAATTTTTTTACTCTCTTGAACCACTTCTCAAGCACAACAAATTGGCTCAGTGTTTGACTTATTACTATGATGACTATTAGTTATGTTTGATTTACAAAACTTCTTGATCATTTACAGATCTTTAAAAAAACAATGCTGAAAATTTACCATGCTAAAACTCTCACTCTGTTATTAATGTACCCTGCCAGAAGTTCCCAATATACTGTTGTGACTACAAAATGTTCTTTTTTCTAATTTTAGAATGAAAGGATATTAACTCTTTGTGTATTGACCAGTGCAAATGATACAAAGGACAAACTAAAAAAAAAAAAAAGTTATTTCTGTCATTGTATTGTGTTACATTAGCACTGGATGAAATCAAATCTTTGAAAATTGAGGGGAAAAATGCCCTATTCCATGTTTAATAAAATAACTGCAATGACATAAAATGTTTTTTCTATTTTGTAATAAATATCTCTTTGCATTGCCTAACTTAATAATTCTTCTCCCTTTGAAAGATAGTAGAAATTCCACCACTATGTTCATTTTGAGATCAGTATAAATAGCTACTTAGATAATAAAGCAAAGGTTATGAGCTTCTGAAACATGAATGTGAAATTGATGGGGATACTCTGCAAGTCACATATAAAAATTTATTAATTCTTGCATGATCTAAGGAGAACACTGCATCGCAGAAGTGCAGGAATAGTAAAATTATAGGACATTTGAAGAGTTTTCTTTTTTTTTTTTTTTTTTTTTTGCAAGATGGTCAACTTAAGAATAGACCTTAGCTTGTAATTCAACTGGGATTTCTTAATTTCCCTATTTATCAGTTACCCTTGTTTAAGAGGGGCGGGCAAAGGAGAAGACATATATTCAATGTGAATAGTCATATTCAGTGGAATAAGATAGGACATGTAACTTTTTATTCTTGTGCTTATTTTAGTTAATTGTGAATGAATTTAGTTAGGTTTTGCTCACTGGGTAATAAATATAAGAAACAAAGAGGAACATAAGACAATTAAGGCAAATAGTATAAATAAGTTTAAGAGAAAATTAGACATTTTTATTGCAAAAGAATATTACACAGAAGATGAGTATAAGGATAAGACAGGCAGGTGAAACTGATTCATTAAATGGTGGCAGGAACATGGAAGAAGTGGAAATTTTTTATCCTGTCGTTTCTTATGTCTCACTGAAAGAACCTGTATTTTAAGTTAATTATGTACTGTTATGGAAATGGTAACAGCTGCATTTTGGCAACTTGGCATGCAAATTATAGCTTTTCTCAGGCCATGTAAGCATGAATTGATGAGAGATTTGAGAAAGAAGGACTGTCAACAGCTTCTTGTTGAGAGACCTAATGAACATTGTGAAAATTAATGCAAGTATGATGACTTAGCGCTGTCTGCAAAGGTTCAGAGCTTCTGAATTCAAAGAAATATGACATTTTTAGATCATATTCCTAAAATAGCACAGTTTACACATCTACAGTGAACAAGACACTGTTAGATAATGCAATTTCTCAATTACAGTATATTTTTTTAAGTTTTATTTACAGGGCTTAGCATGATCCCTGTTTGAAAGAGTTATATTTTCTTCAAGTTTTATTTACTGGGTTTAGCATGATCCCAGTTTGAAACAGCTGCAAATGGCATATAATTAGGTCAGAATGTTTTGTTGTCAATTGCTTATATTGGCTTATGAAAAGGTCATTATGAGAAAAGGGATCTGAATAGCAAAGAAACTCCAGCTGGTTAGCTATTATTTTCATTACGCAATGGAATCAGTTATTTCCCTGCCAGTATCTAAAGTTACTTATGGAAAAGTTATTCAGAGACTCTGCGAAGATACTTTTTTAAAATTCATTTCATTGCATATCACAATTTATATTTATCACTCTTTCTGTATGTTTAAAATTTCCTGTCGAATTATGTCCATCCATACATTATTTCAACAGTATTTATCGTGGTGCTATAATATACCTGATAGTACATATTATTCCTATTTTCAAGGGATGCATAGTCTATTTTGAGAGATAAAATATACAGTAATTGTAAAACAACATGAACCCCTCTGAGCATATAATTTTAACTCTTTATTTTTTACACTTCTTAAAAACTCAGTGTTCAGAATTATGAAAAATCAGCTTTTTTTTCTGTTATCTTCACTTTTTTTCTCACCTATAATACTCAAATTGCATTTTCTTCTAATCTTAAGAAAGGAAAAGATACAAAACAAAATTTAATATTTTCCTTAACCCAGTTTACTAAGCTTTGGAGTGTTGCTTTGTGAATTTCATTAAATTTACAAGTTAAAAATAACTCAGTCACATGTACCAGCAATTAAAGTATAGGAGCTCTTTAAGGGTTACATTATGAAATGCTGGAGAAATTGGTGCATGTTATAAATCAATTCAATAAAAAGTTAATTGGGACAAAAGGATTGACTGTGGCTTACAATGTAGGTAACAATTGCTTTGGGAGCAGTGAGGCATAGAAGAAAGTAATTTTTTTTCTCATAGAGGTCAGAGTCTAACATCCTTTTTTATATCACAAAACTTATTTGAGTCCTTATAGTGGTAGGACTTGAAGTACACTGAAATAATGAGGTTAAGGAACATGGTAGGAATACTTTATTTCCTGTTTTAGAGCTTCGACTGATAATTCCAGCATATAAACCTGAGTTTAGGAGAGTAGTAAACTAGAGACTTGTCCTCAGATATGATTTTTTTGCCCGTATTTACTCCCTCCAATCTAATCAAGATAATTTCTTTACTGTCTGACTCACCTTTACTTGAGTTTTTCATGAATTCCATTTTGGGAATGCCATTCCCATTCTCTTCTGCTAATCCGAATTCCTTATATAAACCTTTGTGATCTGGCTCAAGTTTTATTTCCTCCACGAAGCACCCAGCATTGAGTCCTATTTTATTCTTTTTTTTTTTTTAACTTCTTGGTGAACCCTAGAAGTTTATGTCTGGAATTCCTTCTGTCTTTCCAGCAGATAACATAGGTACAAAGCTTACTTTAAAAGCCACTTTTCCTGAAGCTCTATGTTTGTGGAAATTTGGCTTAATTGTATAGTTCATATATAGATGCATGTATGTGCCAGCATAAATGGTAATTCTTGGTAATTAAATAATTTCTACAAAATAATGTATATTTTCAGTAATGGTATCATTTCACATATTTCAGTGGTATCTATAAAGTGAAAAGTTGATTATTAGCAGAGTTACACAATGTGATAGAGTATCACTTGTTCAAGAGAGATCTAAGTTCTTGAGGGAAACACCATGGGGCAAGAAGATCAAACTCAGCCTGGTAAGAATTTATACATAGTAATAAAACATACAAGTGAATTCCTGCTCATCCCTCAAGACCTAGTTCATTACTTGCTCATCTAAAAAGTCTCTTTAGATCTTGACCACAGCATTAGAGAATAATCACTAGATATTTGTTTGATCATTCTATCTTATCTATGGCTTTATTACAGGGAATACATGTATTGAAATTATTTATTTTTTGTTAACTCAATAAAAGTCTGAGTTCAGAAACCACACCTTTATTTACCTAATACATATCAGTGTTCAAAATATTTATTGGATAAATAAATTGGAAAAGAAATTTTGGAAAGTATCATATTATATATTTTAGATATGGGTAATATTATCCCCTGATTTTATTATTATATTCAGACCAAAATATTAAAATATATGAGGTTAAAAAAACTACAAATGGAATTAAAAGTATTCATATAATTTAAAAGTTATTAGATAATGTTTTATTCATTATAGTTTCCCTTTTAAGTGATAAAGACAATGTGAAGGAATTTATTACTAAATGAAAATTTAAAAAATCAGGTTTGGAAATTTTATTTTTTGTCTGGGCATGTGGGTGTAATTAATCTCCATGGGGTGGTCACTAGTAAGTGCTTTACATCACAACCACTTCTTTTTAATTCCTGTTGACTTTATTTTCAAAGTTGCTTCTTCAAAGATTGTTTAGAAATATAGCGCTCTGTGGGGGAAGATAGAACATTATAGCTATAACATTAACCACAGGCATATACGTTCACAGAATCCACAAAGCACAAACTGTGCAGAAGTAGCTGGAGAGTTCTTTTCTTCTGATAGCAAGTTAGACAGGAGGATGAGCAAAATTGGCGGTCAGATTACACTGGCAAAAGCAGAGCAATTCATGCAAAGAATTAACTGTGAGTCAGCCTGAGAATGACATGTGCAATAGAATTTTACTTCTATTTGGCATTGCAATCATTTTGAAATTATCGTGATTAGATACACAAAAATGTTAAATTGAATAGCACCACAAAAATGTATTTTATACTTTGAAAAGTGTGTTCTATTTTAATCAAATTCTCCTTAAATGTGAGTAAATGATGATATTTACTTTGATTGACCAGTTTTGTATGAATTGTTAAGTTTTATGGATTATTCAGTTTATCAGGGGGTTAAAAATATATATTTACATATATTTTTTTTGGGGGGAGGTGTAAACTAATCTCATTAATGCATCCAGTGAAAGTTAAACAAAATAAGTATAAATTTCTGAACTCTAATCACTTACATTTTCTATTTGCAACCTTGATGAAAGAGTTGGCAAAAAAAAGTGATTCAAGGGTTTTCGCCATTTAGAGATAAATAAGATATTGATGTTACTAATTCATTTTAATTATAATTATTGCCTTAAATTCCCATTGACTACCTTAAAATTGACACTTTGCTTAAATTATAAATCATATAAATCAAGCATTTATCCAATGTGAACTTTTATATTAAGCTGGGAGCTAGCTTGCTGAGCCTGTGTAACCTACTGCGCCCTCAAAAGGAGAAATGGTAACAGAGAATGCATGTACAACTCAGATGCCATAGAATATAGGACTATTAATCAATGTTCTGTCAACCTGAAGGTGCATAGGGTTCTGAAAAAGAAAAATATACAATATATAAAAGTTGAGAAAAATTTTGCCTTCTTCCACTGAACCAGAAATATAGAAATGCTAATGAAGAGGAAAAAAATCCAGGATTATTTACTCTAAATTTTTACTAGGATCTCTATTTCATTATCTAATTGAAGGTTAAAATTTTAACGACCATGGACTAACAAGAGTAATATATATATAGGCATATCTAGGAAATGTTGTTGATTCAGTTCCAGACCACTGCAGCAAAGCAAATATCACAATAAAGTGAGTCATATGAATTCTTTGGCTTCATAGTACATATAAAGGTTATGTTTATACTATATTGTAGCCTACTAAGTGTGAAATAGCATTATGTCATAAAAAAACAAAGTGTATACCTTTATTAAAGAATACTTTATTGGTAAAAATTACTGAGCACCCTCTGAGCCTTCAGTGAACTATATCTTTTTACTGATGGAGAGTTTTGCCTTGATGTTGATGGTGCTGACTGATCAGGATGGTGGCTGCTGAAGGTTGGGGTGGCTGTGGCAATTTTTTAAAATAAGACAATAATGAAGTTTGCCATATCAATTGACTCTTCCTTTCACTAATGATTTCTTTGTAGCATGTGATGCTGTTTGATAACATTTTACCCACAGTAGAACTTTTAGAATTAGAGTCAGTCCTCTCAAACCTTGTTAACCCTGTTGCTGCTTTGTGAACTAAGTTTATGTAATCTAAATCCTTTGTAGTCATTTCAACAGTCTTCACAGCATCTTTACCAGGAGTATATTCCATCTCAATAAATCGCTTTCTTTGCTCACTCATAAAAAGCAATTCCTCATCCATTAATATTTGATCATGAGTTTGCAGCAATCCAGTCACATCTTCACTTCTAATTCTAGTTCTCTTGCTATTTACATCATATCTGCAGTAACTTCTTTCACTGAAGTCTTGAATCCCTCAAAGTTATCCATCAGAAAAATCACTATCTGTGGCAGCTATAGCCTTACAAATTGTATTTATTAAATACTAAGACTTGAAAGTCACTATTACCCCTTGATCCATGGGCTGCAGAATGAATGTTATGTTAGTAGGTATGAAAACAGCATTAATCTCATTGTACATTTCCATGAGAGCTCTTGGGTGACCAGGTGCAATGAGAAGTAAGAGTTTAAAAGTCATCTTCTGAGTAGTATGTCTCAACAGTGGGCTTAAAATATTCAGTAAACTATGTTGTAAACAGAGGTGCTGTCATCATAATTTGTTGTTCCATTTATAGAGCACAGGCAGAGTAGATATAACATAATTCCTAAGAGCCTTAGGGTGTTCATAATGGTAAAATGAGTTTTGGTTTTAATTTAAAGTTACCAGCTGCATTAGCCTCCAATAGGAGAATCAGCCTCTTCTATGAAGCTTTGAAGCCAGGCATTGACTTCTCTAGCTATGAAAGTCTTAGATGGCATCTTCTTTCAATCTAAAACTGTTTATCTACATTGAAAATCTGTTGTTTAATGTAACCACCTTCGTTAAGTATCTTAGTTAGATCTTCTGGATAACTTGCTGTAGTTTCTACATTAGCACTTGCTGCTTCACCTAGCATTTTGTGTTATGACAATGACTTCTTTTTTTAAACCTCAAGAACCAACCTCTGTTTTAAAATTTTCTTTTACAGCATCCTCATCTCTCTCAGCCTTCATAGAATTGAAGAATATTAAGGCCTTGCTCTGGATTAGGCTTTGATTTAAGGAAATGATGTGGCTGATTTGATCTCCTATTCTGACCACTAAAACTTTCTTCATATCAGCAATAAAGCTGTTTAACTTTCTTGCCATTTATATGTTTACTGGAGTAACACTTAAATTTTTTTTTAAGAACTTTCCTTTTGCCTTCACAACTTGGCTAACTGGCACAAAAGTGCTAACTTCTGGCCTATCTCAGCTTTTGATAGGTCTTCCTCACTAAATTTAATCATTTCTAACTTTGATTTAAAGTGAGAGACTTGAGACTCTTCCTTTTACTTGAACACTTAGAGACCATTGTAGAATAAAGTGGTATAATTTCAATGTCATTGTGTCTCAGGATATAGGAGGAGCCAAGGAGAGGGAGAGACATGGGGGAATAGCCAGTTGGTGGAGTAGTCAGACACACACATACACACAGTTATTGTTTGTTGTTCTCTGTGGGTGTGGTTCATGGTACCCCAAAGTAATACTAAAGATCCCTGATAGCAGGTCACCATAACAAATATAATAAAAATAAAAATGTCGAAATATTGCTAGAATTAGCAAAATGTGAAACAGAGACACAAAATGAGAAAATGCTGTTGGAAAAGTTGCACCAACAGACTTGTTGCAGTGTTGCCACAACCTTTATTTGTTAAAAATGCAATACCTCTGAAGCACAATGAAGTGAATCACAGTAAAACGAGGTATGCCTGTAGGTGGTAATTGATATATTGCTGTGTGCAATGTGAAATGAACATTGTGGACAAACACACAGGATGTATGAAAGCAATGTCCTATGAAATTAAATTTGTTCATGTACTATTTAAGATACATGAAGCATTATAAATAATTTTTAAATAAGTAAAAATAAATACACATAAAGAGTTGTGTTAATGTGTTGTATGCAGTGCATTCTCAATCCAGCAGTTATGGTAAATATTAATTTTTCTTACGTGTTTCTTAGTTTTCTGTTAATTTTAGCTTACTTTTAATCTGTTATTTTTAGCTTACTTTTATTCTCTTGTCATATTTCCCATTTTCACTGATTCCCTCTTCAACCAGAAGTTTATCTTTCATAGATTTTTTCCATAAAAAATTTTTTCCAATTTTTAAAATTTTATTCTTTATATCATTTTTCTATTCACTTTTTTTTTTTTTACCTATTTTTGTTCAGCGGTTTTTTGTTACGTATATGGACATATTTTTAACATTATTTTCACATTCTTTTTTTTTTAGTTTTGAGTAAAATCTAGTTCTAATAGGTAATTTTTGGTTATGATTAACATATTATGCATAGATACAGACATAAATGTAGGTCTATAGTTACAGCATATGTATATACATGTATACTTTATGTCTGTGTATATGTGTGTGTGTACATGTTGGTGAAAGTGTAAAATGGTATTACCATTTTTTAAAAATTATTAGGATGGTTCTTTTAAATATATCTTCACTTTATGGTCCAGCATTCTACTGTAATTATTTATGCAGAGGAAATAAAAACATATCCACAGAAAGATATGTTCAAGGATGTTCATAGCTGTTTTGTTTATGACACAAAAAGTAGCAATAACCCTAATGTCTATCAATAAGAAAATGATCAAATTATTTATAAAATAGAATACCCAGAATAAAAAAAGAAGTGACTACACACAACATAAATAAGTCTCAAAACATTATTTTGAGGAAACAAGGAATATATAAAATAGTAAATAATTTATGTATTTTTTTGCATGAGGTCCAATAACAGACAAGTCTATGGTGATAAAAGTCAAAAGTGGTTGCCTTGGGAAATCAAGGTGCAGGATATATTGGATGGTGGCACAAGGGAAATTAGTAGGAAAGTAGAAATAATTCTATCTTGTTTTGGGTGCTATTTATGTGGGTGTATATAATTGTCAGAACAAAAGATGAAGCACTTAGGTGTGTGTAAATCTCAGTTTTTTCTAAAATTTATCTCATTTCAATATAAGAAAATATTTAAAAATTTGGCCACATAAAAAACATTTTTGAAAATATTGTTAAGATGACCACTAAAATGTACAAACTTTTATGTTCCAAAGTTATAATAAAAATATTATAAAGCAAATAACTTAGTGGGAAATAGTTGTAGAAAATAAATTTCAACTGCAATGATATGTCTCAGAGCCTCTTCTGATAGTGCTCTTCTTCTACATCTTCTATTGCTTCCAAGTGTTTTCCTGCCAGTTAATCAACACATTGACCCAAAGTCATGGTAACTTCCGATTTTGGTTCCTGAGTGCTTATCCACTGGTTCCATGTCCCAGTGTCAGTGTATTTACTCCTCAGATCTCTGAAAGTATGCTAACAGAGCAAGAGCTTCTAAGGTCCTTTGTTTTAAACCATTAATAGAGTTAAAGCCAATGGACATATCTATTCCTATTACTGTTCACCTGCCTTTACAGATGGTTTTAAGAGAATGACAAACGTCAAGGAGAGAATATCAAGAACTGTTGTGAACTGAATCCACTAAAAACTTAAGTGTTCTAACTTGATCCAGTTCTCTTTTTACTGCTCCATTTCCTTTATTTCTATTTAAGCTATAGTGAATGCCCTTTATAAGTTTTTGACATTTACCAACTCCTCTAAATTGTTTAACTTTTATTATCAAGAAACTTCTTTAACACTAAAATTCAAAGTTAATATGTATTTCCTCAACTTATCTCTTTTTCAATTCCAAATCTATCATTTTTCCTGTTTGTGATATAAAACACACATGGAAAAGTAAGTACAAAACAGTGTGCATCTCATAATCACCAACAAGATCAAACCCGATTTGAACACTGCTAGTAACTAGGAAGCTCCAGGGTGTCTACTAATGGCATCTCACAAATAAAACCGCTACTGAATTATTTTGGTCATCACTTCCTTACTAAAAGAAATTATGCATAAGTTTGTAACATTAAACATTATACTTTATCTGGTTTTTAAATAGCTACTGTTAGTCTATCATGTGTGGAAGATTCTTCCTTTTTGTGGTGAATAGCAATCGTTTTTTCAAAGTTCTTCATTTATTGTTGTATACTATTCCATGACACAAATATATAATTTCCTTTTCCATTGTGGTCTTGATGAAAGTGTAGGGTTCCAGTCTGGGGCACTTATAAATAATGCAGCTATAATTGTTCTTATAAGTTTTTTAGTGCAAAAGGATCTAAATTCCTGCTGGAAGAGCTGAGTAATATTGGAATAATTAATTTTTTGTCTTTTTGTTAGTATAAATATTTTTTGCTTGTAAAACATTCTGAGCTTGTGGTTTTGTATGTAGAGTCATTCATTCATTACTTTAATAGTTATAAGACTATGTTTTCTATCTGATTGATTTTTGTATATATTATCAAGTTTTAATCTTTTTAAAATTAATATTACCAATTACCTGTCACTTTTATTTATAACATTAAACTTTCCATAGAACGAACTTTTGGCTTTCTCAATCTTCTCTATTGTATCTTTCTTCTAATATCGTTGAATTATTTTTCCTGTCTCTTGAGTTAGGTATACTGCAGATTACTTGTTTTTATCCTTTTCCCTTAATATAATATTTAATGTTATATGTTTATATCTAGATATCTTTCTAGCTTCCCCCACAAATATCGATATTTGATTTATTTGTTATTAATTTCTAATTTCATTTGTTGTAATTTATTTCTAATTTCTCTCCACATTTTGAAAATATTATTGATCTCTGTCTTACATTTTTATCATTAACATTTGGCTAAAATAATTTTTGTCTTTATGCCAATTGAAAAGTTTCCCTTTGCTTTTGATGTTCTACACATGCATGAAAATTTTTTCAAGTGATAATTTATTTTATTTATTTGGGATTTCTCACCTTTCTGATTATGAGTCTTTTACCAATACTGAAAATACTTTCAGCCAGTGTATTTTTAGCCATTCTTTCTTGCAATTCTCTTTATTTTGTCATGCTAGAAATCCAAGTAAATATTGAAATAGACATTCTCATCCACTCCTCTGCAATCTCATCCTTTTATGCTTCCCATCTCTTCATTTCTCCTTACAGCATACTAATTAATTTCTCATGTCTTGATTCTAAATTACTATTTATTTTAGTTATGTCTAATAAACTTTGGACTCATATTGAATTTGAAATTTCAATAATTTGGTCTATTATTTCTAGTTCTCTTTTTTAATAAATTTGCCTAGTTATTTTACTAGATGATTGATCTTTATTATCTTTACATAATAGGCATATTTCTTTTATATTTTATACATGGCAATTTCAGTCTTTTGTAGTATTTACAAATCAAACTCTTTTGCCTTTTTTTCTTTCTATACATGTCTCTGAAGATAAAATTAAATATAATATATTTAATTTAATTAAATAATACATTAATTGATTTTGTCACATGGAATTAGAATTTACAGATTCCATGGGCAGTGTAGTATTTACATTTTTATCATTAACATTTGGCTAAAATAATTTTTGTCTTTATGCCAATTGAAAAGTTTTCTGATTTTTTGTTTTTGTTTTTGTTTTGATTTTTGTTTATTTATTTTGTTTTAATGCTCCACTTAGATCAAAGTCAAAGAATGCATGTACCTACACTTTGTCCTTCAGGGTTCATTTCTAAAATCCATTTTCCACATCATTGATGTCTCAGTTCTAGGCAGAGATCTCCAATTAGACTTTCTTTCTTATCACTGTGTAGAATTTTACTCTGTTTTCTGCATTTATATACCCTTAAAATTCATGCTTTGGGAACCTAAGGATGGAAGATGCTTCCAGGGTTTTTAGTGACTCTAATAAAGAGGGATAGTATGGCTTTTATTCAAACAAAGACAGCTGACAATGTTTCCACTGATGAATAGTTGTATGTCTTGGCCAATTCACTTGGCCTTTTTAAACATTAGTTTTTTACATAAGCAAAATGTCAATAATAACACTTTACTCTTACTGTAGTTTTAATCACTGAATGATAAAAGGTGATAAGGTAACTTTTATATATAGGTATACAGTGATTATTAATTCCTTTCCTTCACTTGGATTTCTGGCTTATATCCTTTCCCCAAACTTCCTATCTTTTACTTATTTTCTTTGATTATTATCTTCTTATTTTCTTTTTTTTGGAGATAGTCACTTGCATGTCATTACTACTGACTTGGTTTCCAGGTGTGAACTATACCCTGAGTCTTTGCCTTTCCTGATCTTCCCTATGCCCCATTGGACTATGCTAATTCCTTTGGGGTGCTAGAGTGCATATGTGTACAAATACATGTCTCTGATTATATATCATCTTCCCCTGGCTACTTTACTCTTAGCCAGTGTCAGAAACCACATTTTATTTTTCTTTGCATTTACTGCTCATATATAATGTTTGCAAAGTATAATTACTTAATAAATTAGGTAGCAACATATAGAAAGTTGATTGAGATCATGAGTTTTATAGATGGATATTTGTGAACTGATGTAACAAATCTCTCACTCAGTATACATTTATCGACATGTTTTTTCAATCTTTAAAATTGGTACAATGATATTTGTTTGACAGCATCTTAAAAATTAAGTGTGATATATTTCTTAAAGCTTTTGATATACTTCCTAAAATATTCTAAGTCCTCATAAAAGGATAGATGTTAATATTGATGGTGAAAGAATGAATACTTAATTTTAAAACTGCTTACTGGAAGTTTCCATTCACAACACATATAAGTACATAATTTAAACACAAAAAATGTAGAATACAACATCTTTTCTGCAAATTACATCCTCATCATATTTTTTTTTGGATATTTGATACTTTCCCACATTACTAAAACTTCGAAGTAATCATCTGACTTTCTCTTCTCCATATTCCTCCACTAAGAAGCATCAGATCCATCCATTCATTCATTCCATAAAATGGGATGTGACTACATTACAAGTATTACCTTCATTGTTAGCCAACAAAATTTTCATAGTACATTGGCAAGCTAATATGTTTTATTTTTTTTCAACAAGCATTTTTTCATGTTTTGCCATGTGTTTAACCCTGCTAAGCATTCTTAGATTTAAGGCGGTTGACTATAAGAAAAAAATAGTTTGTAAAATATATTTTAGGGCTAAATTTTATGAAACCAAGAGTTACCCTCATAGTTCAGAATACTAAGCAATTGATTAGATTAAACTATTTGAGGAAGGCATAGTTCGAGTTGGAGGACTTAAGTCGATCATTAACTTATGGACACTTGGATTAAAAAACTTGTGTGTCTCTTGATTTAAGAATTTAGTATCTCTTTATTGAATAGCTACCATGCTAAAAGCCAAAGAATAATAATGCTTCATTTGAGAGAATCTTCCTGATTGTTTGAACTCATGTTACTTGAAAAAAAATGTGAGGCAATATTTTATTTATTAAATTTTTAAATTTAAACTTGGCAAGCAGCCACTGAATTAGTGTCTGAAATAGTTCTGTATATATTATACTTTTGAAAATTAGCTTTTAACAGGAGGAAAAAAAGTGTAATATTATTTGCTAATCAATTTGCTAATTAGTTGGAAATGGATGAAGAAAGGCTCTGGTGTGAGATGTACTTCCCTCTGCTTTAACCATACGAGAATTTGATGAAGTCCTTTTTAATGTTTATGATTCTTCAGAGTCAAAATAATCCTGAGGAACTTAAAGAAATACTATTTTCTTTTAATTACCTTAACTCTTCAATTGCTGCACACAATTTTCCATAGTCAGTTTGTTCCTCAGCAAGATAAATTATTTTTGCAGAGACATCTTTCTGAATAAATGTGTCCCAGTTTTCCTCATGAAGTTTATTTCCAACTGATCTGTTGCATTTAATTAAGCATGTTTATATAACCTAATGCAGCCGTGCAAAACATTTTCAAGTATAATTAATCTCAACATCATAGTAAATTCGTTGGATTTGCAGACTTCTAAACTGAGTTGTTTAGATATTTTCTCTATATGAACATAAGTGTATCTATATATACATACATACACACACCTAGTTTTCTTTCCTACTGTAGCTCATATTTCAGAAAAAATATTTGATGGACCTGCAGTACACACTAGTCGACACTATGTGCTAGCACCAGTTTCAGTCCAGTTATTTTGGTTCTATTTGTTCAACCAAATGCTGCTGACTTAGAATGCTTAGCAAATCAGCCAGGTCATTAAGGGCTGTAATGTTCAGGCCATTTTCCTCTTCTTAATCCCAGAGGGATGCTGTTCACAATCATGTTAATTATTAAGACTTAAAAAAAATCCCATATTATAACGGTACTGAGCGGTGGCTCAGTAACTGTGCCACAGTTAACATTTGTATCTCTTACTACTTTTTACTTATTCTCACTTCATTGAAAATCTTCAAAGAGCAATGTCAAGTTGAACAGTTCCTCTTTGCTCTCCATGGTGCCTAACACATAGTTAGTGGTCTTTTCTGTAAAATGGCTTCATGTCTTCATTATGTTCAGATTAATTTTTCAGTATGTTGTGGAAGGCTTTTTATGATCTGTTCCTGCTTACCTATTTAACTTTATGTCTCACTTTTCAATTTCACAGCAATTTGATTAACATTGCTTTCAGTTTCATAGACTTGCCATTCTCCCTCTTTTTCTACTTGGTCTTGGCTCATGCTATTTCTTCTTACTGAAGTGCTCTTCATTAGTTTGTTCTTCATCTTTTTATGTAGCTGGTATTTTATGAAACTTTTGCTCATTTTCCAAGAGTACTGTCTATCACCTGCTCTTCAATATGAAATTCATTAAAATTAATTTGGATTAGAGAATTTTGTGACAGCCCTTGAAATAACAGGAAGAAAATGAGATGTTTAAATCCAGAATATATACTGGAAAAATAAAAGAAGGCTAAATCTACAGATTTAATCTCTACAAAGAAATATGTGTTTTGTATAAGAAGAAAATCTTGTATATAGATAGAAAAGTACTCGAGAATATATCTTTTATTATATCTTAATATCAGAAAAGAGGAAATGTACACTTAAAGTTAACTGTATTCTATTTTCAGCTCTATAATTTATCATGTTCTTGACCCTGGATAAATTTATATATTGTCTAAAGCAATTGCTTACTGCTAATTTCACATATTTAACTAAAACAGCATTATTCCAGGAACATAGTAATTACATAGCTAAACATTTTTCTTGCCATATTATGTCTCAAATTAAATGCTCTTATGGCTCTGTCCAGTTCATTGTGTACATATTCTTTTTATCAACTTTGCTGTGAAGTATTAATAAGCTAAAACCTTAGTTTATTAAACTATATCATTTGTCTTTCTCTATTTATTTCTCCTAATTTACAACACAGTGCTTTATGCAGAGTGATTGTGTGGTTAATATTGCTTGCATAAATACAAAATGAATGTTTACTTGGTTGTTTCATTAAAAATAAACTTAATGTTTTACTATACCTTTAAATTCTTACATGGCCCACACATTTTATAAAAACATTAAGTTATACATTTTACTGCTTTTTTTCTTTCAGTTGTTAGGGCTGATATTTATAGAGTAGAATTATAAATTTCAGATAAAGTTATATCTTACATGTGAATTAACTCAAAAAATATTGTTTTAAATCTAAATTCATAGAGCAGAAACATCTATTGTTCTGTAGAGAAGGCCAAGCCATATCAAAATTTAGAAGTAATCGCAAAAATGTTTGCTGTATCTTTTCTGTCACTATCTCTTTGCAAAGTACGCTAGACCCTCGCATAGCACATTTCTACAACATGTGTGTGGGAGGATCCCTATCACTCTCAGAAGTGCCCATTTATGTAATAGATACCAGAAAAGATAAAGAGCTACAGGAAAGTTAGGAGAAGGAGACTAGTTATTAAAACTTCTGGATATCAGGAATTCAGTACTTGCCAAAAAAGAAATTACTTAGAGTTCAAAATGCATTTGTAAAAAATACTGTTGTATTTTGATAATAGCATTTCAAGTACTAAAAATAATACAAGTAATAATATGTAATAATAATGCAAGTAAGAAGAATATTTTCCCACAAGTCCTGTATAATTTCCTCTTAAAATTGTAATACTACAAAATATGTGCAGTTGCATTTCATCAATTCTTTTAATATCTACTTAAAAATCATTTGCATCTATTTTTCTGTTAGCATTCAGAATGCTCCATGAAATCCAATTATGATTTTGGACTTTAACGGCAACTACCAAAATGTATTTAGTTAATTCAACTGATATTTCAGTGCAGCAAAAATTCCAAAATGGAGGCACCAATTATTGAAACTGGCATGCTGCTTATAACAGTATATGGTATGTGCTTTTCATATACCATAAATCATGTTTTTATGTCTATGTTTGCTCTTTTAAAAATTTAAAGTACATTTTCAATATTAGGTAGAAACTGCATTTTCATGGATGGTTATCAACAATTTCATTTCTTTCTTTCTTTTATTTTAATAGTTGAAGACTTTGTATCCTGTTCAGTTGTAGCAAGGCATTTCTTCATTACATTTTAAAAAGCAGCTCAGTGGTAGAATCAGTAATGATTATGAACTTAGATTATTGATTTTTTTTAAAGCACTTATAAGAAATTATCCACTAGTAGATTCAAAGTGTAATCAGGCATATTTAATCACATAAAATTATACTTACTTTAATTTCTCCGCATGGAACATTAATGACTATTAGGTCATAAGTAAGTAGAATAAAAAAAAGTGTAAAGATGGCAAGGGAATTATACCACCAAATGAAGGAGGAACAAAAAATAAGCTGAACTGTGCAGTTTGCATTTAGTTGGGCCACTTTTTTGACCAATATTTCACTTCACTTGTATGTGGGATATAAAACTAAAAGCAACAAATAAATAAGACAAACAGAGATTCATGGACACAGACAACAGTTTAGTGGTTACCAAAGGGAAAGGGGAGAGGAGGAGAGGTAGATAAAAGTAAAGGGGATCTAATATATGGTGACAGAAGGACATTTAATTTTGGGTGGTGAACACACAATGCAATATACATGTGATGTATTATTAAATGATACATTTAAAACCTATTTAGTTTTATTAACCAATGTCACCTCAATACATTTAATTAAAAAAATCAGTCAAAGACAAAAAAAATTAAAAATCAATTAATTTTTGAATGATTAAGCTAAACTTTTAAAAACAGCAAGCAACCTAACATTTATATCATCTGTAAAAGAGGAAGATTCAACTTCAGAGGCTCAAACACATTTTAGCTCATTTCTTTTCTTTTTCAACATTAGTATGCTAACATTTTTATCTTGTATCAGAAAGACTATAGCACGATACAAGTTCCCTGACTCTGTTAAATGGATGAATGAATGAGCAAGCTGAGGGGGAGAAAAGACTTGATAACTTAATAACATATAGTGAAGAAGAGGACATTGATACATCAGGGCTGAACTCACATTTGTCTGTTTTCATTAGCATGAATGTCTTATGCTTAAAAAATGTAACTAACACTATAAAATTATTATTGAGTCTATACCATATGAACTAAAATATACATATAATCTAAAGGACAGAATAGAGTTTTTCTGACTTCCTTACATGGAGTGAAACTTAGATATCACATGTAAAGAAAAATAAAAGCCAACTAGAGTCTAACTCTCTTATGGCCTGGCTCTCTTATTTCTCTCTTGGGGAAAGTCTCCTTTATTTACTCAATTGTTACTGTTTTTATTCTTTCTGCTTAAGCCACACTAATCACTGTTTTTTGTTCATTTGTTTGCTTTGTTTTGTTTTTCTTCTGAAAAAAATGGCATGGTTCCAGAGTATCTTTCAGTCTGAGATGATCTCTCAGATATCTTCATGGCTTACACTCTTACCTCATTAAATCTACACAAATACATTATGTAATCATGGAGGCCTTTTTATCCCTCTTACACAAAATTATAATATATTAGTCCCAAATTTAATAGTTTCCTTTGTGCTTTATACTTTCTCCTCAGCACTTTATGTATATTAGTTAGAAAAATTATGTGATTATTGGTTATTTTATGAAGTCTTTATTCAAATCTTTTATCATCTTTAGTAATTTTTATTATTTTAATTTCCTTATTAACTCAAAGCTATAAGCTACAACATTATTTTATGTAATACTTTGAAAAATGCTGACAATTAAACATGTCATTGATGAAAGATGTATTAAGGTTTCAGAGATATTAAACCATACTTTAAGTTGTAGAATGGGAGTCATTGAAATGAATATTTATTACATTTACTATGTTTCCCAAATACACAGCAGTCATTGGTCATAGCTTTTATCATATCCTATAGGGCAAGAATAGATAAGATTCCCTTGTGTGACAGGAAAACATTTTCTATGGATTTCATCATTTGAGTTTGGTGATGATGAGTGCAACTCATATGATAGTGTTTCAGTTTTCATATTGGGTTACCTAACGGCCCATGATTGGGCCTGCTGTTTCTTTATGGTGTGAACAATTTCAAGTTTTTTGGACAAAGCTTGTGGTTTTGACAGTATAATTTCCCTCAAAACTTAATAGATTTCTAGTAATTTTTCTGTTTGGACTCTCCATGTACAAAAATTGCAGCCAAAGGTTTTGTTAATATATATTAATTTAAGCTTGAATTAAATTATCTTTTATTTATCACCCTCTTGCTTATTATAAACTACTTTGAGAATATCTGAAACAATAGACTTGGGTGGAAGAGGAACCATCTTAGCTTGGTCTTTCCTACAGAGAATGAAATGGTTTGAAACAGGCTTGGGAGATAGTATTATTACTGAAATCTGTGTTTCTGAGCAACCGTTAGTAATAGCTTTGGTTTGGAGTATCAGTATATTTGTTTCTTTAGTCCTCTGAATTCCCAGATTATTGGATTTTTAATCAATAAAAATTGTCCACTATGGGCTTAGAATGCTTTCTTAAACAGAGTAGTAATCTTTCCAGCTCTACTTTTTGGCTGGTAAATTTTAATCTCAGTATTATTCTCTGTTAAGCATGTAGAAATAGCTAATAAATACCAACATTTTGAAATTTTATTCTTATTTTCTTTGAAAAATAAAAATAAAATTTTTATTCTTCTTTCACTTAGGTTCTATTACTTTTAGTACTATAACCCAGGTACCAAACTCTGCATTAATTAAATTTAGGTTTGATTGTTATTGGCAGGATACTTGCATTAAAAGTTATTGAAACATAAAATTCCAACAGGTAGTCCAGGACTCCCCACAGTGCTGCATCTGTGGAACCCATCAAAGGGCAGGAGAATGTGGCAGCTGAGAACACGATATCTGGTGCAGTACTGCCTGTGTTCAGGCCTCACTCCACCACTTACTCTCTATATGACCTATGACATTTAACTCCATCTCTTTGCTTCATTTTTACAACTATACAATTGAGATGATATGAAATATCTCGTGGGGTTATTGTGAGAATGAAGCAAGTTAATACATGAACTCAGAACACTTCCAGGTACAGAGTAAATTATATACATATTAGCTTGTGATTAGTTAGATTTTGCTATGATAGAATCACCCCCAAAATAATGCTTTAAAATATGTCATTTATGTTGCTCACAATTCTTCAGGTTAGTAATTTAAAAAAGTTTATGCTTACATAATGTTTGCTGCTGTCACACTGGCCAAACAAAAAAAGGAAGGTCATCCCATATTCAAGGAGTGGAGAAAAGACTAGTTCTTGATGGGAGGGATTATAAAGTCATATTGCAAGGGGAGGAGAGTAGATATAGCAATATTTGCAGTTGACTACCATTATCATTATTACTGTTGCATTGAGCTCTACCATGAATGAACTCATACCCAAATTAACATCATAGTCTAGTTCCAACCATCAAAGTTTACATTCCAAAAGTATGAAACAAAAATATCCACTTCCTTTAGAAACATATGTCGAAAGTTTCTGTGGTAGGTAGAATAATGGCCCCATAAAGATGTCCCTGGAATCTATAAATTTGTTATGTTACATGACAAGAGAAAATTAGGTTTACAACAAAATTTAGGTTGCTAATCAGCTGACCTTGATTTGAAGAAATTATCCTGGATTATCTGTATGAGGTCAGTAGAGTCACAAGGATCTGTATATGTGAAAGAAGTCTGGGGAGCCAATGTCAGAATGAGAGAGAGAGAGAGATTTGAAGACAGTACACTGCTAGTTTTAAAGATGAAGAAAGGGGCCATAAGCCAAGGAGTGTAGGAGACCTCAAAGTTAAGAAAGGCAAAGAAACAGATTCTCTCCCAGAGCCTCTAGAAAGAACATGGCCCTGCTGATACTGAATCTTAACTCAATGAGACCCATTTTAGTCTTCTGACCTCCAGAACTGCAAGCTAATACACTTTTGTTGTTCCAGGCCACTATGATTATAGTAATTTGCTATAGGAGCAACAGGTTCACACTCCATTTTGCTAACATTGCTAAAACTTCATAGCATGGCCATGTATAAATGCAGGAGAAATTGGAAAATGTAGGATTTTTTTGTGGGGTGGCTATGTGCCTAGTTAATTTTCGAAGTTTCATTTCTGTGGAAGAAAGAGATAAAATATACTGTGGTGTAATCAGTTACCTCTACCACAATGAACTTACTCATACAATTATTAAGCATTTTATAAACATGACATTTCAATAAGTGAGAACCTGATTACCAGTATAAAATAAGGGTTAAAGAAGAGCCTACAAACCTATTGTGCTAATGATACAAATGTGTGCAAAACTAAACATCTATTCAGGGTGTTTAAATGAGTTCATATATGTCAAGCCACATAGCAGCACTTGGCACATAAACAGCACTATATCATTTCTAACTATTATAATTTTTGTTGTTGTTACTAACACTCTGTAAATAATACACATCTAATCTGCTTCTATTAGTTTAACTGTTTTTATTATTGGGGAAGTTGGTTTCTATTCTTTTTCAATTAGGGCTAAACATAATATTTCTGAAGCTAATTTTTAAACTATGACTTTTATTTCTCTTTAGAAAGTACAGAATCCAGCCACATGTTTTGTTCCAACTTTGCTGTAATGGTCTTGATTTTAACCAGCTTCATCTTTGCAGGTATTAATTATCATTACAGCAAACTAAGCATTGTTTCTGTGATGCTAATTGGTGATTGTCAAGGATAAATAATATATAGGTCCGGAGCAAGTGGGGAAATAACACACATAATCAAAGACAGACTAAATAAAGGAATACTCGGGAAATTAGTGGGGAAGTATCTATAAAATCCATTTTAGGAAACTTAGAAATAAGTATTGTTGCATTTGCATATATCTATTCTATATTGAATTACAATTAGAAAAAAAAGTTGTATTTTTGAGCATCTGTTATATTTGTAATACTGTGCTAGTAAAAGCACTGCCTGTAAAAAGAAATAAAGAATATTCACTATGTATGTGGTTCTTGTAATAGATACCCAGAATAAAGTATCATAGTTAATAAACATTTCAGTCATAATTTTACTATAATTGTTCTTATTTTACAGATGCAATAATTAAGGCTAAGAAAAAATTAATTGATTTACACAATAATACACCTAGCAAGTCAAACTAGAATTAGTACCAAGATTTTTCTGAATTCATGTTCTTTTATTTGTTACTATAAATTAGATTTTATGTTAGCCTCCAGGAACAATTAAGGACATTTTCTAGGCCTTTATTTTCCTGCCCTTTCTTACCTATATTTTTAAGCCCAAGGAGGATAAAAATTTGATTTTTAAATTTGAAGTCATTTTTCTAAGCCTCAATACTCTCACTGTGTGGAACTATAAAAGAAATAAAAAGATCAATGACACAGGTGTATACTTCATTTTTTTAATAATAGCTTTTCATCTAATATAAAATTCACACTTTTAGTATTTTTTAGCATATTTACAGAGTTGTCTTTTATCTATTTATTTATTTATCTATCTATCTATCTATTTATTTATTTATGGATATTTTGGTTGTTCTCACTCTGAATATTATCCATAACACTGCTATGAATATTCATGTACAAGTTCTTGTGTGGACATAACTCCTTTCTCTAGGATATTTACCTTGGAGTGCAATTTCTATTTATTATGGTAATTATATGTTTAATCTTTTGAGAAACTCCCTGGAAAATTTTAGATGCTCATCATTAATGCTGATGATTCAGACTTCTCCATGTTCTTGCCAACACCTGTTATCATCTGTCTTTTTGACTATATCTACTCTAGTGTGTGTGACATTGTATCCAATTGTGGTTTTGATTTACATTTTTCTAAAAAACAATAATTTTGACCATCTTTCAAGAATTTATTGGCTATATATATATATATATATATAAACATATATATATATATATATATATATATATGTTTTTGAGATAGATTGAAATCCTACTTTCATTTTTTTGAGTGTTTGTCTAATTTTTACTAGAGTAGTAATTTTTATTTGAGTAGTAGACATTGTTTACATATTCTGGATACAAGTCCTTATCAGATATATGATTTGCTTTGATTTTATGGATCGCCTTTTTTTAAAGATTTTTTTTTAAGAGCTATTTAATTCACAGTAAATTTGGTGGGAAGGTACAGAGATTCTCCATATACTTCTGGGATTAGATAAATGTATAATGAAATGTATTCATTATTATGGTATTATACAAGTATTTTCTCTGCCCTAAAATACTCCGTGTTCTGCTTATTCATTTTTCACCACCCCCAACTCCTAGCAACCACCTTTTTTTTTTTTTTTTTACTATCTTCATAATTTAACCTTCTCCAGAATGTAATTTGTTTGGAATCTTATGCAGCATTTTCAAATTGACTTCTTTTACTTAGTAGTATGTATTTAAGGATCCTCTATGTCTTTTCATGACTTGATAGCACATTTATTTTTTATCACTGGGTAATATTTCATTGTCTGGAAGTATCACTGTTTATTCATTCACCTTCTGAAGGACATCTTTATTAGTTAGATTTTGGCAATAATAAATAAAGCATCTGTAGACATAAGTATGCAGAGTTTTGTGTAAACAAACATTTCAGCTCCTTTGGGTAAATATCAAGAAGTGCAATTGCTAGATCTTATGGTAGGAGTATCTTTAGTTTTGTAAGAAATTATTAAACTATCTTCTAAGGTAACTGTACCATTTTGCATTTCCACTAGCAATGTCTGAGAGTTCCTGGTGCTTCACATTCTCATCAACATTTGATGTCAATAGTCTTCTGGATTTTGACCAATATAATAGCAATGTAGTGATACCTCATTGTTGTCTCAATTTGTATTTTGATGACATATGATATGGAACATCTTTTCATATTTTTACCATTTCTATATTTTCTTTTGGTGAGGTGACCATTTTTTAGTCAGGTTGTTTGTTTTCCTATTTTTGAGTTTGAGTTCTTTATATTTCTACATAGCAGTCCTTAAGAAAAAGTGTTTTTTCCAAATATTTTTTTTTCCCAAACTGTGACTTGTCATCTCATTCTCTTGATAGTTTTCATAGAGTAGAAGTGTTTAATGAAGTGTTTTAATGAAGCCCAAAATGTAAATTATTTTTTTTAATGAATTGTGCCTTTGGTGGTGTATCTAAAAAGTCATTGTCATGCTCAGATCATCTAAGTTTTCTCCTATGTTTTCCTCTAGAAGTTTAGTTTTGCATTTTACATTTAAGTGTATGAACCATTTTGAGTTATTTATTATGAAGGGTAAAAGGTTTATGTCTAGATCCATTTTTTGCATGTGGATATCCAATCATTCCAGTATCATTTATTAAAAAAACTATCTTTGTTCCATTGCATTGTCTTGGCTCCTTTGTCAAAGATTAGCTCACTATATGTATGTCATTCTATTTCTGTGCTCTCTGTGCTCTCTATTCTGTTTCATTTATATATATATATATATATATATATATATATACATATATATATGTATATATATATATATATATATATATTGGTTTTTTTTATTACTGTAGTTTTATAATAAGTCTTGAAGTCAGGTAGTGTTAGCAATCTGACTTTGTTCTCCATCAATTATGTGTTAGCTATTATAGATTTTTTTCCATATAAACTTTATAATCAGTTTAATATACATAAAATAACTTTCTGGAATTTTTATTTTTATTTTTATTTTGAATGTATAGTTCAAGTAGAGAAGAACTAACTTCTTGATAATATTGCTTCTTCCTATCTATGAACATGGAATATCTCTTTATTTATTTTGTTGTTTTTCAAATTTATTTATTAAAGTTTGGTAGTATTCCTTATTTAGACCTTGAACATGTATTGTCAGATTTATACCTTAGTATTTTCTTTTTGTAATGCTAATGTAAATGGTTTTGTGTTTTTAATTTCAAAATCTATTGTTCATTGCTGGTACATATGAAAGTGATTGACTTTTGTATATTAACCTTATATCCTGTAACCTTTTTACAATGGCTTATTGGCTCTAAGATTTTCTTGCCAATTTTTAAAAAAATTTTCTACATAGATGGTATTGTCATCTGTAAACAAAGACAATTTTATTTTTTCTTTGCAATCTGTATAACTTATTTTCTTTTTTTATCTTATTAAAATAGCTAGAGTTTCCACTATGATGGTGAAAAGGAATAGTGAGTGGGAACATCTGTGCCTTTTCTGGTCTAAGTGGAAAAGCTTCAAGTTTCTCATCATTAAGTATGATGTTAACTAAAGGTTTTTTACATATTTTTTTTTCCATCAAATTGATGAAGTTCCTATCTATTTTTAGTTACTGAGTTTTTATTACAAATGGGTGTTGGATTTTGTCAAATGCTTTTCTTCATCTATTGATATGATAATGTGATATTTCTTTTCTAGTTGATGTGGTGGTTTAGATTAATTGATTTTTGAATATTGAACCAGTCTTGACTACCTGGAGTAAACCTCACTTGATTATGGTCTATAATTCTTTTTAGACATTGATGAATTCAATATTTTGTTAAGAGTTTTTATTTGTGTGTCCACAAGAAATACTGATCTATAATTTTCCAGTAATGGCATTGTTTGATTTTGATAACAAAGTAAAGTTTACCTCATAGAATAAGTTAGAAAGTATTATTTCTGCTTGTATTCTCTGAAAGAGATTTTAAAGAATTAGTATACTTTTTTCCTTAAATGTTTGGTAGAATTCACAAATGAATCCATCTGGGCCTACTGCTTTCTGTTTTGGAAGGTTATTAATTATTGTTTTAATTTCTTTAATACATATAAACCTATTCAGATTTTCTATTTTATCTTACATGTTTTGGCAAATTGTATATTTCAAGGAATTGATGCATATCATCTAGGTTATCAACATATATAGGCATGAAACTTTTCATAAAATTTCTTTATTATCCATTTAATGTACATAGGATCTGTAGTAATGTTTCTCTTTCATTTCTGATCATAGTATTTGTATCTTCTGTCTATCTCTTAGTCAGATAAGTTAATTGTGTTGATCTTTTTAGAAAATAACAGCTTTTGGTTTCTTTGATTTTCTCTGTTGATTTCCTATTTTCAATTTCATTTATTTCCACTTTCATTATTTCTATCTTTTTACTCTGAAGCATGACATTATGTTTATTATATTTTTCAGCTATATTTTTTTCATTCAAAAATTGGAAACCATCATTTTGTTAAGTTATTCCCTCATCTTTTCCCAGTTTAGGTAGTTTGAAAATGGCTTAATCTGTACAAATTGTTATGAAATTATTTATACACAATTTAAGAGTTTATAAAACACCCAGAATTATAGCTTATATATATGTGAATTCTGAAAATGAAATGAAACATTTAACACAATATTTTTTTTCCTCTAAAAAATTCTACACACATGCAAATAATCAAAACATAATCTTTTCTTGTTTGGGAAAGTTTCTATGCACAGTCAATTTTTTTTAAGTCAAAAAATATATTAACATATCCACTGTTAAGGAAACTGTGTCTCACCTAGAATTCAACGTCTGCAACTCCTCACCTACAAATTCAAAATTGCTATTAAGATCAAGGTTAAAGAAACTGTGTTTTGGAAATTCATAGTCACAAAATCAGAAAATAAAAAGAATGTACATAATATCAAAATTAGTATTAAAATACCCACATGCTATTTAAATATGTAAAACAGAACTATCAATTTTTACTTCAAATGCAAATTTTGCACCCCTTATATCAACATTTCAAGAAAGCATATATGTCACTTGAATATGCAGAAGGACACTGTATCATGAACAGACTAGTCAAATCTAGGGCTTAATTGTAATTCGTAATGACTATAGGGCAAATGGTTTATTCAAAATATCCCTTTACTTACTAGAAATAATTACAGTAGAAAAGGACTTTTTTTTCTTTTTAAATGGAAGATGTGGTCTTATACCCATGAGCTCTATTCTATAGAATAAAGTGAATTTAACATTTCAATTAAGATCTTCAGCATTACTAATTTTTAAAGAAACACAAATGTTTAGAAATAAATTTGTCAACTTTACAAATGTGCTATCGCACTTCTAAAATTGTCATCTTTATTGAGTCATGATCAAAATTCAAAGTATAGAACAATGCTCAGAAAAATTGGAATGTACATGTTGAGTTTAGTTTAGGTATCATCAATGTCATCTTCATCATCTAATACCATCAAACTGGATTTTATCGTTATCTCCAAGACCAAGTATATCCATTTCAGTGAACTGAGCATGCTCTGGAAGCTCGCCATATGTCTCCAGACTGCTAGCTTCATCTGCATTGTATTTTAAAAATTATATCAGCTTTGTTATCCTGGTAATCTGTAAACCAACCAATATAATGTCTGAGGTATTTTTCTGAACCTTTTTTCCTCAATTTTCTTCTGATGTGACATAACTTTGTACATCATTAAAACATATTGCTTCTAGCCATCCTTTCCCAAACATTTTGAATATTTGAACTGTTTTATTTATCTTCTTTGAATATCAGCTCTTTTTTTTTCAAATTTATTCTCATTCTTCTGTGTCTGTTTTTACCTCCTTTCCTTTATTCTTGGGCTTGGAGGAAACTGTGGCCTTGAAGTATCTCTGACTCTTATCCAGGTGGCAGAGACTCCTCCAAGGGACTCAAAGGGCTGCATGGAATGTAGCAGGTAGGGAAAGCCAAGCCACCAAACACCTGAGAGTCTTGAAACCCAGTTTTTCTGAGATCCACTTGTGCCAATTATTATTTTTCTTATGTTTTTGGGTTTAATTTAGTCTTTTTTTTAGTATTGTAAAGTAGAAATTTAGATATTAATTTTTCCTAAAATATTAATTCAATAATATAAATTTCCCTCTATGTATTGCCCTCACTGCATCCCACAGATTTTGATAAGTTGTGTTGTCATTTTTATTTAGTCCAAAATAGTTTTATAATTTTCTTGAGATTACTTCTTTGTCCTATAATTTTCTTGAGATTACTTCTTTGTCCCATCTTTTATTTAGGTGTGTGGTTTAATCTCCATGAATTTTGGGATTTTTTCAGTTATCTTTCTGTTATTGATTTCTAATTCAATTCCATTGTAGTTCAAGAGTAGACATTGTATGATTTCTTTATTTCTAAATTTGCAAAGATGTGTTTTATGGTTTATAATGTGGCTTATCTTAGCAAATGTACCATGTGAGCTTGAGAAAAATGTGCATTCTGCTGTTGTATAAAGTAGTTTATGGGAATCCATTATATCTAGGTGATTGATGATGTTGTCAAGTGCAACTGCTTCCTTGCTTATTTTCTATTTCTGATAGATGTTGGAGTCTTTGCCTATAATAATGGAGTCCTCTATTTCTCATTGCAATTCTATTAGTTTTTATTTAATGTATTTTATTACTCTGTTGTTGTATGTATACATATCAAAAATTTTGTCTTCTTAGATATCTTATACCTTTATTATTAAGTAATGCTTTTATTTAACCCTCAGATCTTTCATTACTTTGAAGTCTGCTTTGTGGTTTTAATTGAGCATTTTATGTATTTCCATTTGCTCTTTTTTCTTAACATATTTGTTATATGTGTTTTTACTTTTATTTAGTGGTGCTATTAGAGTTGAGAATATACATTTGTTGCTAATCCAAGTCCACTTCCAAATAACACTACAAAATTTCATGGGTAACAGAGATAATTTATAATAGCAGAATAAGCCAAGTTGCTTAATTCTGTCTCTTGTAAAATTGCTGTCATTTAGTTTGCTTATATGTAAGCATACATAAGCATATGTACATATACAATATATACATAAGCACACATGATCAATTGTTGGTTTTATTATTTTGAACAATCTATTAACTGTTAGATTAATTAAGAATTTAAAAATAAGTTTTTATTTTACCTGTGTAAATACTTTCCTCAATACTCTACTTTATATAGATATGAGTTTCTGATCTATATTGTTTCTTCTCTGTAAGAGCGTTTTCCCCTTAGCTCTATTGAGATATATTTGACATATAACATTGTGTGAGTTTAAGGTGTGCAGTGTGTTGATTTAATATATAGTGAATAATTACCACAAAAAAGTGTAATTAACATATCCATCACATGCATCACCTCACGTAGTTTACCTTTTTGTTTCTGTGATAATTACATTTAATATCTATTCTCAGCAACTTTTAAGTATACAATATAATATCATTAACACTAGTTATCATGCTATACATTAGGTCCCAGAACTCCCTCCCTTTATAACTGGGAAATTGTACCTTTGATCATTTTCGCACATTTCCCCCACCCTCCTCAAAATCCTCCCTCTGGCAACTGGCAATTCACACTGTTTCTATGTGTGTGTGTGTGTGTGTGTTTAACATTCCACATGTGAGAATATATAGTATTTGTATTTGTATGATTTATTTCACTTAGTACAATGCCATTAAGGGTTATCCATGTGCTGTAAATGGCAAAATTTATTTTCTTTTATGGCTGAATTACACACACACACACACACACACACACACACACACACATAATATATATAATATATACACATATGTATTTTGCATATGCTTATATATATATATATACATACACACACATATATGTGCATATATACATATATATATGTGTATGTATATATATATATATATATATATATATATATATATATATATATATATTACATTTTCTTTATTCATTCTGCCATTGACAGACACTGAAGTTATTTCCATGTCTTGGCTATTGTAATAATACTGCAATGAACATTAGGGGTGGGGGTTGTACAGATATCTCTTTAAGGGGGTGATTTCATTTTCTTTAGATACATACCCAGAAGTGGGATTGCTTGATCATAAGACAGTTCTGTTTTTAGTTTATTGAGGAACCTGCATCATGTTTTCCTTAGTGGCTGCACCAATTTATATTTGTACCAACAGTTAATGAGAGTTCCCTTTTCTCCACATCCTTGTCAACACATGCTATCTTTTGACATTTTTAATAACAGCCATTCTAACAGATGTGAGGTGATATCTCATTGTAGTTTTGATTTGTAATTCTCTAGTGATTAGTAATGTTGATCATCTTTACCTGTACTTGTTGGCAATTTGAATATCTCCTTTGGAAAAATGTCTATTCAGGTATTTTACCAATTTAAAATTAGGTTGTTTTGTTATTATTGAGGTATATGATTTTCTTATATTTTTTAGTATTAACCTTTTATTAGATAGATAAGATTTGAAAATATTTTCTTCCATGCCATACATTGTCTTTTCATTTTATTGATCATTTCTTTTGCTGCTCAGAAGTTTTTTTAGTTTGATGTAGTTCTACTTGATTTTTCTTTTGTTGCTTGGACTTTTGGTGCTGTACACAAAATCATTACCAGGACCAATGTCAGATAGTTTTCTCTACATGTTTTCTTCTGAGAGTTTTATGCTTTCAGGTCTTACTTTTAGATCTTTAATCTATTTTGAATTAATTTTGTGAGATAAAGATCTAGTTTCTTTTTTACATGTGGATATCTAATTTTTCAACACTGTTTATTAAAGAGACTATCTTTTCCCATTTAGTACTGTTGGTTCCCTTGTCAAATTATAGTTGATCATATATGTGTGAATTTATTTCTGGGCTTTCATTTTGTTTCATTGGTTTATATATGTTTTCCGACACTACCATACTATTTTGATTAATATAGCTTTATGGTATAATATGAAATCAGGAGGTGTGACACAAGCTTTTTTTTTCTTCTTCTTCTCCATGATTACTTTGTCTATGCAAGGTCTTTTGTGGTTCCAAACTAATTTTAGGATTGTTCATTCTCTTTTTGTTTAAAAATGCCATTGGATTTTTTTTATAGAGATTATGTTAAATCTGCATATGACTTTGAATAGTATGTATCCATGACATTTTAACAATATTAATTCTATGATTCATAAACATGAATATCTTTCTATTTATTTGTGTCTTCCTCAATTTCTTTTATTGATGTCTTACAGTTTTTAGTGTACAGCTCTTTGACCTCAGTTAAATTTATTTCTAAGTATTTTATTGTTTTTAATTTCATTATCAATGGGATTTTTAAATTTCTTTTTCAGATAGTATGTTTAGTATTTTTAAATACAAATGATTTTTATGTTGATTTTATATCTTGAAACTTTACTGAATTTGTTTATTATTTCTAACAATTTTTGAGTGGAGTCTTTAGCAGAATCTATATAAAAATTATATAATCTGCAAACAGATAATTTTACTTTATTCTTTACAATTTGAATGCTATTTATATACTTATTATATATTATTTATATATTTTCCTATTTATCTATTTAGCTGTATATCTATTTACAATGCCTGATTGCTCTGGCTAGGACTTCCAGGATTACATTAAATAGGAGTGGTGAGAGGAGTGGGCACCCTTGTCTTGTTCCTGATCATAGGTTCAAATCTTTCAGCATCTCACCATTGGGTATAATATTAGCTGTAGCTTGTCAAATCTGGCCTTTATTGTATTGCAGGAGAGTCCCTTTATACTCAATTTGTTAAAAATTTTTATCATGAAAAATATGGTGAATTTTTCCAATTCTTTTTTGTGCACCTATTGAGATGATCATATGATTTTTATATTTCTTCTGTTAATATGATATATCACATTGATTGGTTTCCATATGTTGAACATTCTTACATCCCAGGGATAAATCCCACTTGATCATGGCATATGATCCTTTGAATGTACTGCTTGTATCAATTTGTCAGTATTTTCTTGAGTATTTTTACATCTGTATTCATCAGGGATATTGGCATGTAGTTTTCTTTTCTTGTGTCCTTATCTGGTTTTTGGTATCAGATTAATGCTGGCACCCTAAAATCAGTTTATAGTGTTTCCTTTTCTTCTGTTTGGAGGAGGTTGAAAAGGATTGGCATTAGTATTTTTTAAAGTTTGTTGGAATTCACCAGTGAAAGCATCTGGTCCTGGGCTTTTTTTTTGTTGGGAAGTTTTTTATTTGAGTCGATCTCTTTTCTTGTTACTGGTCTATTCAGATTTTCTATTTATTCATGATTCAGTCTTGGTTAATTATACATTCTACCTTTATAGGTCAGGTGTTTTATTCCTCTTTCTTCATTTAGGTCTTTCATCTTCGATTTGTTATAGTTTGAAAATGATATGCCTAAGTGTAGTTTTGTTTGACATTTATCCTGCTTAGTGCTCTGTGTTTCCTGGATCAGTTATTGATGTCAGATATTAATTTGGGAGAAATTCTCAGTCATTATTTCAAATATTCTTTCTGTTATTTCTCTTATTCTTCTGGTCTTCTTGCTACACTATATGTTACACTCTTTGTAGTTATTCCACAATCCTTGGATATTCTGTACAGGTTTTTTTTCTTTTTGTAGATTTTATTGCTATTTCTCTAGTAGAGAGATTCTTTCCTCAGTTGTGTTTATTATACAAATAAGCTGATCAAAGGCCATCTTTTTCTGTTCAGTTTTTTTATCTCTAATATTTTCTTTCCTCTCCCTAGGATTTTGATCTCTCTTCTTATACTTACCATCTGTTCTTTCATGCTATTTACTTTATTCACTACAACTCTTGGCATATTATTCACAGTTGTTTTAAATTCCTGGGTTTATAAATCCAACATCACTGTATGTCTGGTTCTGACACTTGCTCTGTCTCTTGAAATTGCGGTTTTTGCTTTTTGGTATGCTTTGTAATGTGTTTCTTGGTAACCAGACATGATATACTGGGTAAAAAGAGCTGCCAGAAGTAGGCCTTTAATAATGATGAAATGTGTGGGGAGGGAATGCATTCTATGGCCTTATAATTAGGTTTTAGTCTTTGATTGAGCTTATGCCTCTAAACTGTCATCTTCACAAGAGTTTCTCAGTTTTTTTCTCTCTCCTTATGTGGGACAGGCGGCTAGAGTGGGTTGAGTTGGGTGTTTCTTTCTTCCACGTCAGTTAATCTCTAATAATAGTCCAATAGATTAGGCTCTAGTTAATTAGATTCTTCTGAAGGAAAACCTAGTTAAGAATAACAGAATTTTCTGGGATACTTCAAAACGATTTCGTTCCTCTTCCTCTACAAGAAGCAGGAGGGGATTTTTCTTTCATATGTACTGTGAGAATTTGGTCAAGTTTCTGGAAGTAAATTTCACAATATTGTGGAGACCCTTATGACTGACTGGGTTCCCTTGGAGCTTTTAACTCTCAGACTTGTTCACAAAGCCTTCACAAACAATTTGTTCATTACATTTTAGGTTTTCCTACACTGTTCTGCCGGTTTCTGTTGCCGAGTCTCTGTTACTTCGGTAAGCTGTGACTCCTTTTATTTGCCTGTCTCTCTCTCCAATATATGGGACAGCGGTTTGCCCTGTGTTCTCTCCTCTCTTATGGATCCAAGAAGAGTTGTTGGCTTTTTAGTCTGTTCAACTTTTTACTTATTGTTAGGGGAGAGTAGAGACTTCTAAACTCTTTACATGTGAAACCAGAAATCCTAATTGCCTGGATTGTCTTTTCATTTTTTTTGTTTGTGTCCTTTGAAGCACAAAAGATATTTAATTTTGATGAAGCTCAATTTTTCTATTTTGTTGTTGTTTTTGCTTAAGTTTGAGGTGTCGTACTAAGAAATTATTGTCTAACTCAAGATAATTGAAATTTGTTGTTATGTTTCCTTCTAAGAATTATAGTATTAGCTCTTACATCAAAGTCTGTGATCTATTCTTAATCAATTTTTGCATATGCTGTGACATTGGTACTCAACTTTATTTTATAGAATGTAGTCATCAAGTTGTTCCAGGACTATTTTTTTTAAATATAGTTATGTTAATATATCTTTAGTTTATCCCATGAAACAAACATACTTACTTAGAAATAGCCCAACCAAAAAACATTTTTTTAAAAAAATGGAATGGGGAATTAAGTTTTATCTTAGGTATTATATTACATTTTATTGCCTGAGTATTCTCAACAGTGGGTATGTTCTGCTTGTTTTAAAGTAAGTGTGATAAGAGCTGAATTTTAGTTTGGAGTTTATGGTATGCTTTGTTTATAAGTCAACTAAGTTTTAGTTAGATGTAGGCACAAGCTGTTCCTATGGAATCTGGCATAAAGCCACTACTACTAATAAAAAATTATTTTCTCTCACTTGTATTATCTAAGCATATATTTTTATCAGGGGCCTTATAGGTGTGGGTATGTGTGGCCAGTCAAGGGCAAGGTTTAAGCATTTTGAATTCCATAACTAATAAGACATTTTATACCAATTTTCAATTGAATTCCAATTGTTCTGTCTATATGAAAACATACATTATTATGGAGATAAAGCAAGTGCATAGGAAAAGATTATTACCAAAATATGCAGCACAATTACAGAAATAAACAATGGAATAGATTACAATAAGACATTACTTATATATACAAATAGCTGGAGTTACAAAAAGGAAAAATTAGGGTAAACAAGTCATAAATAAATTTTTTCAGAGCATTGGTAGCTTCTCTGTATTGAACACAATATAAACTATTATGCTAATTAGTGTAGGATTTGAGAAAGCACTGTCTTTCTGAGGTAAAATTATGTTATCTTGATTCCTAGCTACTCTTCTAACTATATGAATGATAAAAACTATATTAATCTCTCTACCTCAGTTTTATCACCAGCAAAATTGAAATATAATACCTATATTTTATAAATTGATTTTATAAATACTATAACATTTCAGTGTAATAATATGTGAAATTGATAGTAAAATGCCTGATGCAAAGCTCACATATTTAATGTGCTCACCTTATTTTTTCTTTTAAACTCTGTATTCTTATTTTTCTAAGACTTTCAATCATGATCTGAATATGTGTTCCTTATTTTATATTTTATTTTATTTTATTTTTATTAGTTTCAGGTATACAGCACAATGGTTAGGCATTTATGTAATTTATGAAGTTAGGCCCCTGATTAGCCTAGTACACATCTGGCACTATATATATATATCCATTCCAATATTATTAACTCGATTCCCTATGCTGTACTCCAGATCTCTGTGACTCTTTTACAACTACCAATTTATTGTCTGTCTCCCTCTTCTAAGTTGTAGAAACTATGAGAGCAGGAGACTTATCTGTTTAGTTCACTTCCATGACTCAGCATTTAGAATTATTTGTGGAATATACTAAGAATACGATATATATTTGTTGAGTAAATGGATAAGTGATAGTTACTAGTAATAGACACCATTAATATAATTTAAGCACTTTGGAATTTGGGATGATACCTGCATATGACCTTCTATTTACTTACTCTGCTTTGTCAGTGAAAGTAAACATTTGCGCTTAGCTGATTAAAAATAGCATTCAACTTATTTTAAAAACCAAGTAATTAGAATGAGACAAAGTTAGAATTGCACTGACATAAGTTCAGCATTGTGAAGGTAGTAACAACTCAGTAAAAATGGTTGTAATTACTATTGTTAATAATTACCATGGTGTTATGGGTTGAATTGTATCTCCCCCAAAAGATATGCTGGAATTTGAAACTATAACATTGGGACCTAGTAAAGATTGAAAGCTTAACCCTGGGACACTAATTTACTATGCAAACTGTGTTGCTTATCATAAATTGCACATACACAGCAGCACTCCATCATCAGATAGAAGAGGTACATATTTATGAGATCAGGCTTGAACAGGTCCTGAAGGCACAGATAAGTTACATAAAGAAGTGGTTCAAATGCCTGTGGTTTTCACTCCTGCTATTACCTTCTATTTCCCAGCCCTTACCTATAGACTCCTTGAGAATTCTCAAGTTAACTGAGAAAGAGAAATCTTGGGCCTGGTTTATAGATGATTCTGTACAATGTATAGACACCACTTGAAAGTGGACAGCTCCATCCTCCATCACTACAAGCCAATTCTGTGACATTACCAAAGGATATGAACAAAAATTTTCCTCATGGGCTGAGATCTCAGACAATGTTCTGGTGTGTGGAGAGGCACAGCAGCAAGCCACAGAGAAATGGGTCAGGCCTTGACATTTAATGAAGACCCTGCTAGGTTTTGGAATTGCTTTGAATCCATGACTTATTTTCCTCTATATTTCACCCTTTTGGAAAAGGAATATCTATCCTATGTCTGTTCTAACATTAGAAAGCAGATAACTTGTCTGGTTTCACAGGTTCACAGATATAGAGATAATTTTGCTATAAAATGTATCATACCCCAAGTCTCATATATAACTGATTTAGATAATGAAATTTTGGATTTTGAGTCGATAGAATTTAGAAAAGATTTTTTTACTTAGAGTTGATGTTGGAACAGTTAGGACTTTGGGTCATGTTGGGATGGGTAAATGCATCATGCAGGTGAGAAAGACTTAAATTTTAGGAAGCCAAAGGTGGACTGTAATAGGTTAAATTGTGTCCCCCTCTCTACCCCCCAAAATATGTTGACATTCTAATCCCCAGTCCTTCAGAATGTGGCATTACTTGAAAATAGAATTATTTCTCATAAAATTAGTTAAGATGACATTATATTGAAGTAGTGTAGAACCTCAATTCAATATGATGAGTGTTTTTATAAGAGGAGGACAGACATGCGGGGGGAGAATGCTAGGTGAATATGAAGTTAGAGATAGGACATATGCTGCTATAAGTAAAAAAGAACACTTGAAGCTACAAGAGTTAAAATAGACAAGGAAAGATCTTTCTCTACAGGCTTCAGAGAGTTCATTGCCCTGCCAATACCTTAACTTTGGACTTCTGGCCTCCAGAAATGTGAAAGAATAAATTTCTCTTCTTTTAAGCCAGCTAGTTTGTTCTTGGTTATGGCAACCCTAAGGAACTAATACATATGCTTTAGTAAATATAACACTTTGTATTGAATGAAATGTTTAATTATAATGTTTAATTCTGCATTTATCTAATTAATTCTCACAAAAACATCCTAAGAAATTATTGTCATATACAAAAGATAAACATTATTCAGTCCAGAGAATCTCAGTGATCTTGGCAACTAAAACTTTATTCTTCTGCCTTCAATTCATAAATGGAATTAATAAGTAAATTTTAAGTTAAAAAATTTCCCAAGATATTGGAATCATCTGAAAAAATTCATGTGGGTACTATTTCTTCAGGTGGATGCAATTGATGAGAGATGTTATAAAAAGAGAAGACAAAAAAGGAATAAAGTGGATTAAATCAAAATGAAAAGTCAAGACTTTTATCTCTACTGTAATTCCTGTTCTCATAATAAGGAATATAATGATAATATCACCCTGTGTCTTTAGTCAACAGCATGTATAAGTGTTTTGCATTAGGGGTACGCTATGGAAGCCCTAAATTTAATATGCGTGGAGTAGATTATTATAGTTTTCACCAATGTTTCCCTAAAAATTATTCTTTGGTGTTCTTGATTATATTGATATTCTAGTTCTCAATCTCAGTAGTATGCCCTAAGGTTGTAAATGTCATAGAAAATGTGTGGAGAAGGATGAGATACTAGAAAAAAGAAAGAGATGAAGTACTTCACATATTCTATTATTGTGAGAAAATTTGCTGTTTAGTTTCATACAAAATGTTGTTTAAATCCAAACATGCCAAAGCACTAAAGAAAACCTAAACTTATAATTATCTGTTGTTATCTACAAAAAGAATGGGGAGAAAAATGAGGGGTCAAGAGGTTAAGAGGTTTATCTGAATTACAAAATTCTAAAACAGAACAATAAACAGGCATAAAAAATTCACATTCTGAAATTTATAGTCAAAGCTAGAAATTATTGGACCTTTCTACCAATGATGAATTTTCTTTCAAGCAGTAGAGCAGACAACTTTTTTGATAAGAGCTATAAGAGTCTGGGGTTTTACCTTACATAGAAGATAAATAGTTATTCTATTACTGTTTTCATGGAACCTGACAGAAGACACAGAGACCTGGATGATAGACAAAGGGTTTTATTACTCACAGCAATAGCAGTAGCCAGAAATTCCTGTTGGTTTGTGTTGGTTCTCATGCTCCCTCTAAACCACAGGAAGATAAAGAGGGCCCATTATGATGCTTACAAAGTCAGTGGGCTTTATTACTTGAAGGAACATTTGAACTGGAAGTATTTAATATTTTTATAGTAAGCAAAAACAAGCCTATTCTTTGGTGGTAGTGAGGAATGTTTCCTCACTCCTTAAAAGTGCTTGCTGAGAACTGACCCAGGTAAAGGGCAACCAGGCCTTGCATTCTTGATATACCCAGCAAAAACTTGCAAGGGTATTCACGATCCAGAGCAGATCACACTTCCCAGACTACTTCCCTGCCCTAAAAATTTTTGATAGAATTTGAATTTTCCACATGAATATGCACTGTTTACGTCATAGCACATCACTATTACCTTATTTCTTCATACTTCATAACTACAATAGCCACCTAAATAGCTATCTTGAAACTAGTTTATCACATTACTGTACTGTTTAAGAATCTTCAATGACTCTCCATTAGCTACTGGATAAAATCCAGATTGTTTAGTTGGTTTTATCTAAACTTATTCTCATTAACAAATGTGCAACTCATATTCAACCTGAGCTAAACTTTTCATTTGTTCTGTGTGTCAGGCTTTTTGCTTCAAATTGAGAGAAGTGAATTACATAAAATGATCTGTAAAGGTGTCTTTTTTCTATGCTTCTAATTTTAAACACAAATATACAAACACATTTATTTTCATTGTCTCTTTTAGGTAATTGTTAAGGGTGTGATGTATTAGGCAAGAACAGGCCTTATTCATTCACTTAGAAACATGCCTTTTACAGATACTGTGCTTGTCTAAGAGAAATACCTCTGACTTCTGTCTAACTGTGTGTAGTATCAATTTATTGTCCCTTAGGGATCCCCTGTGTACTATTCAACATACCACAGTGAGTTTGAAAATCACCTTTTTACATCAGAGATAAATTATTTGAATTCTCATCAATCACTTTTCAAAGTAAATGATTTATAGAAATAAATTTATCAACAAACTATATGTTGCTCCTACAACTGTATTTAATTAATATATAGAACTTAAAACTCTAAAACTTACATTAAAATTGCATTGCAAACTTAATTTTATTAGCTCTTAGTAATGCAGAAACAGTTATCCCTTTTAGCTTTGTGATTCTAGAAGGAAGAGAATTTTCAAGTTTTCTTTCCTAGACTCCAAGACAGTTAACTTCAGCCAAGGCACCTACCCAACAAAGCCCATATCTAATAACTGGATTTCCAAGGATCCCATCAGATATTTTCATCTTCTATCAACATCTGGACATAGGTTTATTTTCACCTGACTTACTGTTCATGATTCTGCTTCTGTTTTAAGCCTGTACAAGCCTCTCCAATCGTGAATTGCATAAACTTTCTGACTGATAATTATCATCACCCTTTGTGCTTGTAATTCAGACAAGCCTTACTCAATCATCTTCTATTCCACACTAAAATGAAGTATAGAGTATAGATTGAATGTCTTGTTAAAAAGTATCTCACTACAAAGAAATTACTTACCTTATACTTTTTCCTTTGTTTAATATTTATACAATTACCCCCATGATAGCAACCTTAAATTTTACTTTTAGGAATGTTTTTCTTGATAAATTAACACAAGTAATATTGCTAAGTTTGTTTAACTAAAGCGATCTCCCTTCTCTGTACACTCTCATCTTTTTAAACCTCTAAAGCCATTTTAAATCCATCAACTTCCCAAATAATTCTAGGCCACATTGACCTCCTTGTCTTAACCTTACAAATCTCTTGCTAGTTGTGCTATGAATGTTGATACTGCATTATATTTAATTTAGTAATATGTGTAATATTTTACTGTTTCCTGAGTTTGCTGCCAGAGAAAGAGGAAGTAACAGAGATAATTTTCTTGTTAAGAAAGGGAAGTAAGCAGATAATGTTGATGCCAACTATAAATATTTTCCTTAACACAATCCACTGAAAAACTATGAAACCTAGTACATATTAGACATTGAATAAAATTGTGTTCAGTGAGATACCAATAATTCATAAGTAAATAAAGGAATTATATAAATGCCTAAATCCCCATTGTGTTATCTTTATCCTCCTTGTAGCACATATTAAAATACATTCATTGTGAGGAGAGAGGTAAATGGGGTAAAGGAGGTCAAATATAGGGAAGTAGAGAGAAATGAAGTGGGTAAGGGGATCAAATATATGATAGCTAGAGAAAACTGGACTTTGGGTGATAATCATACAATAGAATATATAAATGCAAAATTATAATGTAAACCTGAAAAATATATAATTGTATTAACCAATGTTACCCCAATAAACAATTAAAAATTTTTTAAAAAGTGGAAAAAATACATTCATTATATGTTTTCTTTCTCTTTGGTTACTGTGAAAAGAAGGTAAAGAAAATATCACTTAGGTTTAATTATAAATTTTTATACTAAAAAAAGGTGATTTTATACTGAATTTCTGATTCTTAAAATGTTTACAAATCTATTATGTCATCTGTAATTTGTTGCAATAAAAGGTAAATATTGATTTAAAATTATCTGTTAAAATAATCTACATGCAAATTTTTATCTGGTTATTTAAACACAGAAATGTTGTATAATACTAATGCATATGTGTATTTAAGTTTTCTTATTCTTTCAATACTGTTAAAATTAAGCCACTTTTTAAAAAAGTCCAATGGTCTTGTTAATAAGCTATGATTATAATTAGGTCTCATTTTGAAAATTGTTTCTATGGAGACATTAAATATCATATTTATTAGATTCTGATTTCAATAAAGAAAATTAACCACAAACATACTAAAGACTGTTGAGAATAAATTCTGATTATCATTAATAGTTATAGGTACAAAAATCACTAGAGAAGGTGCTGGTTTGGGATTGATAGGAGACTACACAGAAAAATTCAGTTGAATCTGACATGTCGTAGGAAAATGAGAAATGTCTTTCCAAGGTCTTAGGCAATTTTCTTTCCTATAAAAACAATGTTCTTTTTCTATTCTTTAAAGGAGATAATTGGTTTCAGTATTTATTTTTCTAGAAGGGTTAAGAGAGAGATTCTCCAGAAGAATAATCTACCAGTTTCTTGATAGATGCTTTCTTTTTTGTGCAATTTCAAAGCTCTGCACAGTTGCAAAAGTTGAGACAGGCTTAAATCCCCAAGAGAGTGGCCATTTCTAGGGAGCTTATTAGGGTTATGAAGGCATTATGTTATTCTATATTGCCTTTGCTTTCTGAAGTTAGTTTAGAATTTATTGTCACTTAACACATAGACTGACTTAATCTTTATGTGTTAAATAATATTTGAATTGAATATCAGAAAAGGAGTATCTCTATTCTTTTTCATGATAGTTACTAGAAATACAATATGTATCATTAGAGAGAGAGAGAGAGAGAGAGAGAGAGAGAGAGAGAGAGAGAAATTAAGTAAAATAGAGCATGAAGCCTCCTCTATTAAAAATTCAAATTCAACATGGAAAAAAAAGTTATTATTGGTTTCAGGAGACCAGGATATTTGTATGGGATTAGAATGAGTCATTTCCTGCTTTGTAAAAATACTTGGAGTGGTTTACTTGATATATATTTAGATCAGGAAACACAGTAGTTTTAGAATTTATTATCCTAGGTAATATGCTGCTTAGGTCTTCACATCTGGATATTTATCTAAAGTTATAACAAACTTTATTTCAGATATTAGTAATATATTAGGTTTTTGGTGACAGCTTGCATTTCTACTTCCAAAAACTAAAAGATTTAAGTCTATTTTCAGAGATTTTTGTTGTTGTTGTTGTTGTTCTTATTTTTATTTGTATTTTTAACTGATATAAGGTACTTCTTTTGGCAGGCAAATAAAATTTCTAGTGGTTAGAAAGATACATCTCGATGAAATTTCTCACCATAGTAAAGATTCTCAACAAAAATGATATGTATACATCCTCTCCTTTTAACATTTGTAGGGGAGATTTTAATTGATTCCCCCTACATCAACTATTTCCTTTCTTGGTAGTAATAAATTCCTTATTATTAGCTGGTCACATTATCTTCTGAAATAAAAGTTGCTGTTCTACTTTCCCACTGCTTCATAACTGTGGCCATGAAACAAATTCTTATAATAAAATGGAAGCAGAAATGTAATGTGGCATTAAGGAAAGTTTTTTGTTTTTCTTTGAAAACGAGGAAAAACTTTTTTTCCTTTCTGTTACATAATGTAATGATGAGGTATACTAACATGAGGTAGAAGACCCAGGCTGAAGATATAATGGAGACATTAAAAAAGGTTAAGGAGAACATGTGGAGCACACCAACCATGAGCCACTGACCTCTGGATCACTTTACTTTTTAATGTGAGAAATTAAGTAAATTGAAATCTTGCTTAAATCCTTTACCAGTGGTTTTTCTTTTGTATGCAGCCAAATTTAGTCTTAATGGAGCAGTATCTATATTCTATCTATGGAGCACAGAATGTACTTCTGGATACTCAAGACAGATTTTTACATGTAAGAGTGACCTAGTGTCATTACCTTAATTCTCTAACTCATCAATTGATTTCAGATTTGTAATACAGTACTTTTTTTTTTAAGTTATTTTTAGTGAACTTGCTGCAGAATTCAGTTGCATAAGCATACAATTATTTTGCTGAATTAAGATGTTAACAGAGATTGGAAAGATTATAAATCCAGTGAAATTATTATATCCAATTTATTCCTTTAAATTCTTCAGAACATTTATTAATCGATTATTTAGTAGTATTGTTTACCTTACAGTTTTCTGAGTCTGAGATTTATAGAAATGGAGACATTGCAAATAGTGGCAAAAAAAATCTAAGCCTTTGCCCAAGTCAGAGTAAGAAAATGGAAGAAAAATAACTCTCATTTTATAATATAAAGGTAATGATTTTGCAAAGCTACAGGAGGTAGAGGAATATTACCAAATTGATCGAAGCTTTATATATCTATCTATAAGTTCTTAGTGAACTTTCTTTTTGAATTAGCCTTGGGAAGAAATTAGACCAAAAAAATTTACTCAGTTTTTGAATGTGTGTTTGTATATGTGTGAAGGTGTATGTTCCACTTACCAGAGAGTGATATCAATTTATATTCATGATAAAGGCATCTAATTATATAAATACATTTAAGTATATGTTTGCTTAAAATCTTGTCAAAAATTTTATAATGATTTAGTAGTCTTTAGTATCATAATGTTTAATGTTCATGAACTTTATTACATAGTCCTTTAAAATAAGGAACTGATACTTATTGAGAACTATATATTGTGCTAGCTGGAAAATTACTGTTTGACGATTGCCCATGGGAACATAGGTTGTTACCTATAGAAACATAACTTTCTAACAATAAGCTTTCTGCTTCTGTACCCCTACTTGCACACCCAACCTGTGGGTTAACAGGTAGTGAATAGAAGAAAAATAGACCTTTGTGTTCAGACAGAATGAAGAATGAGATTTGGGGCTTAAAAATCCTTTACCTCTACATTTTGGGGCTGCTTAATTTGGGGTCTGCGTACCCTTGGCAGACCAAGCGGACTGAATGAAGAACGTGTTTCCTATAACTCACTGAGTTCTGGTGGTCCGTGTGTCTTTTGGGAGCTGGCAGCTACAACAATATCAGGTAGGCTATGTAGGTCATATAATTTCATAGTAACCATTTTATATAATTCCAGACTCAAATATTTCTTTGTTTAGGATCTCAGAACCAAGAAGAGAAAGAGCCAGGTTTTAATACATAGGCACACACTTTCCACTCTATTGCAATGACTTTATAGTTTTAATTTTGTTAGCAAACAAAAAGGATTATTTAGTGATTGATTTACTGAGAATACTAATGTCCCTCCCTTATATATTGCTTCTGCTGAAACATTGTTTGGGCCTCTAAGTCAAATAGACAAGTCAGCACACTGATCTGGTAGAAACCTGTGCCTATTGCAGATGGAATAAACAATAGCTATTTTCCCCCTAAACACTAAAATCACCTTTTAAGAACTGAACTTGTAAACCTAAAAATATAAAGTGATGACAGTATTATCATAGATTGCTTAGAAACTTGAAGGAATCTTCTTAAGTGGGAAGCCTAGTGTTTGTTTTGACAGAGAGCTGATAATTTCTTCTCACTAATTTATTTTTTTCTAAACAAATCTGTTTGTCCAAGAAATGATTCCCAATAAGCTATTATATTTAATTTTAAAAAGTAAAGTAACAAGTATAGTAATGTAACAACTATATATAAGGGAAGTATATGGCCATGCATTACATATCATTCATTTATATTCCGTAGTTCAGTGGTTGACAAACATTAGAGTGCTTTAAAATTACCTGAGGATATTTATTTAAACTATATATTCCTGTACCCGTCTCTCAAAGATTTTATTACAGTAAGTGTGCTGTGTGACCCAGAGATATACATACCTAACAGATACATATGAAAATGGCCTGGGGAATGCATTTAGAGAATCACTGAGTCAGTCTGCGTTTTTATTCATTTGTGTCATAGCACAGTAAGCAATAAATGATAGATCTAAATGAAATTAGTGAGTATGAGAATCCTTAATTTACCAATGAAAAAACAACTTAGTAGAATATTAGAAATTCAATTGAATGTGTAGAATCTGAGATTTTCCCTACTTCTAAGCTAACAAAATAACCTGCCATACTTTCATGGATGCTGGCAGAAGACACGATCTCTTGGGTCAGAGACAAAGTACTTTATTACTCAGTGCACAGCAAGCAGCATGAGATTCACATTCATACCAGTTCTCGTTGTCCACACCAGATCTCACAGAGATGACAAGAAGCACACAGGTAAATGATGCACATATAGGAAACCCCAACCTTTTATAAAGGGGCTGCACAAAAACCTGCCCAAACCTTGCCTTGTATGGCGATATCTGAATATCAGATTAACCTGCTTTTTATCTCTGTTTGGAGGGAGGCAGTTTCCCTATCATCTAATTCTGTTTAATTTGTAAATGTCCTTGAAAAATTACTCTGGAAAAAAAGCTTTTTTTTTTTGTTTTAGCTTGTAAGACTTGCAGAAACATTGTCCGAACAATGCATTTTCCATTTTAATTGGATATTTTACAAGATATAACACAGGGATCTCACTATCCCACTTCATCCTTAATGTGACTTGTTCATTTTTGCCTCTTTCCCAAATACAGATATGAAGGTTTCTCATCATCACCTCACTAGGTTTCCTGAATGCTATAAGAGAGTGTCTACACAATGTATAGTTCCACAAGGAAAAGACAAACCAGTCATGGAGCATGAGGCTGGGTAATTGTGACTTGCAGTTCAGTTATCGTGCAATCCAGGGCACTTTAATATGCAGCACAACTTTTCTCCTTTTGGATAACTTGCCAAAGTATGTGTGGAAGCTGTATTTAGTGAGATAAAACCCTCTCTGGTTTCTTCTTCCCCCAGAAAATAACTTCTTTATTCCTTCACCAAAAGTAAAAGAAAATTTAATTATCTCATCTTCATGCAGTATAATTTTACTATAGAAATTGAAGATCCTTAAACACATGCTAGAGTCTTAGAAAATCTTTCTCAACTTCTTTAAAACTGGGAGGCCTCAATCTCTCAACCTCTATAGATACATTTTGATTTAAGACTTCTAATACTGAAAAGATATGGAGGAAAAACCCTAATATTTAGATCTTCCCATGAAAGCCACCTAAATAATCATGTCCTGGTACAAATATGTAACATTTATGTATGTATGTATATATGTACATATGTATGATAGTATGTATATGTGTGTGTGTATTTTTTGCTTCAGAAATAAAGTCCAATCCAAAGCCAAAATATTAGAAAGATGAACTCATAAAATGCTGGAAAGTTAGTACCTAGTACTGATTATATTTTCATTTGACATTACATTCTTCATTACCACAGAATTTTCCTTGTTAATAGTTAGGACTGTTATTTACTGAGAACCTTCCATTGTGTAGCCCTGATTGGTGGTGAGATTAAGCTTTATATTTAGAACACACATGATACATTAAGCAATACAGTGGTTAAAGTATTTAACCTCAAAAAGGGTATAGCTTATTTGAGAAAATTATTTTATATAAAACTTTAAGGAACAGGGAAAGTCATGCCTCACTAGAGAGTGTTTTAATTTCCTGTTGTTGTGGTAACAAGTTACCACAGTGTAGGGCCTTAAAACAACACACATTCTCTTTCAGTTCTGGAGGTCAAAAATCTAAAATCAGATAACATTGGGCTAAACTCAGGTTGTTAACAGTTGCTTTTCTCTCTGGGATCTCTAGGGAGGAAGTCATTTTTTGTATTTTCTAACTTGTAGAGACTGCCTACATTCTTTGTCTTGTGGCCTCTTCTTTCAGTATTTGTATTACTCCAACTTTTGCTACCATTGTCATATCTCCTTCTCTATGGTTCTTTTGCTTCCATCTCTTGCCTTATATGGACCCTTGTGATTACATTAATCTTAAACAAATAATCCAAGATAATTTCTCCATCTCAAGTTTCTTAATTAGATCAGCCAAATCCCTTTTTCCATATGGGATAATATGTTCACTGATTATGGGGATTAATATATAGATCTATTGAGTGGACCATTATTTTACCTAACACAGAAAAGACTTATCTTTGTAGTTATTAAGAATAAAAATCCTAAAACTTTAATTGCATACTTGATTTAATATCTGATGCAGAGTTTATTATCATCTGATAAATGATTTGGGGAAATTATTTGTATATTAATTTTTTTCTAAAATACTATTAGATCTGAAGACAGAGAGAGAATCAGAGAGAAATCTGTGCTTTCTTACATCTTTTCATGAAAGTGAACTGCTAATCCAATTAAAAAGAGAACTCCCTGAACATTTTTATATACTCTAGTGAAAAATTCTGTTACTAAAACAGTAGTTGATCTTAAAGTAGTCCAATAGAAGAGCTTTCTGAACTTGCTGACCGCTTTTTGATTCTTTAGCTTGTTTGCTAATATTCTGTTCACAAGTTCGATATCCAAAGCTTGAGTGTGATGATGACAGTCCATTCCAAAACTTGATAATAATTTCAGAGGGAGAAAGAAGCAGACGAACTTCCTATCACAGTGTGGTAATGTTTTGACACTGAATGTCTGTACTGAAATCAAAAGACTGGAAAGAGCATACCCTTGAAGCTTCATTCTGGTTTCACAATGTGATTCAAAGTAATCTTAATGAATATTCATGTTTTTTAGTGTCTGAGATGCTGTCATGATCCCATCAGTTATTAAGCAAGGACAACACAATGTTGTTTTGATGACTCTTGTTTTATTATTTCTATTAACCATTGTAATGTAGACTTGAACATCAAAACTCTCTTAACTAAAGCTGATTTATTTTTTTAATGACATTGTAGCATACTATATGATTTATAAAAATAATAAAAATATATAGGAAAGTGTAATAACAAAGCACCCATTCCTTCCAGCTTTAAAATCTTAATATTAACTTCTACTTCCAACAAAAATGGAATAATAGAGATGAGATTCACCCTTCTGTCTGAAATAGTCAAAAGACAGACAAAATATATAAAACAATTGTTTTTTTAAGATATCAGTACATAAAAAAACAGTGATTGTCTGAGCTTTACTTCATTGAGAGTGTTTTCAGGCTACAATCCAGAGACGGGGTACTCAGCACCTGAAAAATTCTTTAAGGCAATGGAGCTAAAAGTCCAGGAGGACCATGGTGGCTCAAGTTTGAAAAACAGTACAATATAGGAAGGAGCTGAACAGAGTGAGAATTCTAGAGATCTACAGAAGATCCTCCTTAAGTATTCCCTTCAGTACTGATCATACATTTCTATGTGAAGAAATTACCTGAGGCTGGGCAAAAAAAAAACATGCAAAGAGTTTAAGGGTATCATTCCCTGACAGAGGAGAAAAAGAGCAATTAGGGGATCATGTTATAAATGTCTAACCAATGTACTTGAAACTAATGTACTTGAAACTAATGTACTTGAAACTATACTTAAAACTAATAATAAAATAATAAAATAAAATAAAATAAAATAAAATGAAATGAAATGAAATGAAATGAAATGAAATGAAATGAAATGAAATGAAATAAAATAAAATAAATATAATTCCCTGATGCTTGTATAGGGAATAATGTTCATTCTTGCCAGGAATACTGGAAAGATTTAGGGAAATTAAGTAGGGTACATAAAAGAATAATGCTTCAGTAGAGGGGAATTATAATCCTCATCTGAGCACTCTTCCAGTCTTAATAAATTTTAAAAGCCAGAATGAAAGAATCAAACTATTTACAGAAACATAACTTCATCCCAGAACCTAGCTTAAAATATTTATAGACATATAAAGTATCTACCCTCCAAAAAAGTAAAATATCAATTATTATGAAAAATAAACACTTAATTATAGAAATATAAAATATCCGTCACCCTAAAAAAGTAGAATATACAGTACCAAGTAAAAATTACTAGACATGTGAAGAAGCAGTCAATAGATAGAGAACCAGAAAGGACACAGTTGTTAGATTTATCAAAGAAATTCCAACAGTTATAAAAAATCAAGCAGAGACTTGAAAGGTAATTTTTTTTTAAAAAAAATCACATTTCTATAGATGAAGACTAAAATATCTGACATAAAAATATACTAGAGGAGATTAATGGCAGATTAGAAACTGCAGGAGATTAGTGAATTTAAAGATATAAGAATAGAAATTTTAATTTAAAAAAAGTAACAAAAATAGTAATAGGGAACAGAATACCAATTAACAGTGGGAAAATTTTAGGTTACATAATTTAAATGTAGTGGCAGTCCCCAAAGTAGAGAAGGGGAGGAGACTGAAAAATATTTAAAGAAATAATAACTAAAAATTTTCCAAATTCAATGAAAATCATAAATTCATGCATAATATAATCTCAGTGTGCTTCAAACAAAAAAGATTTAAAAAAAAACTATACAAAGGCGTATTATCTTCAAATGCTTAAAACCAGAGATAAAGAGAAAACCTTATAGGTGTTGGAGAAAAGGCACATTATGAATGAAGGAACAAAAATAGGGATGATAGCAAGGGAGAAGGGAGTGGAATAGTATCTTTAAAGTTATGGGAAAAAAGCTTGTCAAAACAGAACTATTTACTCAGTCAAATTTTCTTTCAATAAGAAGGGGGACTAAAGATTTCTCAACATGCAAAATACATAAGAATTTATTACCATCAAGCCCATACTACAAAAAAAATTTAAGGAATGTCCTTCAGGCAGCAAGGAAATGTTACCAGATGGAAATATAGATCTACACAAAGTAATGATGAGAACTAGAATTGGTACTTTCATGAGTGTCTAAGATTTGTTTTTTTATTTATTTAAATATTGTAAAATTTCCTCAAATGTTCAAGTAACCCAGAGGCAGGGAGGAACTAGAAAAAGCAAAAGAGAATAAATAAGAAATGAAAAATAAAATGGCAATTAACCTTAATATAGTAATATTAAATGTAATTTGTTTAAATAATTAAAATGGAGATTAATACAGTGGATAAAATAAAAGCAAGATCCAACTATGTGCCATCTACAGGAGACTGAGTTCAAAGAATAATACAGATAAGCTGAAAATGAAAGGATGGGAAAGGATATATTATGCAAATATTATATTAACTAAAGGAAAGTAGGGACAGCTATAGTAATATCAGATTGAGTAGATTAAAAGGAAAATACAGTTGACCCTTGAACAACATGGGGGATAGGGATCCTGACCCTACAGTCAAAGATCCTTGTATAACTTTTGACTCTCTAAAAACTTAGTTTTTCCTCAGTATCTGTGGGAAATTGGTTTTAGGATTCTCACAGATACCAAAATCCACAGATGTATAAATCCCGTATATAAAGTGGTGTAGATCAATGCATAAAGTTGTTCCTCCAAATCCACAGACTCTTAAGTGCTATCAAAAACAGCACGGATGTTTATTGAAAATAATCCTCATATAAGTAGTCCTGCATAGTTAGAACCCTTGTTTTACAAGGGTTAATAGTACTAGAGACAAAGACATATATAAAATAAATGTCAATCATCCAGGAGACAAAGCAATCTTCGGTGTTTTTATGTGAAAGAACAGAGCTTCAAAATATGATAAAATAAAGCTGACAGAACTGACAGAAAAAAGACAAATATACAATTATAGTTAGACACTTCATCACTTTCTCTCTAATTGATAAAGCGAGTAAAAAGAAAATAAGCAAGGATATAAAAGAATTCAGTAACACCATCAACAAATAGGATCTAATCCTCCATTATAGAATATTTACCCCCAACAGCATCAGAATACACATAATTTTCAAGCACTCATAGAACATGTACCAAAATAGACCATATTCTGCTCGTAAAACAAACTCTCAACAAATGCAAAATATTTGAAATCATAGTACAAGTGGTGTTTGACCACAATTGAATCAAATTAGTAACCCATAAAAGACGATAAGAGAAAAATCTCCCTGTACTTGGAAACTAAATAATTTGAGAAAATAAATTTTTAATAAATTAAAAAAAACTTCAAACTTATGCCAAGTATATTACACATGGTATTAAAACAAAAATCAGTAACAAAATAAGAGAAAGATCTCTAGAATATTCCTAAATATATGCAAAGGAAATAACACAGTTCTAAATAAAACATAGGTCAAAAAATCAAATGGGGAATCAAAATATTTCTAACTACATAAAAATAAAAACAAGGTATACTAAATTTTAAGTTGTCACCAAAGCAGTAGTTAGAGGATAATTTGTAGTAGTAAATGTTTATATTAGAAAGAAGTGTCTCAACGCTTCAGTGTCCTTCCTGAAAAAGAAAAAACAAAAAACTAGTAAAGAGACAAATAAAATTTTAAATAAGTAGAAAAGAAATGGTAAAAATCAGAGCAGAAATTAGTAACACAGAAGGAAGAAACACAAGAAAAATTAATAAAAACAACTTTAGACATTTTCGAAACATATTTTCAGATGGTATTGATATTTGTATATTTTTCCCTAATACTTAAAAAAATGTCATACCTTGTTTTACAGACTTCAAAGCTTCTGACAAAAAAGTCTGTTATATTTTTCTTGTTTTTCCTCTCTGTTTAATGTTTCCTTTTTCCCTGGTTTTTTTTTTTTTTACCAGAAAATTTTTTTCTTTATCAGTGTTTTAACTACTATGTGTCAGTCACCTCCCCACTCCCCCGCCCCCAAATATTTTCTGCTTGGGATTCTCTGGGTTTCTTGGATCAGTGGTTTATTTTTTATTAATTTTAGAAAATTGTTGGCCATTATTTCATCAATTTTTTTGTACTAATTCTCTCCTTATCCTTCTGGAATGCTAATTATAGAGATGATAGGGCCATGATATATTATCCCAGAGTTCTTGATACTCTGGTTTGGTTTGGTTTGATTGGTTTATTTACTTATTTTATTTTATTTTATTATTATTTTTTTTAGCTTGGGTAATTTTTTTCAACATATCTTCAAATTCACTTTTGTTTTTCTCAGCTATACCCAGTCTGTTCTTGAGTCCACCACAGCAATTCTTTATTTCTGTATTATATTTCTATAACTAGCATTTTCTTTTGACATTTTGTATCGTTTCTCCCTCTTTGCTGAAAATTTTCGTTTTTCATATATGTTCACTTTTTCCATTAGATCCTTTGTCATATTAATCATAATTATTTTATAGCTCCCCTGATAGATTCAGCATCTGCATCATCTTTGAATCTAGTTTTGTTGATTATTTTTTACCCTGAAATGTTTTTTTTTCTTATTTTATTTTGGTGTGTATCTTATTATTTTTGATTTAGTAGCAGATATTGTGAAAAAAAAAGGAAGAAATGAGGTAAATCATAGTTATATCTAGGTATATGTATTCTCCTGTCAGACCATTAATGAAATTGCTACTGGGCTGCTATTACTTTATACTTGGAATAGAGCTTTCAGTGCTGGAAACTTTTTCTAGTATTCCTGCTGCACTCTCAGATTTTAGCAGTTATGGCATACATGTGCTATAGAAGGGGTCTTTCTCTGTTTTTTTCCTCACCCCTATACCTCACTGATGGTAGACTGTTGCTGCTTGATATTGCTTGATCCACACAGTGGAATCAGGAGACATTCTCTGTTCTCCTGGTTCAGACTAAGTCTTAGGCTGGCCTTATGTCCCCAGGACCAAATGGGTAGAGATCCCTCAACATTCTCATCCCACCTCTCCACTATGACCATTTTCTGTCTGCTATGTGTGATTGGTCTTAGATAAAAGGGATCTTTCTACACACTCATCAGCAGTGGTAGGTATCTTCTTGGTGTTGGTACATATCTAGAGCCTAGAAATACAGGTGTTTTTTTTTTCTTTTATCCTTCCTTAGCAATGAATCATTGCTTGTGTTGTAGATTAGGAAGTGATTTCTACCCATATTTCAAAGGCAAACAAATTTTATTTCTTTCATTCCACCAGTAGCAATTGATTTTGTAAGAACCCTGTAGGTGAAATGATTGCTACCCCCTGCACTGTCAGTTTCAAACCTTTCCATCCAATGAAGGAAGTATCTAGTGAAACAGGTATATTGTCATGCTCTTCTTCCAATGGCACCTGATCACATTCTTCACACCTATGCCACCAAACAGCATCTCTCCCCAGACCCATCTTTTCTGTGAGCACTGGTGGAATCCTCTTCAAACTATTTTGAGACTAATTGCAAACTGACTATTTTTGAGGCTCTCAGTTCTACCATATTGTTATGCTAGCCTGCACTTGACCTCTAAGATTTAAAAAAAAATATCAGTTGATTTTATCTTACTCACTTTTATGGCAGTCACTGCTTTTTGCCATACACTAAGAAGGACATATTTCTTCTCTCCATGGACTGGGTTTTCCTGCCTTGAAATACAAGGTTTTAAACTTTTTCTCTGATGGGCTCAAGAAAAATTATGATTTTGTAGCCTATATGTTTTCTCTCTCTCTCTCGCTTTTTTTTTTAATAATGGGAATGACATTCTCATAGCTATGTACATCCTAAATGGAAGCAGAACTCTCCTTTTATATTCCATTAATTATTTTAATGGATTTCCCACAGAGTCTGTGTGTAAAAGCAAGACATATCCCTATCATATTGACCAGAAATTAGACCCTCATTTTAAACAAAATTAAGACATTTTAGACATCTGGTGAAAAGTTAAAGGCAGTGAGATATCGTTTTAGAGTTAATATAATCTGAATATCATATTTTAGTGTATATGTTGTAGAGTTTGTAACCATTTTATGCTTCAGTGTTTTTTTTTTAGCATTGCTTAAACAGAAATGATCCCTAAAACCCATAAAAATCAAATCAAATGAAATCAAAACTTGTACTAGCCCCTTTTATTTTTACACACAACTCTAATTGGCAATAATTTTATAAGTAGTAACTTTTGGTTGCTAAGCTTTATCTTGCCTTATATAATGGGCAATGCTGAAAATATTATTCATTTACTTAGAGAAACTAACATATCTTTGGAATTTTTAGGAGCCATTACAAATAGGTATAATTAAGCAGTTTTAATTGTTATTCAGGTATCAATGTATTTTTACCATCCAGGAATTTAAAAGAATTTTATTAGCAAGGAAACACTTGTTTTAATATTCTTATTAACTCCATCTTAGATCTTACCAGTACAGCAAATGATAGTCAACTATCTTCTCCAGTGATAGGTCGTTTGATGGTACACTTAAAGTAATTCTTAGAGTATAATTTTTAAAGAATGCACAGGTAAAGTTTATTATTAAAATAAAAAAATGTATAGTATTTGTTGTAATTTTTCTAGTTCATTCAGTCTTTCAACTAATATTTATTCAGTACCTCTACCGTGCCAGGGTCTATATTAGGCACAAAGGGTAAACTAATATGGACAAAGAGACATGGTTGCTGTTTACTTGTGTTTGTTGTTTAGTTGCAGGAGAGAAGTGTATGCAGAAAATAATGCTGTAATAAACGCTACAATATGGAACAAATAGGACCAAATGACTGTTACCTAGAAAAACAGAAAACATGGCTCTTTTTGCTGGATTATTCAGTGTGGAGGAATAAATTAGGCCTCACATGCATTGTTTTATTCTGCTAATGTCCATCTTTTTATATTCTAAATTCTACACAATATCAGAAAAGGGATTTGAACTTCATGAGATGGAAGGAAAATCCTGTTTGAAATTTAAAATGTAGTTGCCAGTTTTTTCATAAAATATTGTGCAACTTTTGATCAGTCATGTGGAATGGAACTTTTTTTTTTCTGAATAGACAGCATAGTTGATAATTTATTAAAAGCCAACTTCAATTTCACGAAAGAATCACCATAAAACTAAGAGTTGCAGATATGCAAAATAGTTTGATCTCAAATATTATCACATATATCACTGCATTGGTTTTGTTTTGTTTTGTTTTACCAATAACTTCCAAGTTGCATAATAAATCCATTTGAAGAAAGACAAACTGAATAGAAAATTTCTATCTGGGCTGGAAACCAGAAGTTTCTATATTAGCTTTTAAAGTAAGTAACATATGATAGGAATTAAAACCAGAATATAAATAACATCATGGTTTTCTAGTTTCTCAGCTTATTAAGATGAGTTAATTTACTGTGAATTATAAAGCATATACCCTAAGTCTTCAAATACTTAGTTTCTAATTACAGGGAAGGTTCTTTTTTTTTTCCTTTTCTTTTTTCAATAACACTGTTTATAGGCATCATTTTGGGTTCAAAGGATAAAATGAATACATCTCATGGTACTTGTATTCTTATCCATGAACAAAGGACAACAAATAATGAGAAGAATAAATTTTAGATAGTGGTAAGTACTGTAAAGCAGGATGTTGAGATAATGAAAAAATATATATTGAGCAGGAGCTGAGAATATATTTTAGATAAATTGGTCAGGAAGGACAACTTTGAAAAGATCACATTTGAATGGCATTTGAGCAGAGACACAAATTATGGTCAAAACCCACCTTGCTTGAGGAAGATCATACCAGGTACAGGTAAGAAAATCTATGAAATCTCTAAAAAAAAATGCTTAAGTATTTTAATTGACATAGGAAGTATATTCACTCCATTTGTAGAGAATAAGAGAGAAAATGTTATGATATTAAGCTGCAGAAATGAACAGATTATTATATATGGCCTTTGAGAATTCTAAGGAGTTTGACTCATTCTAATTGCTAAAGGAAACCACTGGATATTTTTGATCAGAGAAATTAAGTGCTCTGACTTATAATTCAGTCAGCAGACTTTTAACAAAGTCAGGATCAGGAATTTTGTGTGAATCTAAGAGTGCAAAACATATATGAGGCTTGGACCTTTTTTATCAAGTAGTTGAATCTATTGGTCTTTTAATCTCCTTCAAGTAGCCCAGTGACCCAAAGACCACAGACGAAACTACAGCACCATTTGAACATACCAAATCAAGACACCAGGCGGTGTCTTTGATTCATGATCTTTATAGTAACGTGTTTTAGACTGTTTAACAGTAATAATTTCCATCTATTACTGTCTCTGGTACCAGGGAAACTCACAAAACAATTTGATGAAAAATTATTATATAGTTAGAGAGACCAAATATTTTATCCTAATCTCATTTAAACTATAATTTTAGTAGGCATCATTATTGATTATTGGGTAGATAAATTCTAGCCTCTTCAATTTTAGTTCTTTGAATTTAAAAAGAGCTAAATTCTAAGAAGAAAACTAGAGATATTTTCTAATGGACTAGATAATTTTTACTGTAGGTGAATTCTAACATCTACTTAAGTGTTGTTAAAATCTCTACATTCTGATTTTAGTTTTAAAAAGTATTTACAAATTACTAGAAATTTGCAAAAGTCTCAGCAACAAAAGATAAAGAATACAAATCCTATATAAGTATGCTTCCTTTTCTGGTTATTAGTTTTTTTTAGATAAAAATTTGCTTCACTATAAAAATTTAGAGTCTTCTGCAAAGTACAAATATAATTCAAATTATGTTACTGCTTGTGCAGAAAAACTACTTGAAGATAATAACTGGATGTTTCCCCCAAAGCTACAGAATGATATAGTGGGCTGAGTAAATTATATTTGTCATTTTCTTCTATTTGTAATTTCATATCAAGCAGAATGTTTATGGGACTTCGAAGGTAGCAGCTATAAAATTTAAGAAAATAATGTTAAATTTAGTTTTTTCTTCCTCATTATACATATCATCTTAAGTTTGTATAATAGTGTAGCACCCAGCAATAACTTTTAAAATATATATATTTTTTAAAGCTTAAACAAAAAGCAATGAAACATAGCATACCCCTTAAAAACTGTTATTCTAAAAGGCATAAAACAGTTCCTCAACACAGCAATACCAATAAGTCAAATTTAACATGCTTAACTTTGACTAATTTTAAATATAGATACTTGAATAGTATAGTGATCATATGAATATGATTTTCAGACTTCTAACTACAGAGACTAACTGATCAAGGGCTGCAGTTGCTGAGCTATGAGACCCATTGCTCTACATGTGCTTACATTACTTCCTGTGGGCATACCCAGCCTGTGACTGAGCGCTGCAATGATACTAAGACAGATCACTCTCTGATGAAAATGGCACTCCTCTGAAGGCAGACTTTGAGTTAAAAAAAATCTCTAACAACCCTGCTAAACCTTTCTTAATTTACACAGCACTCCAAGGTCTTCCCTCTACCTTCCTTTACTCAGGCTCACACTTGTATTGCATTCTGAGAGATACCCCCAATTGCCCCCAGCTCTCTCCTCATTTTTTTCACAAGAATTTCTTTTTGTAAAATTCTTACATGTTTAATCCTATCTCTGTGTCTACGTGAGAAAAGCACTCAGGCTAAAATAAGTGGTTAATTTTTTCAATATAATTTCACATATATGATCAGTATAATCATCATAAGAGCTATGTGAGAAAGGCAAAAGAAGCATTATCATCATTTGAGAGGAAAGCAAGAAATGATTCAATGACATTCTGGATTACATGTGATTTAAAAATGACAGGCCATTGGTAAAACCCAGTCTCGGCAGAGTGACATTTTCTTCAGTTTTAACTCTCATTTGGCATGAATTAAATACAAAATTTAACATTCAAGTAAAAATTAACAAACTCACTGCCCCCAATTTTTTTATATGAAAAGGAATTTAAAGGAGTAGTCCACAGGCACTAGATTTACAAAGTAAAGTAATAATAATACAAAGAAAAATACTAGAAGAAGAAACAACAGTGTAACATTGCATCAAGACATTACATCAATATTTTTCTTTTTAATTCTACCCTATTTTTAAATAATTTAAATCACCTTAACTTATAAGTTAGATGACCTGTCATGTCAGTCAAACAATAATCTTCTTTAGTAGAATTTAGTAGACCTGTCACTATTGGTAGTCCAGATTGGGGAATGACATGATGAGGTTTCACAGGGTTAGTGACCTCATATAGGTTTTAGAAGAATTAGCAGAATCCATGTAGTAGGCAAGGGGAAAAAAAGCATACAAAGAAATATGTATGTGTACACATGTTTTGTATCTCAAAAAGACACTTAGTTTCTGTACTCTGCTTGCTTTTAAATGTAATATATAATGAGTATTTTTCTTATAACTTTAAATGTCCTTTAAAGAGCATTTTACTTTACTCCTCTGTGAGAAGACAGGAGCTCAAAGAGGTTAGGTAACTTGATCAGATCACACTGTTAAATTAGTGTTAAATTAGTGGAGATATAATAATAATGCTATCTCATTCTTAGTGTTATTATCATGATTAAAATTAATCTAATGAACTACATTTAGAATAAAGGCAAACACATTGTAAGCATTCAACCAATAGCCTTTATTATCATTATTATTATAATGATTGAGCCTAGTCTCTGCTTCTATACTTTCTACTATATAATTTGCTCTGGTTGAGTAGTTTATTAATTTCTAAATAAAATATGTATAGATATTTTGAGCAATAAGATATTACTTTTTACAATGACGTCTTTGAAATAAAATAGTAACGTGGATATAGTTTGTTCTAATATATGTATTATATTATTAAATTATTTTACTTTATTATTATTATTATTATTATTATTATTATTATTATTAGCTTTGTATGCTGCTGAATTTATGGTGTTCCTCATAATGTCCAAGACACTCCAAACAGAACAAATAAAGGATTAAGACAGTTAGCTGCGTTATTCAGCCACTTATTGGGCAAGATTTGTGGATATGTACCTGTTTGTTGTAATCAGTTTTGAGAGAAACACATCAGAATTAATCATAGTGTTTCTTTTGTTATGTTATGTCTGTTAGAAGGTGCTATAATAGGTTTACCAGTAAGAAACTATTCTCTTTTATTTATTTTCTTAGTATTATTTCATGGCAAATGTAACTTGAATCATAGGGTGAGAGAGTAATGACTATTTCAATGAATCCATTTAGGACTAAATTAGAAATTTGAAGAAATTGAAAATTATATATTTGTCTCCAGTACATCTTGAGGACTCTATTAAAAAAATAGTATGATGAGAAAATACACAACTCTCTAGGTTTGCTTTTGTTACCATGTTTAGTTTGTTGCTTTACCCACAGGATGACTGTCATCCTTCAATGTATAATTATAGGTCTATGAAATAGGATGTGCATGAGTTTATCTTGTTTTTTTCATGAGCTTGTTTATTTACCAAGGTTGATGCTGTGTTTTTCAACCATCTCAACAGTGGGTATTAGATACTGGCTCTATGAAGGTGACTGAAATGATTAGTGATAGCTCTTTCTCAGTATTAAGTTAACAGCAGCTTGTGAGAAATATACAAGAGTGTGTATTTCTGGGGTTGTGGCAAGAGGGAAGGCAGAAGAGGTGCTGAGAAAAGTAAAGATAAAGGAAATAAAGGAAGAGAAGAAAAGGGAGGGTAAATTTCCACTTCTCATATTGCATTGTTTTACAGTTTACCTGCATGAGTCCATGCAAGTAAACTGTAAAACACTGTTTACCTGCATGAGTACAATTCTATCCTTGAAATATAGATCAAGTTACTATGCCACCTGTTCTCTTTCTTGTTAAATATTTCACTGATTGTGAATTCTGTGGACAGTTTAAAACTGTCCTATGCTTAGTTCAGGCCTGTCTCTTCTGATTAACAAGGAGGCAATGGTTAAAATTTTCTTCTTGACTGAATGTTACTGAATGGATTTGCCATAACGATTGCTGTCACTTACTACTTCAATATATGCCCACTTTTCTCCAGTTTTTATTTTTCAAGTTAGAATTTGTGCTATAAGACACTAACAATGCCTGTAATTGTAGATATTAATTACTCCAATGTGACCATAAGAGCTGAAGACCATTTACAGATTTAGACAATGACAAGCTTAAGATAACTCAATTTAATTTTCTTTGAGGGGGGGGAATGTTATATTATAGTTATCCTTTTTTTTTGTAAATTGAGACATTTTTCAGTAGTGAAATGTATTAGTTTTATCTCTAATTTTCTTTTATATCAGCTTTCAGAGAAATAAATCACTTAACATAGTTGAAAGAATCAGAGCTAAGACATGTGGGTCTGGTCATCAATAAGAGTAAATAATTGAATGTTTGAGGCTGGGTATTACTCTCTGAACTATAACAATTTGGAGCAAGACTAACTCATCTCTGTAGTCCCTTTCAATTTTTAAATTCTGAGATTATAAAATGCAATTTCTTGCTCTTATTCTCTAAAAACCTGGGCTATTTCTAGGTAGTAATATTTTTTTTTAAAACATAGAAGTATAATATATTGAACAGAGTATTGAATAAGGATAAGAGTGATTTAGGTCTGGCTCCTTTATTAGCTTGCTTCAGGATGGCTAATACATAATTTGAATTTTGTATCCTAATCTACAAAATGTAGATAATATACATTTCAGAGTATCATTGCTAGAGTTGAAATAAAATGCTTCAGAAAAAAAAAATAAACAAAACACTCCATGAAGCAAAGTCTTTTGGAACTGGAAAATAATGATTACCTATTCAAAAAGTATTTTTGATGTATCTTAAAATCTCATATTTGAACCCTACCTCCTATTATCTGTATATTATTCTAAAAGTGATTATAAATCACATCTACAAACATGCATTTTTCTCCATTAGTTGCTATTATGTTTATTTTAATATATTATGGCTTTTGCCTCTGTGCTTTTGATTTCCCAGAGATGAAATACTTTTTTCAACTATCTTTTACATGTTCTGAGCTAATAATTTTCATTACTGTCCCTAAATAAGTTCTCCTCTTACAGACCTTTAAATTATTCTTCTTGCTGCTCTTACTCTAGTACCCTCTTTCTCTTGGTCTATTTAATCAGTTTTCATGTTGCAGAATTATATTCAGTTTTGAATTAACACCTGTTTTTCATGATGCTATTAATCATCAGCCTAGTTAATTGTAATATATGCCTGCTTGGACTCCAATAACTTAAAAATATATTTTTTCATTTCTTCATTACAGCTGACATTTAATACTATTCTGTATTAGTTTCATGTGTACAAGCACAGTAGTTATATAATTGACAAAGTGATTCCCCCAATTAATCTAGTACCCACCTAGCACTATACATAATTATCAAAAATATTATTGACTATATTTCCGTTGATGTACTTTACAACTCTATGACTTTTTGATAACTACTAATTTGTACTTCTTACTCCCTTAATCTTTTTAACCCAGCCCCTGAAAACCCCTCTCGTCTGGTAACTGCAGGTTTGTTCTTTGTATCTATGAGTCTGTTTCTATTTTGTTTATTTTGTTCTTTAGATTCTACATATAAATGAGATCATATGGTATTTGTCTTTGTCTTACTTATTTCACTTAGCATAATACCCTCTAGGTCCATCCATGTCACAAATGGTAAGATTTCATTCCTTTTTATGGCCTAGTAATATTCCATTACTTATATGTACCTCCTCTTTTTTATCCAATTGTCTGTTGATGGGCACTTAAGTTGCTTTCATATCTTGGCTATTGTGAATAATGCTTCAGTGAACATAGGGATGCATGTATCTTTCTGAATTAGTGTTTTGAATTTCTTCAGATAAATAGAAGAGGAATTGCTGCATCATAAGAAAGTTCTATTTTTACATTTTTGAGAAACCTTCATACTGTTTTCTATAGTGATTGCACCCATCTGCAATCTCACCAACAGTGCACAGGGCTACCTTTTTCTTTACATCCTTGCCATCAATTTGTTGATTTATTGATGATAGCCATTCTGATAGGTGTGAAGTAATATCTTATTGTGGTTTTAATTTGCATTTCTCTGATGATTAGTGATGTTGAGCATCTTTTCATATCTATTGGCCATTAGTATGTACTCTTTGGAGAAATGTCTATTTAGGTCCTCTACCCATTTTTAATCAGATTATTTGTTTTTTGGATGCATTGTATAAGTTCTTTATAAATTTTGAATAGTAACCCCTTATTAGATGTATCATAGACAAATATCTTTTCCCATTCAGTAGATTGTCTTTGCATTTTGTTGATGGTTTCCTTTGCTGTAAAAAAACTTTTTAGTTTTAATTTGTTGATTTTTTTTCTGTTTCTCTCACCTGAAGAGACATATCATAAAAAATATTACTAGGATAAGTGTCAGAGATTTTACTGCCTATGTTTTCTTCTAGGTGTTTTGTGGTTTGGGGTCTTACATTTAAGTCTTTAATTCATTTTAAGTTTATTCTTGTATATTTATAAAAAGGTGGACTAGTTTGTGTGTGTGTGTGTGTGTGTGTGTGTGTGTGTGTATGGGTGTGTGTGTGTGTGTGTGCATGCATTTGTCCAGTTTTCTCAGCATCTTTTATTGGATAGATTGTCTTATCTCATTGTATATTTATGCCTCCTATTTCACAGATTAATGGACTATATAGACGTGGGTTTATTTCTGAGCATTTTATACTTTTCCATTGACCTATGTATCTGTTTTATGCCAGTACCATGCTGTTTTGATTACTATAGCCTTGTAGTATAGTTTGATTTCAGATATTGTGATACCTACAACTTTGTTCTACTTTTTCAAGATTGCCGTTGCTATTTGGAGTCTTTTGTGGTTCTCTATAAATTTTAGGATTATTTATTCTAGTTCTGTGAAAAATGATATTGGTATTTTGGAATAGATCACCTTGAATCTGTAGATTGCTTTGGGTAGTATGGACATTTTAATAATGTTAATTTTTTCTATCCATGAGCATGGTATATGCTTCCATTTATTTGCATCTTCTTCAATTTTTTCTTCCCTATCTTATAATTTTCTGAGTACAGGTTTTTTACCTCCTTGGTTAAATTTATTTCTAGGCATTTTATTTTACTTTTTAATGTAAATTAATTTTCTTAATTTTTCTTTCCGATAGTTTGTTATTGGTGTATGAAAATACAACCAATTTCTGAATATTAATTTTGTATCTGCTAATTTACTGAATTCATTTATCGCTTTTAATAGTTTTTTGGTGGAGTCTTTGGGGTTCTCTATATGTAGTATGTCCTCTGCAAATGACAGTTTTACTTTTTTCTATCCAATTCAGATGACTTTTATTTATTTTTTCTTGTTTCATTGCTGTGGCTAACACTTCCAATTCTATGTTGAATACAAGTGATAAAAGAGGACAATCATGTCTTGTTCCTGATCAAATGAAAATGCTTTTAGCTTTCAACACTGATATTAGCTGTGGGTTTGTCATGCATGGCCTTAATTATTTTGAGGTAAGTTCCCTCTATTCCTACTTTGCTGAAAATTTTTATCAGAAATGGATACTGGATTTTGTCAAATGCTTTTTCTGGATCTAATAGGATCATATGTCTCTAGGAGTTTATCCATTTCTTCCAGATTGTCAAATATGCTGGCATATAATTTTTTGTAGTATTTTCTTGCATTCCTTTGTATTTCTGTGGTGTCAGTTGTTACTTCTGTTTTTTCATTTCTGTTTTTATTTGTTTGGGCCCTCCTCTTTTCTTCTTGATAAGTCTGGTTAAAGGTTTATCAATTTAATTTAGCTTTTCTAAGAACAGCTATTGATCTTTTGTATTGATTTTTTTTTAGGTTCTATCTTGTTTATTTCTGTTCTGGTCTTTTTAAAAATTTTTTTAAGGTTTTTTTTTTTTTTTTTTTTTTTTTTTTTTTTTTTTTTTTTTTTTTTTTTTTTTTTTTTTTTTTTTTTTTTTTTTTTTTTTTTTTTTTTTTTTTTTTTTTTTTTTTTTTTTTTTTTTTTTTTTTTTTTTTTTTTTTTTTAAGAAGGAAAGCATGTTTACTCAAGAGTTGGTGTCATGAGAAGACAGCAGACTGCTGTCTCAAAGGCTGTCTTGCCCTTCAGTGCAGGCAGGAGTTGTTATAGAGGGAGGGCTGAGTAAGGGACATGGGAGAAATTCCAAAGCCCCAGATGCATCTTGGAAGGTTGGGGAGGGGGATAGTCAAGGCTGTCTACTTGTTTTCTGGCCTTGGCTTATTTTTCAGGCTGCCTTTATGTCCTAGGTGTGGTTCAAGGAGAACTGTTTTCAAGAAAGCAATCATTGACAGACTGGAAATTCTGGGTTGAGGTGTCCACATGCATGCTCCTGGATCTCTGCAGTACATACTGGTACCAGGCAAAGGAATTGGAGAGGTAAGTATTAGACCAATGACTTGTCATTTGTCCTTTATTCTCAGGCCCTTATGCAAACTCCACTCCCCTCTTTCCCCTTCTGAACTGGGTTTTATCATTTCCTCTGTGAATACTTCAGTATGCAACTAAGTCCCGGAGGGTACATGGCATGTCTAGGTCTATACAGCAAGTTTCCGGTAGAGAGAGCATGATCTCAGGCCTGGGGTTCTGATCTTACTGGAATCTAAGGTGCCTCAGCTCTGACCTTTATTATATCTTCTTGTACTAACTTAGGACTTTGTTTGTTGTTTGATTTTTAGTTTTGTTTAGATGTAAGTTTAGATTATTTATTTGAGATTTTTCTTGTTTCTTGAGGTAAGCTTGTATTGCTATGAATTCCCCTCTTAGGATTGCTTTTGTTGTGTCCTATAAATTTTGTGTTATTATGTTTTCTTCTTCATTTCTCTCAAGATATCATTTCATTTTTTTCCTTGCTCTCATTTTTAACTCATTCATTGTTTAGTAGTACATTATTTAATCTCTGTGTTTTTTTTTTAATTTTGTTCTTATAACTGATTTCTGTTTCATATCATTGTGGTCAGAAAAGAAGCTTGTTTTGATTTCAGTCTTCTTAAATTTATTGAGACTAGTTTTGTGGCCTAACATGGTCTATCCTGGAAAACATTCCATGTGCCCTTTAAAGCAATGTATATTTTGCTGTTTAAGGGAGAAATGCTCTAAAAATATCAATTAAATCTATGCGTCCTGTTCTATTATCCATTTAGCTTCCCTGTCTTTTGATTGAAGCATTTAATCCATTTTCATTTGAAGTGATTATTGATAGGTTCATAGTTATTGCCTTATTGCCATTCTATTATTCATATTTATGTTCTTTCTTTCTCTCCTTTTCTTCTTCTTAAAGAAGTCCAGAAGTCCCTTTAACATTTTTTGTAATACTTGTCTGATGGAATTGAACTCCTTTAGCTTATTATTATTATTATTATTATTATTATTATTATTATTATTATGTTGTTGTTGTTGTCTGTAAAGCTCTTTATTTTTACTTCAATTTTAAAGATAGCCTTGCTGGGTAGAGTAGTTTTAGTTGTAGGTCCTTACTTTTCATCTCTTTGAATATTTTGTGCCAATCCCTTCTGGCCTGGGAAGTTTCTGCTGGGACTCCAGTAACTTTTGAGGAATACATTTTTTGACAACATATTAATTATACTCTTTGTATTATTAGATTTTTTTTAAAAGTTGTATGTACATTACTTTAAAAGGTACTAGCATACTTTATACTCTTTTGAGCAATCAACCATGCTTTTAAAATTATTTATTTTAGAATTTCAGTAAAGTTTTAAAAATATTACAGATAGTTCCCAGGTACCATTCACACACTTTCTTCTAATGCTCACATTTTGCATAATCACAGTACAGTTATCAAAACTAAGATACTGAATTGGAATCAACTAACCTATAGAGTTTATTTAAATTGTATCTTTTTCTTTCATCAATGCATTTTTTTTTTTCTGTTCCAGGACCCAATCCAGGATATCGCATTACATTTAGTCATTATATCTTTCTATGTATTCAATTGTTTATCTCTATCAGTATAGAATCATAAATATTTATTTTATTCTATGAGTTTTTATTTATTTTCAAATTCAGCTGTTAGAAAGTCTTTCAAGATGGTTCTTTAAACTTTGGAAATGTCTAAAAAAAATTTTTTTTTGAGTTCTTCATTACTTTCTGAAAAATAAGAATGGATCATTTTGTGTTTTTCCTACCCTGACCCTGGACTCAATTATTTCTCCAAGGAACCCTAATTCTCATTGTAGGATATTGGTATTAAGAATCAAGATCTGAGTGCTAGGTGTGCTAATTGACACTGTGATATCAGCAAACAGAGTTAGGGAAATATATATATATATATATATATATATATATATATATATATATATATATATATATATATATCCCGGAGAACTGCTATTGATTTAAGTGATTTTTGTCTGAGAAGACTACATTTAATGATTTCACACTCCAGCATTAAATCTTGCTTAAATCTCAGAAAAATGACTTTCTCCTTCTCTCCAGTTGCTTTCTCAAGAACAGATCTGTGTCTTTTTGGGATCCAGGCACTGACCACCCTAACAGTCATCTGTCTGTATGTATTTACCTATATGTATGCATGTATGTATTAAATGTATACATTTAAAAGCTTCAAATTCTTAATAACATCTGTTGTAATTTTAATTCAGGGCCACCAGAGGGTCATTTTCTTTCTTCTTTTTGTTTGTTTGTTTGTTTGTAATTTTTTTCTGCAATAGGAAAGGATCTGGCTCACATTCTTTACAATATTTGTTTTGTATTTGTTGAACCCTAGCATTTACATAAGCATTTTAGAATTGCTGACCCGTAACTTTGTGAGAATCAAATTTACTAACTAGAACATAGTTTTTGCATAGCGTTCTTTTAATATTTCTAAGTTACTAAAGTTAACTCTTGTATTTTCTACCCCATTTAGTCTGGCTGTTATTGATTGATAATGCACTTATTATAGTTGATTTTTAAAATGGCATATAGTAAAAATTCACTCATTGTGATACACAATATTTGGGCTTTCACATAAACATAGGGTTTTGTGTGCATGACCCCAGTCATGATAAAGAACAGTTCCAAATGTCAAAAATTCAGTCTTGAATCAATTATGAACATCAGCAAGATTAAACTTGAGACAGTACCTAATAAGTAAGAGTTGTCCTTATAGCCTATCTTTCCTCTTTTCTGACCCTTCAACACTGAATGTGGAAGGAAGTTAGAAGAAGTAGAATGGACCCATCTCTAATCTCTTATCAATGCATAGGCAGCACACCAGCAACATTCCTGGGAATTACAATAACTTTGTATTAAGTGAGAAGATAGTTAATAGATGGGATGCAATATCTAAGTGTTGAACTATAAGTGTGCTTTCCTTCTGTAAGTTACCATAGAAGTGTTTGCAGTCTTGCATGATCAGAAAAATGAATGGAACTATCTAAGTTTCAAGCAAGGAAGAGGAAACAAATACATATATTTTAGAAATAGTAGGAAACAAAATTAGTTACTTTGTTAATATACATCATGATTCCTGTATGTGCAGTATACTGGTATAATTTCTATCGAGAATACCACATTCCTTTTTATGTTTTCCTTTGTAAAGATGTACCATAATTGATTTTATCCCTATTCAATTGACATTTACATTATTTTCCATCTTTATTTGTTACAAATAATTGTAAATAAACTTTTATGTGTATCATTTTGAAAAAGTGTGTATTAGAAAGAAGTATCCTTAGATATGAAACTGCAGAAGTAGGCATTGCCAAAATGCCCTCTAAAAGGTTGTGGCAATTTGTACTTTCATTATCAAGGTGCTCATATCTTACAATCAACTACTGAAACTTGTTAATTTTTGTCATTCTGGTAGGTTTATAAAAGACAATTTTGCAATTTTAATTAAAGTCTCTCTTATTTTGAGGAAACTGAAATATATTTATATGATTTGGAAGACAGACAAATTTTTCTGTGAAATGTCATTCTATATCTTTCTTTGCATATCTTTTTTATGGCTTTGTTATTAATTTTGAGGAGTTCTTCATATATTAGAAAACTTACTTTTTTGGGACATGAGTGTCAAATAGTTCTCATTATGTTTGTAATTTGATTTTTATTATGGTGGGCTTTATGTTTTTTAGTTTTTGTGCAATTGAATTTATCAGTATATTATACATAATGGCTCTGGATTTTGACCTTAGTAAGAAAAATATCTCCACTCCAATATGTATGTATGTATGTATGTATGTATGTATGTATGTATTTACACAGATATGTTTTGAATTCATAATTTCATCTAACACTTTAATATTTTATTTTTTACATTTCATTAAGATTTATTTAAAATTTACATTGCATAGCATAAAATATATCTGTCTTTAATTTTTTTTAAGCTATATATATGGTCTGTTTCCCCAAACTATTTTAAGTAAATTTAATTTTTAATTCATTTATTATATATTACATTCTCAAATATATTTAGACATTTCTAGGCTACGTATCTGGTCTTTAATCTATTAGCATTGCACTGTATCAATTGCTGTTTACTTTACAATGTATACATACATTTATATATATATATAGTTTTAAAAGAAAAAAATTTGGTAAGATTAGTACAGCTCTTTGATAGTAATGATTATGGTTATTTTTCAGAATTTCACATTCTTGTTTTTTCACATTAGAATTTGAGCTATTAAAGTCCGGAACTGAGACTTAAAATGTTTGTATTTAACACAATGCATAACATACTATGAAATGCCTAAAACATTGTAAATCATTGAATGTTTGCTGAATTAAATTGGAATTACTTATTTTAAAATCATAGCACCACAGAACTGATCTTTCATCTAGAGAATTAGATAGAGGATGACAATATGAAATATTTTGTCTATTTAACACATAACTGTCGGGCAAGAAAAAAGTGAAGGCGTGATATAACAGAAGCCCATAAGACTGAGGTGGTTTGATAATGGAAGATACAGTTACAGCATTTCTGGATAAATACATTTATTGAATTAGTGTAATAGTTTGAAACACACAAATCTTTACTAGTAAGCTAACAATAAGCATTTGCATCCTATTATATCACTTGTCAAGGATAAACTCTTAATGATATTTATTGTTTTTGCTGATTGTGCAAACATTTCCCCTTTTACAGAGAACAGGACTCTCATTTATCTTCAAGAATCTTCTTTTTCATCATCAGTTTACATGCTTCTTTTGGATCTCACTTGAACCCTAGTTCTGGAGGTGGACATAAAATTCAGGCTTTGTTAATCAAATCCCAATGGCCTGTCCATGGTTGGTATTTATTAATATATTTGACTAAAAGTAGGACATTCAGAAGTATTTGAATACGTCTATTAAACCTATAGACAAATATTTGTCTCTCTCACATTTAAATTGTGAGTATGCAGTACTGGACTAATGAGGGCCCATCATGTTGCAATAAGCAGTCAGAAAATGAAGCAAAGCTCAAAGAAGAACAAATCACCACAGTGGAAAAAATTACTGTCCTTATTTGAGCCCCTGGATCCAGCTGTGAATGAAGTTTTCATTTAGCTATATCAATAATGTCACTTAAAAAAAACCCAGAACTCAAGTTTGTGTGAGTTGAATTTTTTCTCACTTGCATCTGAACACTTTGGCCAATAACACAATTCCTAGAATCATATTTGAAATAGTCGACAAGCCATTTTGTTCATGAAGGCTTGAATAAAACTTGTGTACAAGTGTTTATGTATGTTTTCTTTACAAAACAGATTGTATTTTTTCCTAACTACTCAATAGAGTATTCTGAACATCCTGGCAATATTACTTGCCTATGATGAAGTTATACTAGATTCTTTCTTGCATCACTTTTTTTGAGGCATATGTATAGGTTTTTCTTTTTTTTTCTTTTCCTTCTTTCAGAGATTCACATAAAATATCTCTTATCTTTTAAAGGGATTTGAAGAAATATAAAGCTGACAATTCATATCTTAAAATTCAGCACTGTGAAACTTATCCTTTTTTGGGGTTAATTTTCTAATTGGGAACAGAGAATAATCCTAAAATATCTAGAGATTTGTTGAAGTCTCCAACGAATATATATAGCAACAGCATTTAGAAAAGTATATGGAGAATTAGATAACTTTTCAATCGTTTATTTAGAAACCGTTCCTGTTACTGTTTGTCTTTTAGTTGTTCTTTTATGCATGGCAACATGAGGAAGTTCTAGAGTAATCAAAAAGCAGAAATCAAAATGAAACTGTGACAGAAATGTTGTCAAAAGAACAGTGGTGTCTTTAAACTTGATAGCAGTTTAGAACAGTACCATATGACATGATGGTATAAATTTTACATGTGCCAGTGGTCAGAGATTTCTTGAATTTGTTTTGCTATGTTTACTACTGTGTACTAGTTATGCCAGTCTATGCTACTGTAATGTTTAGGAGATTTTTTTTGGTAGGTTGCTAAAAGAAATGATAAAAATGTATATATATATAGCTGCTATATATATACAAATATATGTGTGTGTGTGTGTCTGTATATATGCTTACAAGATATGCAATTGGGAATATATGCTAAAACATCATATTTAATTTCATTTACAAATCAAAATATTGCTTTTCTGTAACTCTACCTTGTTGATCTTGCTTGCTAGGTAACCTGTCAGTCTTTATGACAAAAACACAGACAATATCTGACATGTTCTTTGAGCCAGTAAAAACAGCCATTTAAAGAAAAAAGAAAATGAAAAATAATGTTAATTTTTCTTCTTCATTATCTTTTGTTTTAAAATTTATTCTCCTCTTTTCTCAGGTAGATTGTGTGCACTATGAAGTAATCCCAGTCTATATCATCAAATGATAGGGGTGCACCTGCCAGCTATATAGTGAAGGTAGGGAAGATCTACCATATCAATTGTTCTCTGACAAATACAGCATCAAATCTTTGTTTTACTTTGGACCTGTTCCTCTTAAGAAACAGTAATAATTTGGTTCTGTTTATAAAAAATATGAGTGTATGTGCTTTAGGATTTTTGTATATGCTATTGTCCCCTGAAAGCTTATATAAGATACATTTATAAGTTAAAGATTCCTAAAAGTCCACAAGATATTTAATAAACTATTACATTATTTTGTATGTTTTAATATATTATATTGTATTTGTGGAGATTTAAAGAATAAATGTATTGTAAATGAGAAAATCACAGATGAAAGTAGGATCCCTATGTAATTATCATTGTATCCATTTTTATGTTTTAGTTTCTTACACCATTCTGTTCAGGAGTACTATGACAATAAAGTCATATAATAGTAAATTGGAATTATATAGAAAAGAATAAAAAGGAGCTTCCTTTTATCTGGAGCATTCAGGCATCCTGTCAAGTAAAACTTTCTGTGGTCCTGAGAAATTATCCCTGGAAAAATGTGTCCCTGACCATAAGAACAAGAGGCCCTCCTTGTTTACAGGTGTGCTTATGAACTTCTTTGTTTCACTTCCTCAGTTCATCTCATTTTCATTCAAAGTTATAACGAAGAGGTTTATCAAGACTTTCTAAATATTCTAGTTGTGGGGAAAAAAAAAGAAAAATCTTGACTAAATTATTAGGATATCTGCCCTTTGTTAGTAATCTCTTTAATGAGGTCTTTTCATTCTGCTAGGACAATGACTAATACTGACCCCATAGTTTCATCTATATGCCTAATGGGAATATAAAGAATATGATAGAAATAAATGTATTTTTTTTTTCCCTGAGAAGATTCTTTCTCTCATCTGCTATCAGCAAACAAAGAAGAGACTTAGATCGAGTCATGATCATTTGGGAAGTTTCAAACAAAACAAAACAAACAAACACCAAATCAATTATAATTGGTTTTAGGGGTTCATAGAATAATTTACAGGTAATGGGAAAAGTTTCTTTTTAGCTAAGATAAAATATAAAAAAGTGAAAGGATTATGTTTATCCTATCAAATTGTAGAAGAAGATGGCTACAAGTATACAGAGAGATTTTGTGCTTAAGGCATCACCTAAAGATTTTTAGCATGATTGATCAACATAAACAATAAGTTTCCTGATAGTAGAATTTTTCAGATACCAGATGGATTAGCCTTCAAAGAAGAATACTATAAGACTCTTATATGGTATAGGTTGTTTTCTTCAATAATAAAAATGCAAATATTTACTGAATGTTCTCCATGTACAAAAATATTATTTAATCATTTTTTATGTTATTCCATTTAATTCTGACAACCTCTATTTATTGAAATGAATGCACTGAAAAGGAAGAGAAGAAATAAAAATTAGGCAGAAGGAGATGTTGGGATCTGTACAGTCACTAAAAGGCCTGAGCCCACATTGTGTGGACTCTGAAGCTGATATAGCCCTTGAGAGCTATTTGATTTGAGGCAATAAGACAGGTTTTTAATACCCCATGTGAATCAGTAGCTAGAAGAGGGCCATCTTAGGAATGTGGGGGCAGCTTTCTTTATAGTTCAGGCAACTCCCCAAGGAGCTTGACATTTAGCACTTGGGGGAATATATCCTTCAGTCAAGAAAAAAGCACCTGAGCTTGGCCTAGCAGGATCCATGACACGAGTGCATTAGTTTAATAGTCTGCCAAAATATTGCTTGTCACATTCTTTCTTCTGGCTATCTCAAAGCATGCTTCTTCAGTGCCCCTTAGTTAAAAGGAATCTGTTTAATATTGTATGTTATTGACTGTTCATTCTTTATAGTGACATTTCAGGCTGTGTATAATAACTGTCATAAGCTGAGAAGTCTTGGTTAAATTTCATCATTTCACCAACACCCCTGTCAGTCATTTACTTAACAAATATCTATCAATTCTAAGTGCCAGGTATTTTTAAGCATCGAGGTAGAGAAAAAATAAGGTATGTCATGCATGTTGATAGATATTTGTTAAGTGACTGAGTGACAGGATAGAGAAGTAAATAATTAACACCTTTATTTTTTTCATCCTTATTATGAACTAGGCAAAGTTCTAAATTCTTTTCATTTTATGATGTTTTAAACTCTTGCAACATTGTTACAGGCACTATTAAAATTTAGGAAACTGTCACAGGAGGTTATAGAACTTCCTATAACCAACCAGATAGTATGTGCTGAGGTAAACGTTCAAACTCTGCCTCCAGTCTGTCTCTGATCCACATGTAATCAGTAAGTGTAACTGTTATGCTTCACAGTGTTTATGAAGGCTTTTCAAAGATGCGTGGCTAGATTTCCTAATTCAGTGATGAAGAACAAGTAATCTATCAGGAATTATCGACTAATTATTTTAAACAGGGTCTACAAAGTTATTTTTGCCCCTGAAAGGATCTAAACATCTTTATGCAGTTTAATTCATTTTAATTAATCATCTATCCCTAAAAATAGTTGAATCTGATGTTTCTGAAGAATTTTTGATTGCCTCATCTGACACATATGATCTGTTGGACCTGGAATACAACAGTCACCCAATCCCGAGGTAAAATGGCATTGGATTAGAGTGACAAACTTTTTCTGGTTCATCAGGAAATACCTGGGACTTCCTTAGTTTTAGCATTGAAGGACTGCATCTTGGGATTCTCAGTTTTAAGCAAACTGGAATGGTTCCTTATCCTATATTGTACCCTCATTCTTATTGTTGATATTATAGGGGAAATATTTGATTAAGAAAGTCCCGATATTGTGATCTTCAGGTCTTACACTACTTTGTGTGCTTCAGGCTGGCTATTGCCTGGCTAGATGTACCTTTATCAGCCAGGAATTTTCAGAATGCCCATAGCACTTTCCTGATTCCTCATGTTTCTCATTCCTCAGTCTTTCAGATTTTAAAAAATATATATACGGTTTTCTCCCTGAAGTTATCATTGTGCTTAATTACTAAGCATCAAGAGTTAGGATTATTCCTGCCCTAAAGTCTTATCAGAAGCTTTTATAAAAATAGTTCAGATAATGAAGTTTTATGAGCCCTGTATCATTTTAACATGCCATATTCTAAATAAGGAAAAAATTTCTATATTTAAGCTATGTGATATCAGAAATGATTAAATGATCTTAATATTTTATTATGAGAAAAAATAACTTTTTAGGCAACACTCATCAACAAAATAATTCTAGTTAAACAATGTTGAAAAGAGTATTTTAAGCCAAAAATCAATAAAAACATACAAAAACATGAAAGATAACTAATGAGACAATTATACTTTGATGAATACCATTAGAATGTGTCAAAACTTGCAATGTATTAGCAGATAAAAGAGAATAAAACGTGAAGAAAAACAAATTAAGGGAAAAAGCACATGACAGCAAAGGCAACTCAAAAATGGCTGATGAGATAATTACATTAGGTCAAAAAACCAAAGGTCTGAGTTATTAATATTTGTTTTATCAGAAGCTTTTATAAAAGCTTGGAAACTCAAATAAAAGAATTAAGTACACCAGTCAAATATATGTTGGAATGATATTGTTTTATGTTGAAAAAGTGACATAAGTTCTGCTGTATTGATAATTTCTCAATAAGCTATTACCCAAGGTTATATTTGTTAACTCTTGATGTGAAAACCTTAGAGGATAAATGAATTCAACTTTATGTATTTAACATTGTATTTTCTTGATTTTTTGTATATTTATACATCAATTGCAGTTTGATGCAGGAATGATGGAAAAACATTGGAGAGAAAATATTGTTTTTCTTTTTTTGTAGGTGATTGTTATTATTACTATTATTATTTTGGTCCCACATAAAGACAGGAAATTGTATATTGTAATTTCTTTCTCTGCTTCTCAAAAGATATAGACTTGGGCTTGCACATAGTACACTGGACTGTCAGAGACGACTATGATATTATTTTTAGCCTGGGTTCTTAGGTATCACTCTTGGGTCTGAGGTTGTTTGGTCAGAGGCTGTGTTCAAGTTTCTTGTGCCAGTGAGTTTTCAACCCTAATCTTTTCCAAGGAAAAGAGAGTATGGTCTAATCTCTTATTGCTGCCTATAGTAAGATGTGAGAGGGAGGAGGTATATTGAGAGAAGAACTGTTAAGCAAAAAGGAACCAGGACATGATAATTTAAAAAATTCTCAGGCTATCAAGATTATAAAGTATATAAAAATTAATTACTGCCCTATAGGATGCTTTGGAGACAGAGTAAAGGATGTGGCTGGATAATAATTTTATAATGCCTCAGAAGGATTAAATAGTCTTGAGTACTTGAACACACAGAAGGCTTTATGAGGAGAGTGAACGTATGACATATAGATCCCTTCAGCCATCTCAGGAAATGCTAGGAATAGTTTTGGGACTATGCAGGAAAGACCTGTAGAACTTTTTATCTAACATAGTTAATCCATATGATAATATATGTGGGAAATACACAAGGTACTTGAAAATTTTATATCAGCAGAAACACTGTCCACTTGTACTAAAAAGAACAGAGAAAAGAGAAAATGAAAGAAAGTGGTGAAACCCTCAAAATTCTATAATCAGGAAATAGTATCATAAAATTACTAAGCTTCAAACACATGCTACTCTTTATGAAAAGAAAAAATGACTCCAAGAACAGAGCTGTGAGGCCAGAACCTGCAACCATAAAGTATTATTTCCAGGACTTGAAACTTAATATTGTTTTTCCAGATGGATTTTGAAATTGCTTAGGCTAGATGACTCTCTTCTTCCTTTTATTTTCTTCCTTTTTTGAGGGGGAATCTCTATAACTTAATCTATTTTTGTACCACTCTTTTATTTTGGGAGCGGATAACATTTTTACTAGTTTCCCAGGTCCACAGATAAAGAGAAATTTTGCTTCAGGTTGTATTATACTCACAGTCTTAACTATACCTGATTTAATTGAATTAGCTAATGAAGTCTAAAACTTTTGAGATTTGAGATTTGGGTTGATTCTCTAATTGATTGAGACATTTGGTGACCTTGAGATAGAATTAATGTATTTGCATATTGGATGGATGTGCATCTTTTGTGCATATTAAAATTGTCAGAGGATAGAATGTGGTGACCATAATAATAGGCCCCAATAATGCCCATGTTTTAATCCCTAGAACCTGTCAATAAATTGTATCAAATGGCAAGGGAGGATTAAGTTTGCAAATTCAATTAAGATTGCTAAAAGTTTACATTTAGATAGGGGATATCATTCTGGATTATTCTGGGGGGGGGGGGGCATGTAGCCAGAATGGTTCTTAAATGTGAAAGTGGGATGCAGGAAAGTCAGTTAGAGTAATGGAATGTAAGAAAGACACTACTGGTTTTGCTGGTTTTGAAGATGGAAAGAGGCTGTGAGCCAAAGAATGTGGGTATTCTATAGACATTGGAAAAATACAGGGAGAGGGACGCACATTTGCCTATACTTCAGTTTTAGCTGAGTGATACCTAATTTGGACTTCTGAATTTCAAAACTTTAAGATAGATAATAAATTTGTGTCATTTTAAGCCAATAGACCTTTGTGGTAATATTTTACAGCAATGATAGAAAACTACTGCATGCCCTTAAGACAATGTTTTTTTTTTTTTTATGTGTGTGTGTTTGTTTTTAATAATTTTCATCAGTTAAGTAGTTGTTTTGCCAGGATCCTCGAAGTTTTTTTCTACCAGTTCAAAAATTCTTTCCTGAGGTGTATCTGTTCTTCCTGTTAAAAGTCACTTTTTGCTGAATTCTGAATAGACAGTTCCTTTTTTCTTCAGTACTTTAAAGTGACATTTTTTTGCCTTCTAATTTATATAGTTTATATTTACAAATTCACTCTTTTTTTATTGTTATGCCAACCAGTTTGCTGCAATTCCAATTCTCATTCTCTGGTATGTTCTTTATCTTTGGCTTTCAGCAGTTTGTCAAAATGTGCTTAGGCAGGGGTGTATATGTGTGTGTTTTCTATTTATATGTTTGGTCTTTGCTGAACTTCTGGGATTTGTAGCTTGGGGTCTTGGCCCTTATTTTTTCAAGTATTTCTTATGCTTTATTCTATTTTTCTTTTCCTTCTAGGATTTTATTTTTCAATATAAGATATTATCCTAGAGCTCTTGGATATCTTGTTTTATTTTCCACCCTTTTTTCTCCTTGTGTTTTATTTTGTATTCTTTCTGTCGGTCTATTTTCATGTTCAATGATTCTTTTCTTTGTTGTGTTGACTTTGTTGATGAGCTTATCAAAGTTAGTATTCACTTCTATTACTAAGGTTTTTCTTTGATTATTTCTTTCAGTTTCTATTTCTTTGCTCCATATGTCCATGAATGTTGCCAATTATTTTCTCTATAGACTTTAACATGTTAATCAACACATAATAAAACAATACATTGGTATTTTAAATTTTCTCTCTGGTAATTCCAACATCTGGGTCATATCTGAGTCTGGTTCTATGGGTTACTTGGTCTCTGGACAATGTGTTATTTTTTCTTCCTTATTTGTGTGTCATATCTCTAGTTGACAGCCAGCCATCTCGTTAGAGCACAAAGACTGAGGTATATAATATAATACACATGCCCAGAAATGTGAGACTTCTTCTTTTGCTAAATCATAGAGTGGGAAGTTGAGTTATTCTACTGAGAAAATAAGCTACATTATTGTTGTTGTTGTTGTTATTGTTATTGTTGTTATGGTTACCCTTAGTGTACCATCAACTTCAAAACTTTCTGCTTTGCCTTTTATTTAGTGTGAGGGCTAGTTTGTTTTATCAGTGTCTGCTCCATTCTCTGCTTTAGATCTTCCTTTTGCATTTTTTGTGTCAAAGAAGATATTTCTTCACAATTCTGTCCTTCTCCACATAGTAGGCTGCTGTTAAATGTCACATAACTCTTGATAACCTGGTAAAGGGTGTGGCAAGTATAGATATTCTCTGGTGTTCTAGTTCACTCCTAGTTCTAGTCAGGCAGTGTTTTCCTGATTCTAAAGGGTGTGAGGAGCTCCTTCTCAGTGATTTCACCCCTTTCTCAGTGGATAACCTCTAATAATCTGAGTATTTTTCTGCCCTTCCTCATGGGTAGAGATTTCTTTTTTTTTTTTTTTCTTTCTTCCAAATGCAAAGGTTCTTTCCCTGTATCTTGAGGGCAGTGTGTTTTACTCCTTTATACCTATGGCTTATACTTTTTTCCCAAAGGTACAATACAGGAGGTTTTGAGTGGAACTTCTAGACTTTTCTACATAAAAGTTTTCTCCCCTGAGCCCAGGTGAGTGGATCGCTCCCATGTCTTATTTTGAGTCCAGTTTTTCTCATAATTGTCTCTTGAGGTCTGTGAAGAAAATGTTGCAAATTAGCATATATTTGTGTTTTTCAGTTCCTAAGAGTTCTACACTCTCACACTATTCAGTATTTATTATTTAGCAATTTGTTTAAATTTTAGCTAACTTTTTTCTGCATCTCCATGTTAAGAAGTGCTATGTGTTATCTCTCTTTGGAAGACTCTGTCTTTCCATAGATTTCTGGTTAGTTTGTTGCCCTATGACCTCAGTCCTCTGATGAGTTCAAGAAAATTTTGATTTATAGACTATCCAGCTTTTTATGTGGCTATTGCATGGGTGGGAAACAATGTTCTTGCCAGCATTTTACATCCTAAGTAGAAGCTTAAATTTCTGTTCCCCTTGTCTAGGAGATTCTCAGTTTTGCTGTAGAGGCATATTGAAGTCAATAACAAGTCAAAATAGACAAGATATATTAGAATTTAATTTTTAGTTAAAATCATTAAATTAGCTCTTTTTAAGAGTTGTAGCCACACTGGAATGAAGTCATGTCCTTGGGCCTGTAGGCCTGCCTATGAAGCAACTTTCACAGGTATACTCTGTTTAAGGTAACAGAAGAATGTAGCCAGTTAAGCATAAAATGTATAGCTCTATTTTTTTCTATTTGCTTTTAAGATGGCATCACTGACTCACAACCCTGAGATGTCTTACAGACCTCTCCTTAATGTTTGAGACCAACTGGCCATAGTCAGTAGACCCAGAAAAGGTGCTGCCAAGATCTGAATAAATAGATGTTTAAAGCTCGCATAAGAACTAACCAATCAACACATCCCACAACCCTGAACTCCTTACCCATAATTACTCATGATTTTTGCCCTATAAAAACCTCTCTGTAAACCACAAAGGAGCTTTGGTTTTTCTAGCACAAGTTGCCAGTTCTCTATCATTAGCACTCTACAATAAATGCCACCTTCTTTCCTTACATCCCTGTGTCAGTGTAATTGGCTATCTGCAGCACCGAATGAATGAACACTTTACTTGGTTACAATACTTGGTTCTTATAGACTGCTTATTATTATGCAGCTAAACTTAAAGCAAACTCTAGGAATAATTCTGGGGATTCACAGTCTTTGTTCAGATAAACACAAAGCAATATAAGTAATAATACAATGTTAAAGTGAGATTCCAGGTTTTAGAAAATAGACACAGTTCAAGATGAGAGCAAAATAGCTTGTTTACACCATAAATCCTCTCTCTTTTTGCCTTCAGACTGACTTAGTAAAAAGATACTTCTTCATTTCTTGACAAAATCTATAAATTTGCTTGCCTGCCTTTCTGCAGAGAGACAGACAGACAGACAAGAGGGAGGAGAATGGGAAGAGGGGAGGAGTAGTAAGAAGGTGAAAGGAAAGAAGGAAGGAGATATGTCTGGCAAGATTTTTTCAAAAATTTATCCCCAAGAGAGTGGGCAAGATCTTTGATCTTAGAGAACCTAGAGACTGAAGGTGTATTTTATAGTATAGTCACTCAAATTAGACAGAATGAGGTGATTACTTTAATAAGCTCCATCTAGCTTTGCAGGTCGACAATTTTTTTCAGAAAACTTGGATTATATTGTCATTAATATTTTATTATTAGGACACATATTGTCCTAATAGGCTTCATAAGTGAAGGTGCAATCCTCATCATTCTTTTCTAATCTTATAGCATACATATTCTGTACACATACTATGTATGTTCAACAAATGTTCCAGATTCATTAGACCTTGTGTATAAGTACTGTCCCTGCACAAACGTGAGTGTTGTTCATTATATACTAACATTATTAGTTCATTAGTAAGAATAATTGCCAAAGTTGAATGTTTATGAATTAATATTAGTTGTGGTAATGTTTTCTTTATTTTATATTTTTAAATTGCAATCATTGAACATTGTACGTGATTTGAATTCTAATAGATAGAAGCTGAATAGACTTGAATGATTTATTTTCCAGTTCAATACAGAACTGTGCAAATTTGCAATTCACCCTATCACTATTGTTCAAATAGGAGTGCAAACCCCAAGGTTTGCATCTGAAGCACTTCATTTGACAATCTAAAACATTAGTGACTAAGTTATTTTCCCTTGTTCTATATCTGATAGCTTTTTGTTATAAAATTTGAGGGTCATGTAGCTCATGCTTGTGGATTTTTTTCATATAATATCTAAAGTTCAACAAACACTATTAAAGAATATTTATTTATTTCTATATGATGGATTTGATGAGTTAAAATTAATTATATCTGAGATGCCTCAGATTTTACTTTTTTAAGAGAATTTTTTAATACAGTGATTTTTTCATTATCTTACTAGAAAAAATCAGTGTCGATAATTTTATATTTTAAGTGGAAAACACAGAAAATAATGGCAAAAAACTTTTTTTTAGGAAAAAAATAGAAATGTTTAGCTTCAATTTCCTGTTTCTTCAATTTCCTCCTGAACCAGAAAATGGACTGTGTCTATATAAATGGGTATTCCGGGCCCTTTCTTCTTTTCTATGTCTATTGATGCTCACAACAGAAAAGGTAGGTTATTTTTTCTTTATTTGCTTGTTTTTATAATAGTCCCTTTTAGCTTCTAGTGATTTATAATAAAGATCCTGTTTCAGTCAACAAAATATTAATTAATCCAACTTTTAATCTCAATAGAGACTTAAAAATGAATTAAAATAGTGCTAATAATCTGCAGAAACAAAATTGTAATCAATAGAATTCTAAATAAAATTCCAAAGCCTTCTCCAATTTAAATAGCAGTATACTCGATAAAATATTCTGCAACTCACAGTATTTATGCATAATCCATGTGTAAATTATAATCCTATTCTGCCAAAGTGGCAGAATAATTAAAATGACAGATTCTGGTTACAGAATGAGCTTAAAAACTGTCTCTACTACTTATTAATTGAATAAAATCAATTAAACTTTAAAACTCTCTATCCCTTCACTGTTAAAATGGAGATATCAGCAGGAACTTCCTTTGGTTATTTTGAGAATGAAATGAGAAAAGTATATGTAAATTTAGAGCAATAAGCAAATAATATTAGATATTATTGTTAATTTTATGAATTCAAAATAATGACAAAGCACACTCCGCCTTCTTGAAGTTCTTGGCACCTGGGAGAATAAGAACAATAGGGAACCCAGGTTTAGAACCTCTCCATATGATCCACAGGGAGAGTAAAAGTCTGCAGCTCTATTTTTGGTTATGGGTTTGGCATTTTCAGGACAATGTCTGGACATTCAGTTACTAGACCTTCAAGTAGGCATCTTTTAGCTATGCTTGTTAGGGTGAATACTTAAGTAATATCTGACACACATTGTTCAATATATTTCTGTGGTTAATATGGTAGAAAGTTGAAGGTAGTCGAAAAAGAAAGGGCAAATAGGCCAGGATAATTCTCCAATTTACTAGTATAACTGAGAGAGCTAGAATCATTTAGATGATCATTTATTTATATTCATCCATGGTCAGCTTCCTTATTCTTTCGAAGTGCTTCTATTAGAAGCCTGTGACACTGCCTTGTTTTTTTGGGGTCAGAAAGAATTTCTCTTGGTGTGCATCATTTTGTACCAGTAAGAACATAACATAATAGCCATCTCACAAAATTCTTTAATGCATCTGTTGAAGGGTTAGAGGGAGGAGTTTGAGCAGTCCAGTGAACCTAGCTGCTATAACAGAAATATGTATAAGCCATTATCAGGTTGTTAGCAAAATTCTGGGTTTCTGAGTAATGTTAAAATGCAGCTTACTAGAATAACCTGGAAATAGTTTGTAATAGACATCTCACAGTTTAGGAACTAAGAGGTGGACCAACAGGGTATTTATTTTCTTTGAAGATCAGTAAGAATTTACTTCATTTCCTCTCCTGATTGCTCTTCTAACTCTTTACCTTCTTGTGGATGGCATTACACATTGCCATAGATATAAAACAAAACAGCTTGGCAAATTCAGACTCAGACAAGCACATCTAATTTAGCTTTCTATTTGGCTGGTGCTTCTCTCTTTCTACTGTAGTTCTCAATTGGTTTCCACCTTGCACAAGGTGTTTTAACTGTCAGTCATACAAATTAGAGTCAGGAAGGGCAAATTAGGTTATCAAGTCTATCTTTCACCAGAGAAGGAGAGAGTGCTGATGTTACCTTTTCCTTCTGTTTTTCCTCAAGCTAGAATAGGACATGTTTCTTACTTTTTCTTGAAGGCAAAGAAGATAAGACTTTATAATAAAAGTAGATGTGTGTTAGGAGAACTTGTATCTTAAGTGGGGAGGGGGGATTTCACTTAAGCATTTGCTGAGCTTTTTTTATTCTATTGAATGATAAATGACCTCTTCTCCATTTTCCTTTTACTAGCAAAAAACAAATAGGCATTTTATCACTACATAGAAATCAGACCTAGAATTCTATTATTGGCCTATATATTTCCCCAGGGAAATAAATCTGCCACAAAATCCTCCTGATCTGATGACAAATTCTTTCAGATTTCTCTTTTGCTTAATAAGAATAAGGGTATTGACTTTTTGGGTTTCTATATTTGGCTAAGGGAGGGAAGAAGGGAAGAAAGAGAGAGAAAGAGAGAAAGTATGTCTCTCTCTCTCTACACACACACACACACGCGCGTACACACACACATATGTTTGTGTGTGTGTGAGCATATATGTGTATATGGAGTATGTATGGTATCTGTGTGTTTTGAAAAATACCAATTAAATTAAAATAACACATAAGGTAGATTGTTTTCCACCAAGAAACATTAATAGTAGAGTGATGCTTAGAAATATTTTAACCAAACTTTCTCATTTTACAGGGAGGATCTTTTATTTGCTCGAGATTAACGAGAAAGATAGAAGATGATTTAGAACTAGACCAGTCCTGATTTTAGTTAAGTGCTTGTTCCTCTATATTACTCTCACTCATGATTTTTTTTTCATTTTTATGAAGAGAGGGATTTATGAATTATAAATGTTCTAGCCTGAAGCCTCGACCTGAAGGAGTGATATTAGAACAGAGCAAAGATTTTGTATCTTTAACTCAGATATACTTAAAGAAGACTCATCTTCTTCAGGGAATATAGTCTTCATGCCAGACATAGAAGACTGCTGTTATACTGATTGTTGTGATGTTGGACATGTAGTCAGATATCAGATATTTTAGCTAAAAAATGGAGAGAGCAGCTGGAAGTAAGGTCACTGTTTAAAGCTGTATAATTTGTTAATATGATGTATATTTCTGGGATTCTATTGATTAAAAGATTAAAATTAAATTTTAAGCATCAATTAATTACAGTGGTAAATTATGTACAAATAAAAGAAAATAATATATTATAATAATAATATAACAGAATGTGTTTTAAACTCTGATTTGTCCTACCCTATTTGTTCAAATTCATCAGTAATCAGTACTGTTGAGTCTCTTCTCATATTGATTTCTGTAACAACTAAGCAAGTAAGAGAAGATTAAAATGAAAAAAAATATGTGTTTCTAATGGCTGAATTTTCTCTGAATTTATCAGAGTTATGATTCATCCTAGGTTTCATAATTATCTTTTCTTATATGTATTGTGTTCCAGTAATGAGCTTCTAACAAGATGTTTCTAACAGATGATGGCTGGAAATAAACTTTCCAAATAGAGAATAAAGCATGAATACTTAATAATATCACAACTCCTTATCTTCCTAAAAGCATCCTACCAACAATAATAATAATTGAACAGAAGCACTTTCCACTTATTGAGAATATTCATGGTGCCTATCTTTGTTTTTCAAATGAAGTCAGAGTCTTAGAGAGGTTATGTATATAACTTAGCTGAAATATCATACTTAATAAATGATAGAGCTGGCTAACCCAGGTAAGTCTGAAATCAGAATCTAAAATATTAAGTCTAAAATTCCAGTGTGTGCATGCATGTATGTAAATGTGTGTATCTGGGTGTGTGTGTGCGTATGATGTATGGCAGTTGGGAGAAGACTGAATGATCAGGTAACAACAGCAGAATATCTCTGATCACAGTTTTACTTTTGAAAATTGTTGTTAAATAGAGATACAGACCGTGTGTCTTTAGATGATTACATGGGAAGATTGATTTATATTATTAATACTATATGATTACTCTCATTTAAATAATAGTTAATATCTTACTTACTAAATGCCTTGATTTTTAATTGTTAAACTTTTCCAGAGTTTGGTTGAGCTAAAAATATGAAAAGAAATAGATGTCTGAAATACCTTATATAAAATGTTAAGTATATAATTACCATATGTAAAGTGCTATGTCTACATTTCTGTAATTTTTTTTTGTCTTCAGGGACTGCATTTTCACCATCTTTGGCAAAGCTATTTGACAAAATAAGAAAATACTAAAGTAACCTCATTTTGAAAAAGTAAAATGGAAATAGAGCAGATGTCATTTTGTAAATGGAGAATAAAAAGTTTTCTGTCAGCATATGAAAAGTTTAAAATAATTTCACTTCATGAACAGTTAGACTTTTTTCAACAAAATAACATTTAATTATATAGAAAGCATTACTCTTGAAATGTATTACAAATAGATAATATATTACTTTCATCAAGAATTAGATTTTAAATGATTATAAAATTAGTGATGGGTGAGAGTAACACAATTACATTTATTAAAATTCAATGAATGTCATTTATATAATCAAAAGGTCGTACATTATTTATTTACTATGAATACATTATGCAATTAGAAGTATTTTTGTTTTATAGAATTTAAATACTGTATTAAACTTCATTTAAATAAAAATTCAAACAATTTAGTCTGCATCTCTTACAATGAAGAATGACAGGTGTCTGAGGTATAATATAGGAGGCTGGATTTATTTCTAGCTTCTTGCTTGATATAAAAGATTCAGAATTAATTATCAATTCAGGCTGAACAGAAGCCTTTAAAATGGTATTTTTTCAGACAAATTTTTTTAAATGTTAATTTTACCCTCATGCCTACCCCTGCCCTAGCCAGTCCATTTTTTGCTACTGTGATTGATGAGACTTTAATAGATAATGAAGAAATATTTGAGGTTTTAAATTCTTAGCTGTAGTAAATTTTAAATTATCAAAAAATGAGAATAAACCTATAATGTACATTTAGATTTTGGGAGGAATGGTTTGTTCAGCAGCCATTGCTACTTCTTAATTATATCCAAATTTCCTTTTTCTATTCTACACAGTATAGTGGGGCTCTTAACTGTTTGCCCTGTTTTGCCCTTGGCTACATTCAAATTTTGATGATACTAAGGTCATTTAGAACCAGAAAGTTGAGCATGCCACAAAAAGATGTAAACGTATTCAATTGTGCCATGCTCAACTGTAAGACCAATGCCACTTATCCAGAATTTCCTGTACAATTTTAAGCCTAGATGTTCCATCTTACTACTGATCCTCTCTTCTTCTAAAATCCTTTTTAAGTGCTTCCCATGGTTTAGACAAGCTATAGCCAGATTCTGTGATTTGCAACTAAAGAATACTAGTATTGTATGATCCTAGCACATGTTAACTTGAAAGTACTGTGACATTGGCAGGCAATGTGTTATCCACAGTTTGTCAAAGTACATCATTCAGTTGTCAAAATCTGTTCCCCAAATGCATATTAAAAGAGCTGATGCTGGAGGAAATCTACCATATTTAGCCTAGGATCGGTATATGGCTTTGTGCCATATGATTCCTCATGAGGAATGTTTTATTTTTTGGCCAAAGTCTTCATCCTCCAGAATTTACCTGAATAAAAATAAAAATAGAATAAATATAAGGATGAATTTAATGTTGTCTTATAAAATATTACAAGACCTAGAAGTTCAATGAAGGTTATAATTCAATAAGTTCCCCCAAATAGGTAAATTGATCTCAAAGTATGCTCCTTTGAGAATGTAGGTTTTTGTTGCTAATACTAATTTTTTAAAATAGTTTTTGGTCTGAATTATTTAAATGATATTTAACAAGGCCTATGATGCAAAGTCAAATATTCTTAGTTAAAGATTATGTGTTGTAGTGATGTAATTTTATCTTTTATAGATATAAAACAACATATGTGCATTTAAGAGTTGAGAGTATTTCTAGGAAAAATAAGTATAAAAATTTTTGTGAACTTTTCTTTAAAACTTTACATAGCTAAAGATACAAATTAAAATTTCTAGAATTTCCATGTGGTTTCTCTTTTATATTATGATTTTAATATTTTGGCTTATTTTGTTATTTCTAGTTCTTGTTCTTCCATTAACTTCGAACAAAAATCATGTTGTCTCTAGAGAAACAGACCAAATACTAAGCTAATCCATTTAACTGAATTGTAGAATGGAGGCTAATGCAGATCAATATGAGAGCGGCCGTCATGCCTATATTCCAGCATCTTATTCAGGTGAAGGTGCCTACAATTAGCTGTTCAATCACATATATGCAAATTGTGTCCTGATTTGAAATGAGATGTTTTTTATTGTTGTCCTATCATAAGAAGTATAACACTGAATGAAAAATAAATTAAAACAACACTAACAAAAAACACTTACTGAATATGGTTTAGTGATGGTAATGATGTTTATCCATTTTATCTTTACTAACAGTTGATACAACTTTATATCACTTTTCTAAATGACAAATGAAAATGGTATCTATTTAATCTCTCATGGGGTTGTGAAGGTTAATTTTAGAGAAAAATTTCTACATGGACTCAAATTATTTTCTTATTATCTTTCTAAGGTTTCATCTGCAGTTCTGAGCTGTCATTTTGTAATTCTAAAAAAAAATGAGCACTATGACTAGAAGAGGTGGTTTACTACTAGGTATAAAATATAGTTATATTATTGCTTGTTATTGTGTTTTTAACTAAGCACTAAAACTGAGATGACTTTCATATCTAACAGTTGTGTGACAGTGGATGAGCTATGTGATAATTAAAGGTTGTAACTTCTCATCTAGTGCAAGAATTTATGAAGAGCAATCGAACACAAAGCAGAGTCAAACACCTCTTATATTCCCCTAAATCATTTATTTTTCTGATTAAAAGAAATTTTACCTATTTAATTGGGTCAAAGTATGTACTACAGTTGAGATACTTCCATAGTCAAGGGCAGATACAAAAGGTATCATCCATCATACTTGCTAGACTCAGAAGCAGGATGATGGAAAGAAAGAAAAACACTTATGACATCCAGACTTTTCTACTCTACACTGTAATAATTTACGTATATACTCTGCCTCTTTCTCATGATCATAAGCTCCCTGAAGCAGAGATTTGGTAAAATGCATTTGATATCCTCCCCATAAAATGACCACTAGAGAACAATACCTCAGATTAAAAAAAAAATGAAAATTTAATCATAATTTTAGTAATGAGAATAATAAAATTATTAATGATAGTTTAGAGCTTATAAAAACTTACTGTGTGTTACACATTGATCTAATAGCTTTAAGTTTATTAACTCATTTACTATTGTCAAAAATTCTACAAGGTAAGTACTGTTATTATCCCTACTGTAAAAACTGACATTTGCCAGAGTACCTCATGTAGTAAGTGATGGAATGGGGATTTAACTTGGGTATTCTGGTTCCATAGACTAAACTCTTAACCATCGTTTCTTTTTTCTTCTTTTCTTTTCTTTTCTTAACTCTTTAATGAAAATTATGATTATGGCTGTATTTGATGACTGTATTAGTTTCTATTGCTGCTATTATAAGTTAACACAAATTTAGTGGCTTAAAGCAACCCAAACTCATTATCTTATAGTTTCAACAGTCAAAAGCCCTAAAATCAAGGTGCTGATCAGGCTGCATTCTTTTGAAGGCTTTAGGGGAAAATTCATTTCTTTGTTTTTTCTGGTTTCTGGAGACTGCTCAAATTCCTCAGCTTGTGGGCAATCAAATCACTTCAGCTTCTACTTATTTCAACTTCTGCTGCTGCTGCTTTTTTTTTTTAATTGAGATATAATTGGCATACAACATTGTGTAAGTTTAAGGTGTACAATGTGTTGGTTTGATATATTTATATATCAAAATATGATTACAATGATAACATTAGCAGCAATCCGACTCCTGGGTAGATATCCAAAGAAATTGAAATAATTATCTCAAAAAGGTATCTGTACACTTGTGTTCACTGAAGCATTATTCATAATATTCAAGATATGGAAACAACTTAAGAGTCCATGAATGAATGAATTAATAAAGAAAATGTGTTATATATTTATGCAATGGAATATTATTCAGCCATAAGAAAGGAAATCCTACAATTTGCAACAATATGAATAGACCTTGAGGGCATTATGCTAATTGAGATAAATCAGAGAAATACAAATAGTATATGATATCACTTAAATGGGGGATCTTAAAAAGCCAAATATATAAAAACAACATCTGCTTTTGTCCTCACAGATCTTCTTCTAAACTTTGCTTTCTGCCTCTTTCTTATAATAAACTTGTGATTACATTTATCCTTCCTGGAGATTCCAGCTTAATTTCTCCATCTCAATATTTTAAATTCATAAGACAAGCAAAGTCCTTTTTGGAATGTAAGACAACACATTTACAAGTTCTGGGAATTAGGGCATGGACATCCTAGTGTCCTTTGGGGAGTCATTTTTCAGCTTATCATAATAATCAAGCAATATGTAAAATTTTTGGTAATAACAGTCAGGGTCTTACTTCATCAAGTGAAGCATAAAAAAAGATATGATTCTATTACCCAAATCAGAATTTCAGGACTTTATGAAAACATTTGAATTGTGTAGAATTTAAATCTTGCTCCCTCTCTCCTACTCACAAATTAAATGATTTGAATTTAATTTTTAAAAAATCAGTAATATTTTCAGAGGTTTAACAAGATTGGGACAAAGCTTATTGCAAATAACTGTGAACGGATATATGTCACCAAAAAAGCAAAAAAAAAAAAAAAGTCCAATATGTGATTGTTTTAACTCTTTGGATCTTATGTCACTTGTTCTGGCCCCTACTATGACTGCTTAGAAGATAGAATCTAGAAAATAGCTAAATTAAACACCTGTAAGCCAAATTCTGATGCTACTCAAGAATTTTTAAGAGCCCAAAGGAAGCCTTAAGGCTATAAATTTAATATTTGGCTTTGATTATAACATATATACTTTAATTTTACAAAATGTTTTTATACATATTATTCCTTTATGACTTCACAATAAGCCTGTTAGTTTTGTTAGGTAGCTATAAACCTATTTATTGCTAGTAAAATTGTTTACTGATATAGACTCTTATAAGTAGTTGATCTTAGATTACAAACTCATTTTATGATTCCTAGCCAATTCTTAACCAAAAATACTATGTAGACTTCTAAAAAGTATCCTATTTAGTTTTAAAATTTTCTAGATTCACCTTGGAAAAAATCTTGAATAGCTATTGCATAAGTATTTAATTTGTTTAAAAAATAAAACATACACATGCTTTTAAAAACTATCACCAGACAACAGTCACTAAATTAAATTTAATATATAGTATAATTGTGCAGTTATAAACAACACACACATATGCATATATGTATATTATATATGCACACATTTTATTTATTTAAAATGAGTTTCAGAGACAAAAAAATTCCATAATTTGGAAGTATTGACATTAGACAGAAATAAAAAAGAATCTAAATGCTGCTTCTTCTCTCTTTCACTTTTAATTTACCTTGGATTTCTTTGATTTCTCCTTTGAGGTAGACTATCTTAGTATCCCAAAGGTTCAACCTTACCCAAACATTAACCCATACTTTTTCCTTAATTCCTTTATAATGGCATTATTAATCAGACAATAAACTATCCTTTTGAACATTATAGCAAGTCCTGGTACCCTGGAGATAGAAAGATAAAGAAAGTAGTCTTTGCTCTTTCATTCTAGGATGTATGACTCACTAGATGAAATCATACCTGTACACATAGTTGATTATAATAAAAGATAAAATGCACATACAATATGGGTAGAAATATATAACTGTATTCTACCTTACCATCAAAACATTCATACTCTGGATGCTTTGCTCTCAGTTACTTTGGGAAAGATGCCTGATAAAAAGATTTTAGCAGAGAGGTAGAGAGGGTAAAGGGGGTAATGTCATATATGTGGTGATAGAAAGAAATCTAGCTATAGGAGATGAACACTCAGTGTAAATATATAGATGCCTTACTGTTAAAGTGTATAGTTGAAACTTATTGGATTTTGTTAGCCAATGTCACCATAAAAATAAATTTGAAAATTAAAATAAAATAAAAGAAAGAAATAAGAAACAAACAAACCAGTTGGGGGAGAGGGAAAACATGATGTTGTTCCTGGAGATCAGCAGATCACAGAGACTAATCTGGGAAACAGATTCTGAGGTCACTTAATAAACGTAGATAAGCTCTAAAATTAAAAAAAAAAAGATTTCAGCAAAGGAGTTAACATTATTTATATTACTGTTATTGATACTGGTGTATCCTTAATGGAAGGCTTGGTAGAAGAAATTGTATAAGGATGGCTTTATTTAATCTGTAGAAATAATCTTACAAAATGAAGTTTAAGTTTTTTGGTAGATTTATGGTAGCCCTTATGGGAGGAATTTTACTAGTACTCTTCAAATGAATGACACAGTAAATTTACATGTTCATAGATACACAGAGTCCTGTCTGTATAAGCTGTACATAAGATACATCAAGAATGCTTATCAATAAGAACAGAGATACCTGTTAGTCATCTTTTTTTTTTTTTCAGAGAAACTCAGGAATATACCTTTGATAAATACTGTAATAATTCTGACATGTAGTTCAAAGAACTCTTTGTGAAAAACTATATTGAATATCTACAGAAAAAATAACAAGTAAAAATTTTCAATTGTTCTAGCATTATGCTCTTGTAGACATATATCTTCCTAAAGTCTCTAAAACAATTCAGCAAATTGCCCATTCTGTTTAGTCACTCAAAATCCTTTTATGACTAAGTCAAGAATGAGGTCCGCAGGAATAACCTTATATCATATGACCCAATTCTAAATCCCTTTATTGACACCTAGAGATCCACCCAATTATGGAATCCTTATTTCCAGGAATTTAAGCTCGACAGTCACATTGATACATCCAGTTCTACATAGAAGTCAGTACCAAAACAAGCACATTTTTCATCTGAAAGTTTAACTCAATCTAGTGAAATGCTTGTCTTCCAGTTATTTATTGATGGGCCTGGGATTTTTTTTTTTTTAATTGGCAAAGCCACTTGGATTGAATTCTCTAGGCAGATGGCTTACAAATGAGTGACATGTCACCACCTTCAGATTTTTCATTGAGTGACATGCCACAGCCTTCAGACTGCATATTATTTTGCCCAGTTTTAATCACTCATTCTTTGTCAGTTAATGTTACCAATTATCCTTTGTATATATTTAACACATACTAACCTTTTTTTGATAGGAAACAGTATATTTTAATTGCAGAGATTAAAAAAAATTATTTACCAAAAGTCTGAAAATTTTTCATAGTAATTTCCAAAAGGCAGACCAACAAGACCAGTATTCTCTAGCAGAAACGGGTAATGTGATGAGAGATGGTTCATCAATAATTTCCAGTATTTCCATTTTATTTTTAAACTTCATGTGTATTTTAGGGAGATTAAATTTCCTCCATTTTGTGTTAATTTTCACTTGTAAAAAAACTTTTGCTGTTAGGATATCATTTCATGATAAAAATTGTGCTGATATTTTGTTAGTGACGCTAATAGTTTTGTGTTTGATGTTAAGCAGACAAATACACATAATTCTAAGTGGTTTTTGAATAAATAATCTAAAATAAAATAAAAATGACATAGAGGAAAAACAAATAGGCATGCAACAATGAAATTTAAAGAGAAATGCTACCATTTTTAAAAACTTAGTGCAGAGAAACAATCTAATCACCCTGGACTATTGTAATTAGAAATAGAAGAACTGGCTCATAATATTGAGCAGGTTATGAAATCTTGATGTGGTTCACTTTCTTTTCTGCAAATAGACCTCTTAAGGTTTGTATTGCCTAAGTTATAAAATTGTAGTGAAGATCTCATAAAAATAAGCCAGTGTTTTCTGAACTTTTCTAATAATGTGTCACTTGTGGTGATTGTGGAAGCTTTATTCAGATTCCTGCCATGGAGAATCTGATTTAGAGAGACAGGGGTATAACTCCCTTATTCAAATATTAACATGTGGCTCATATTAATATTTGAATTTTACCACTAGGGCAGTTGAGACAATAATGAAAGGATTATTTGGAATTTTCTATTGGGAAAAAACAAGCAGCAGTTAAAGATAAGACAACTATTTAGTCAGAGCTCATTGATATATCCTTAGCAGTTACAATATTGAAAGACTTCTGACCGGGTCTGCAGATAATCCCTCTGGCAGCAGCTTGTCTGTCCTCTGACCAAGGTGGTCCTTCTGTACCCTGTTCCCAACAAAAAGGGCAACTGAAGAATTTGTGGGTGTCACAGCTTACAGGATTTTGCTCTAGGCTTTAGCTGCAGTTTTCCCAGTACCTGTTACTAAGTTCTTTTTGTTTTCTTTTTTTTTACAATAGCACTCCTGGGTCAAGGCATACATTTAGTAAATCCTTGGAGAGGTTGTCTATATCTTTGAAGTAAAATTGTATATGGTTTCTAGAGAGTCTAAATAAAGCTTGAAAACAAATGAGCAGCACAAAGACAGAGTGCCTGGATTATATCAGAGGTTTTGTTTGCTTTGGATTTGGACTCCAAAAGACAAGAACAACCAACAGGAAAGAATTGAACAGTAGCTAAGAGAATGTGGAATCTTCAAAGAAGATAACTTTAATGCTGGTAGGTGAAAGCTCAATGGTAGACCATCAGAAAGGAAGAAAGAGAGAGAGAGACCTACACATAGCACTAAACTATGAAGTGTGTAAAGACAATGTATAAAATATGCGGAAAGTGCTATAAAGACAAAATGTATTTTTGACAAATTACAGTAAGAGCAACATAGCTTTCAAAAAATTATTCAGTAATTAAAAGCTTTTTAAATTGTGCTACAATATTATATCATTCATATGCAAGACATACATGATCACTTACTCTAGGATTTCAAAAGCGTAGATGTTTCAGAATGTGTATCTAAACTTACACAACACAGGGAAAAAACTGGGAGTAAATGAAATAGTAGTAGAAAAGTTATCGTGGAAGAGTTTCACTGGAAATCCCGAGTGATTTTAAATTACAGAAAAAATGAAAAAAAAAAGCATGAGAATGAAAGCAATGTGATTCAAAGAAAGTGTTGGTATAGAACCTGTGGCCTTGAAGCTGTGATAGGAAATTTTAATACAGGGAAACAGTCTGGCACTGCTAACAGGTTTGTAAGCTGGGAACCCACTACATGGAGAATGATAGATATGGGAGCTGTTGTCTGCAGGAGGCTTTTATAGGTTTCTTCCACCATGATCTGTGGTTACACAGACTGGTTAGAGTACCAAGAACAAATGAAAATGGGACATCAATAATCTCTTACTAACACTGGTGAGAAGTTGCAATTGTAAAAGCTCACCTCATAAATTGAACATGCCAACATTAGTTGAGAAGTTTAACTTAATTTCTTGGTAACTTTGCCCTTAGATTTATATGTAACATGATTAAATTATTTCCAAATTATCGCCCCCCTTGCTTGAATTTATAAATACAATAAATTAGGTACTATATGAAGTAGAGCTGCTTCAGTCCAGGGGACCGTGCAGCTGTCTAACTACTGGGTCAGTGCCCAGGGTGGGGCAGCTTGACCTCAGCCAGTTTTACCTAAATGCCTGTAAATAAACCTAAAGATAAAGGAATGGCAAAATATAAAGATGTTAACAGCAAAATTTGTTTTGTGATCTCTCTGAGGTTAAATTTTGTTCTTTCAAATGTTTTTCTTATATTCCTTGTTATTCAGTAGCTGAACACATTTACTCACACAGATCTCAGATCCAAAGTATACTGAAACTACTAATGAAAACTATGTTTACTCACACACCTGTCTGAGAGACTCAAGAGAGTAACAAGGGTTCTTATGCTTAATTTAACAACAATATGAATAGAATTTCTTGCTGCTGAGTTCACATATTCATTAATCTATATTCATTAATCTAAATTTTTGTTTCACGGTCAGTCAAATAATTTAAGGTATGACATATGCTCATTGAAACCTTTGCCTCTTCTACATCTACTCAGAAATAATTTCTTTAGCTCCTAATTTTCTCTAAATATTGACTTGAATCTGCAAAATCTTTTTTCCCAAAGTAAAATATTTTCAAATCTACCCATTTCTGGCAATGCCACTTTACTCTGCTTGACCATCCTCTAATTTGTTTCCTCAAGAATTTTATTACTCTATCCTTTATTAATATTTCACTACCAATTTTGTCTTTCTGTTAATAAACATGCTAATGTTTCTAACGTTTAAAGTTTTATTTTTCAATCTAATTATAGGGAGACAATTCTTCATAGATCATTCACGTTTCTGCATGTCTTACAAGCCAACGCATTGATTGACTTTGTCCTGGACTATCTTTTTTAAGGATGCTTGTATAGCGAATAGCTTTTAAATAAGAAGAGATAGTGTCTCCCTGTAGAACAAAAAGAAAGTTTCTTTACTATACAGTATAATAATGATAGTGTCTCCTTCATGATAAAGGTCATATAAGCCCATTATAGATAGGTTCCCTAAACCCTGAGTTCTTCATTTATAATTAAACCCAGTGTTTGTGCAGACATCTTACCTGGTACATCACCTGGCTGTCTTTGAGAACTGGGGATAAAGGAACTTGTGCAAATAGGGTACTCTGCTGATATAGCTATTACTGTGAGTAATGTTTTTGTCTCTGACCCAGGAATCTCTGTATTCTGCCAGCATCCATAAAACTGTGACAGGCTAACTATTAGCTTGTAAATAGAATAAATCCTCAGACCCTTTACAGTTCTTGACATGAATATGTCCTCAAAGTACCATCTCATCTCATTCTTTTTTTTACTACCCTAATCATCAAAAAATAACCTATGTGCCCTGCTTCCATCTTCTTATGAACCACTCACTCTTTAACACTATGAAATCTAACTTGTTCTCTCATCAATGACACAAATTATATTTTATTATTAAATCTAGAATTCTTCAAACAACTACTCATTTTATTTGATATTACTAAAACATTTGTTAGTTTAATCATCTTTCTATTTGAAACCTTCATTATAATTCCCCTTTTAGCCTATTTCTTCTCAGTCACTATCAATGCCATCTTTTTCACCAATATCTCATACTTTATGTAACCATACAACTCTGTTTTGAATCTTTTTTTTCTGATAATTGATTATTATCTTAAACCTCTTCATCTAAAAACTATATCTCTAAGTTTATTTTCTCAAAGCTTCACTTTCACATGTCTACACCTAAACGTCCCTGTCTTCAACCTCTCAAACTCAGCATTTACAAAGTCTCAGCTTGAATCAAACTTAGGCATTTCTGGAAAAGATGCTATTATTTGCCCACTTTCTCTAATTTTAATATAAACATCTTATATTCCTCCCCATAAATAATCTTATTGTTTTGCTAATCCTTATTATTTTTTTAATATACTTTCTTGTTCTCTTCTTTATTTCATTATCCTAATTAAGGGCACATTGATCTCCTTCTTGGTATAGTATATGTATTTTCTATTTTCTAATATGTTAATTTCTATTAGATTTATTATTGAACAAGTGATAATTTATTTTCTCAAAGTGCAACTGCATTTGTTCAAGTTCCAGCTCAGAGAATATTCTTGCCTTTAGAATAACATTATGTTGAAAACCTCCACAATTATGTATCAAGTTTTTCTCTATGTTTTTCTCTTACAACTGATCTAAATACATATATTCATTTATTCATTCAACAAAAATTGGTTATCATTTATTTTTCAAGCACATTGCTAGCTCCAGTTTTATTTTTGTATGAGTTTGTCTTCCATAACTAGACCTCTATTAATCTTTGTATTATTTAATATTAGTGCTCTCAATTTAAACTCAGTATGAGCTATTACATTTCATTATTAGTCTTTACTGGTGGCTTTGGTAATATGTTTATAAGATTATAAGATTATATGTAACTCTAGGCAAATATATTAGTTAAGACTAATGTTCAACTCCTACTAACAAAAAAGGGTTTTTTGTTGTTGTTAAACAAGAAAACTGGAAATTAAGATTTCCTACAGTATTCAGCTCAAGGATATAAAGGCTGAGATTACTGTGATTTTTCTCAGCTCTTCTGCTATGACCTTAAGATGGCTACTCTAACTATTGAAAAAATGGTTTTCTTTTAGCTAAACAAAGGAAGAAACAATGGGGTAGAAAGGTGCTGCAAAATTAAAAGAAGGGCCAGAGCAAAAACAATCTAGAAATATGAAGTGAAAAAAGTCTAGAGAGAGAAATAAATCTCATGAGGACTGAAAATATCAGGTAACTAACCTTAGCTGCAACACGTTGCTACTCATTACAAAACTGCAGTGCTTTTAATAAGGAAAAGAGGAAAATATACATTTATAGGTCATTCATAGGATCTGCCACAGTAAAAGAGCATTTCTATCATTAGCTATTAATTTTCATTTATTGACATTCAATGTAAGTCACTAGAAGAGTGTCCTGAATTTTATACCCTTTGGTGATAGATCTGTCTGTTATAATAGACATGCCTGTAGTATACAGAAATGATAAAGCCTATGGCAAATTAATATTCAAAAATTGAGAGAGAGAGCTCTAGTTGTAAGCTGAACACTGTCAAACTCTATCTTTCTTTATAAAGAAGATAAGTTCATAAACAGAGACTTAACATTGGAAGGTGGGAATGTTGGCTTCACAAATTTGTAATGATTAAAGAATGTACAGAACAGAATTTTTCACGTCTTAGAGATGCATACTTTTTTTTTCTTCTTTCTCAAATTTATTTGAAAAATTGGAGCTTATAATAGCAAACAAACAGGATTGGCCAACAACATTTTATATCAGGAGACATAAAACTTCTCAAACAGAGACACGAACATTAATGACACTGATATGTATAAGGACATGGGGAACGTTAGTAAAGAAGTAAAGAATAAAAATAAATTCCATATTTCAAATACATAGAGTAAACCAATATTTATCTGGGCAAATAATTTTCAACAAAAAAGCCAGAAACATGCAGTGGAGAAAGGAAAGCCTCTTCAATAAATGATGCTGGGAAAACTGAAAAGCCACCCGCAAAAGAACAAAACTACACTGTTTTCTATCACCACACACTAAAATTAACTCAAAATGGATTAAGAACCTGAATATATGACCTTAAACAATAAAATACATAGAAGAAAACATAGAAACTAAACTTAAGGACCTTGGACTTAAAGAGGGTTTTATGAATTTGACCTCAAAGGCAAGGGAAGTAAAAGCAAAAATAAGTGAATGGGACCACATCAAAGTAAAAAGCTTCAGCTTAGTAAAAGACACCATCAACAAGGTAAAGAGAAAACCATCCAAATGGGAAAATATATTTGCAAGTAATACCTCTGATAAGGGCCTAATATCCAAAATATACAAAAAACAAAAACTCATTCAATAACAACAGAAACAAATTATTTAATCAATAAATGGGCAGAGGACCTGAACAGGCACTTCTCCCTAGAGGACATACAAATGGCCAACAAATATATGAAGAGATGCTCAACATTAGGGAAATGCAAATCAAAATCACAATGAGATACCACCTCACACCTGTTAGAGTAGCTATAATCAACAGGACAAGTAGTAACAAATGCTGGAGAGGATGCGGAGAAAAAAGAACCTTCATACACTCCTGGTGGGACTGAAAATTGGTACAGCCACTATGGAAAACAGTATGAAGTTTTCTCAAAAACTAATAATTGATCTGCCATATGATCCAGCAATCTCTCTACTGGATATTTACCTCAAAGACTTGGAAACCTATATCCAAAAAGATATTTTCACACTAATATCCATAGCAGCATTATTCACAGTGGCCAGGATATGGAAGCAACTGAAATGTCCTACGATAGATGATTAGCTAAAGAAGCTGTGGTACATATATACAATGTAATATTACCCAGCCATAAGAAGGGATGAAATACTGCCATTCGTGACAACATTCATGCTAAGAGAAATAAGCCAGACAGAAAAAATTGAAAATCACATGATATCACTTATATGTGGAATATAAACCTAAAAGTAACAAATGAACAAGACAAACAACCAGAGACTTATGGACATGGACAATAGACTAGTGGTTACCGGAGGGTAGGGTGTGGGAGAGGAGGGTATAGGTAGACGATTAAGGGGAGTCAAATATAGGGGGATAGGGAGAGGCTAAAGTAGGTAAAGGGGATCAAATATATGGTAGCTGAAGAAAATTGGACTTTGGGTGTTAAACATACAAAAAATATACAGATGTCAAATGATAATGTATACCTGAAAATTATATAATTGTATTAACCAATGTTACCCCAAAAAATCTAATTAAAAAAGAAATACGTAATATCAGAAGTGAACAATTTATTCAATAGCTTAACAGAAGACTAAACAGAGCAGAACAACGGATGAATAAAGGTGATACAAGTCAACAAATTATCAAACCAAATCTAAGAAAAAAAATAATTAACATAGAAAGTGAACAGTGCTTCTGAGACATGTGGCACAATATGTGTTCTAACAAAGGAATAGTTGAAATCATAAAAAAAAAAATAGGGAGAATGAGGAAGAGGCAAGATACTGGTGGAGGATTTTCCAAATTGATGGAAGATATCAACCCAAAGGTTGAGGAAATTTAGAAACCTCCAATTAAATAAATGCAAACAAAACAACACCGATGAAAATCAGTACCAACCTACTAAAACATATGTAAGGATACAGAGAAAAAGAAAAAAGAAAGTTAAAATCAACCAGAAAAATGTTGCATTATATTTAGGAGAAAAGTAAGACTAATGGATAACCGCTCATAAAAAGCAATACAAGCCAGATGATAATAATATTACTTGTTTAAAGTACTAAAATTTTAAGTAAAAGAACTCACATTGAAATCATCATTCAAAAATGAAGGCATAAAAGCCATTTTCAGACAAAAGATAAGAAAATTTGTTTTTAGCAGACTAATCAGACTCAAGAATATTAAACTTCGAGATGCTATCTCTTGAGAGTGTCAAAGCTAAACTGCTAGTTATGTATTTATAAGTTGTAGATGTAAACAATATGACATCACTAAATTTAAGAGACAAAAGGAATTTTGCTTTCAGTTGTCTTACATTATTGATGAGGTGTTGTAATATTTAAAGATAGACTCTGCTAAGTAAAAAAAAAAACATATATATTGTGCTCTCTAGAGAAACCACTAAAATAAAAATTGCAAGGAAAAGCTAAAGTTGATACAGAGGATAAAAATGAAATACTAAGAAATAGTTAATGTAAAACAGTGCCAGAATCTCAAAAATTATGTTGAAGGAAAAATTAGATGTAAGTGAGTATATCCTGTATGATTACATAAATAGTCATACGTAATGGAAGCTGGTAGATATCAGCTATTACAGAGAGTTGCCTGCAGGGGCGAGATCGAAGTTCACTGGTTAGTGATCAGAAAGGTGAAGATATAACCTCTAGAGGAATAGAAATAATCTATATCTTGATTTTTCTCAGTGATGAGTATAAACTTGTCAAATATCATGAAATTGTTCACAATATCTGATTTTATTATACAAAAATTTTTTATCCAAAAATCTAAATAAAAAACAATAAAATTTCTTCATCAACTACTAGAGGCTGTATTAGTTTTCTATTGCTATTGTAACAAATTTAACAGCAATTTGGTGGCTTAAAGCTTTCAACAGCTCTTCGCATTTTTGGCTCAAGGCCACTTCCTCTATCTTCAAAGCCATTACTTCAACCTCTATTTCCATTTTAACCTCTCCTTTTTACAACTTTTACCATCTTGCAACCCTCTTATAAGAACATTGTGAATTAATATGTTGCCTACCTCCAATAATTTGGATAATCTCCACACCTCAAACTCCTTAGTTCAATCTATTCTTTAAAATGCTCTTTTGTTTGTCATGCAAAATAACATATTCACAGGTTCCAGTTATTAGGGTGTGAACATATCTGAGGTGAGGGCTGGGTCAGAGAGGAAGGGAATGATGTGTGGTATCTTTTTGTCCTCCACAGAGACCAAATGATCAGAATAATTGAAAACAGATTCCCAGGGTTGCTGACATCAACCTGGAAATGAAAACAACTGTGCACAAATCAGAACCATAACCAGACTAGTACAGATATTAGAAACAGAAACTGTCCGCAAAGTAAAATCTCAGTCTTTCTATTAAATTCTCCCCCAGGGGTTGAGAAAAGTATGCCTGGGCACAAAAATCTATAACATGCAATTCTGGTGAAAAGGAGCACAGACACCTATACTGCTAGATTCTTCTATAGTATTAGTCACTATATTGCAAAAAGCAGTATAGTCCCCTTCGGGAGGTTATTCCTCCTGTGTATCTCAGTGAATTTACAGCTGTGCACATTTGCAGTAACATGCTGTGCATCAAGTTTGTGCTAGATAGATATTTGACATTAATCTCAACAAAGAGAATGACTATATTGCTGTTGATGCCACTGAAATGTATTCAGAGTGATCAACAGAAGACATTGTGCTGTGCTGAGTACCTGAGTTACGACTAGGGGCCACTTGGGTTTGAACACATGGCAATTTAGTAATATTTAGTTAAAAACCCAGGTCTTTGTGAAAATCAATGTTAAGTCACTGTGTCTCTGAATTTATTCTATTATTTTAGGAATAGTTTGTCTCTTAACGGAAACCAACCCTTTCTTCCTACTCTTTGTGCCCCCAAATCTACTTTTGACTGGCTACTGATTCTGGAGAGGGTAATGCCAAATTAACTTCTGATGAATTTCAAGGCATCTCAAAGTTTATACCCAGTAAACCTCATTATATTAACACTGGGAGTCTGTTAAAACAAGTAGAAAGCTTTTACCTTTTCAGTTTAGCTAACCTGACCAATTTAGTACTTACAGACAACGTAGCTCCACAAATTAAGCTTTCTGTTCCTTTGGGTCTTCTACTGAGCTTATTTATTGAGCTTAGGTTTGTGAGAAGAGTTATCTGTCAGTAAGCTCTTCTTTGAACCTATGTATCTCTTGGGGGAATTTTACCTTAGAAGATTCATATACATAATTACTTATTTTCTTTTCAGAAACACAAAGCATCAAGCCATTTTTTTTTTACTTTTAATAACATATCATTGCCCTAATTTTTGCTGATAGATTTTTAAATTAACTATTAAATGTTTAAATCTCTGTACTCCCTAGAATTAGTGACATAAACATTCCTAAATTACTAGAAAACAGCTGTTTTAAAAAATATATTTTTTCTTCTCTGTTTCTCTGTTCTTGATTAACCAAATATAATGACTAAATAACTGCATGTTATATAATTAAACAGGTCACTGATGAGGACAATAAACTGAGGACAATACTGGATTTAAGAGGTCACTTCCCTCTTCCCTAACAGTCAGTGAAAGAGTAGTTTCTTTTGTTGTTATATCAGGCTCATTATGATGGAGAAACCAATTATATTTGCCAGGAATTACATGTAAAATAATAGGAAGCAGAGTTTTCTCTCTTACTCTTGGAGAACACTTAGATCATTTTTCATTAAGAAGTAGTTTGTGGTTTGAAGTAGAGTTTTCTAAGCAATCATGAGAGCTTCTTATGCACAAGGAAGAAAATAACTTTTTTAATATGTATGTGCCAAGTTCATGGAAATCAGAGAATCTTTTAAAAGAAATATAGAACTACAATACAGCAGATAATTTTTAAAAAACTCCCTTAGACCACTTTCTCTCATCCCCTGGTTTTAATTTTTATTACTTCTAAATAAATATGTTATTACTCAATATATCTACACATATCTTATTTGGAAATTAATAAACTACACAACAAGAGCAATATTATGTAGTAGAAAATATAGAAGAGCTTGATTAAGTGGTAGCAATAGTAGTTACTTTTGGTAGTAAGAAAATAGACTAAAAATTATAAATAACTTGGCTACACTATATTATAAACATTTGAGAAAAGCATGCTTTAATAATTTTGTATATGGAGGTGGAGTGTTTTGGGATTTTTGAATGGAGAGATGGGACACTGAGGCAATAAGCAGGAAGCAGCATTTATTGATGCCGGCACTGGCTCAGTGGATTCAAAGGCGGAGCCCCAGTTGTAACATGGTGGGTAGTATTATACAGTCTTGTTATCGATACACAGCTACAGAGATAAGGAAGAACATTAATTGGTTGGCAAGCTATGAAATAACTATTGTTAGCTGAAGAGTCCTCGAGGTGTGAAAAGGACAGTCAGTAACAAATTAATTCGAGCAGGAAATGGCCAGGCAGGGTCAGGCTGCCACAGAGAGCTCCGATTTTTCCTCTCAAATTCTAAATAAATAGAGAAATGGATAAAGGAGTCAGACGTAAGGACATTAAAATATTTAACTAGTTGTAAAGCTGATAATAGGAGACTATTATCTGTACCCCCTTTATTCAACATATCTGCTCAGTAACAGAGCTGAGCACATAAAGATATTTCTTCTATTCAGGGAAAGGATAGTTAGTTCACAGGAGAGGAGAAGTAGTATAACTTGAGAGCAGGCTTCTTGGAAAGAGGGAAAGCTATAAAAGAATTGAGCCACACAGGTTCATTTTCTTCTCTCTCTATACTAATCAATCTGTTAAATCACTTTTTTTCTCATTGTGAGGATTCAGTAAAGGGCTGTGGAAAAAAAGAAAGATGAAGGTCACCTCTGAAACCTTTTACTCCAGGGAAGAAAAATTTTCTTCCCTCAGAGAAACATGAGGGGGAGGAAAGAACATTTCCTCTTTCAGTGGACGGCATCACAAGAGGGTGGAACTGGAGTCATCCTATAAAGAGGTACTCAAGGCAAGTGCATTGCCTGCTAATTGGTGTGGAGGCGGAGAAACAAAGTCTTCATGAGCAGCAAGACTTTGTTGGAACATTTTCTCCAGGAGAGTAGGTTCTTTGTCTTGATATTAGTATATTCCTTATTCCAAGAATTAAAAGCTGCAGGTACTAAGCACTCAATAAATAGATTTTGAATGAAAGGAGGTAGCAGCCAATTTGTGAAAGTTTTAAATTTGAGACTTAAGAATTAGAATTGTACTTTAGAGATGTGTGCAGATTTTCAAGCAGGGTCTGACATGAATAAAATGTAATTTTAGGAAGATTAATCAGGCAATGCTTTATGCAATGAATTGTATTATCAGGAGTCTTGAGGGAGGGAGTTCAATTAGCAGATAATTGCAATAGCCTTAGGATGATCTGATGGTGGCTTTATTAAAGTAGAAGAGGGTGGGTCTGGAAGAGAGGAAAGGACAGTTATGTAAAACCCCCATGGAGGAAAGCAGGCAGGCCTTGATAAATGACTAGAAGAGGGAGTAGGGGGAAGGAAGAATGATCATGAACTGACTCATTATTAATTGAGCACTTATCATGATGTAAAACTCTTGAAGGAGTAAATTTAAACTTATGAAATAATTATTCTTTTAGTGAAATTATGATGCTCATAGCGAAAAAGCTCACTGGAAAACAAATGAAGATATCAGGCATAGATTCTGGGGGTAAATGGTATATCTGTGCAGAGATAGTAAGTACCTAGAAATGTGGAAACAAATGAAGGCTAAACCTTTTTTTGTAACCAAGAGATCAAGAAAGTAAAATAAATTGCTGGAGATGCTAATTTAGTGGAATATGGACTCAGATTTTTATGTTGTTTTGAGTCTTATGATTTGTTCTGAAAACATGTATCAACAAGTATTATGTGTCAATTTTATCTTTAGTATTTCAATCACTATAAAATTCTTTATAAATGTAAATATAAAATAATGATATTAATAAATACACAATCTTTGAATAACATAAGTATTATATTTACATTGTTCAAGTCCAGGATAACAACTAAGCAATATAAATATGTATATAGAATACAAAAATTGCAAATTTTAAAGAAAAAATTCAGTAAAGAGAATTAAAACAGACTCAAGCTGGGTTGAACACACAGGTGATGTATACTGACTGCAACAAGGAGATAGTTTTTTTAAAAAAATTGAATGCTTGATCAAATTTACTTCCTTGCTCAAAAATCATAAAGAAATATAAAGAAATAAATATTTTTTATTGTTTTTTAATTGTATATATAATGATATGTAAATTTTTTCTGATATAATTTAATAGCACTCACTGTGTTTAATACTGTACACTTCATAATGACAAGATCTTGTTTTGTTTTGGGTTCAGAAACACAAGGTTTTGAATACAACCAAAGTTCTCTCATTTCCTTTTTTAAATTTAAAAACTAAATGAAGACATTATTGTGGTTTAATCTGCACTTTGAAAATGTGTCAGTTTTTGCCCTTAAGTTCATTCATAGAATTCTATAAAAATGACTTTCTAAGAGAAAAAGTGAACATACAGAAGTTTAGGTCTTTTACACCATTAAGGCTCATTGGTACAATGCAACTTCATTAGATTAATTGTTTTTAATTAATTACTGAATGTAATGGAGAATGCTCTTTGCCTTCCATTTCCTCTAGTTTTATAATTATGTGTTGATGAGAATACAATAAATAATGTTAAGCAATAATCTCTTATCTAGAAAATGTAACCATTGTTTTCTTTGTTAACCAACAAAGTCCTAAAATCTTTAGAAATAGTAATAGATATTCTCCCATTTTTTTCATTATTATCCACACTTACATATGACAATTCTAGGAGTCAACAGACACTTCGCCAAGTCATGGAAAGAAATATGCAAAAATAATAATACAGCCAAATTGACAGCTTTTAAAAAATAATAGACAATATAGTTTTAATGTTAATTAGTACTCTGAGTATACTTTTAAAGTTTATCTTTTGATTAAGCAGATAAATTTGTCTATGAGCCTGCATTTTTTTGAGTTCTCTAGCAGAAGTCAATACATGCAGTAAGCAAGATAGCATTGAAAGAGATTTTTCTACTCATTAAAGTGAATTTGTTTGGACTATCTTAGTCTTTCTGTGAGAGACAAGAGAGGATGCTTTCCTGTGAAGCTGACTGAAATTTCCTATATGTTGTAATGTCTTACATTAAACATGGCCAAGGCAGGAAAGGAGATACTCAATATGCTCAGAGTCATGCTACTCTAGATGCACAAGCCCTTGGCTTTTTGCACACACTATACATACATGTATATAGGCCAAGGGTATTTTGACAGCTGCTTTCCAAAGCTGGAGAGCAAGAGTGTTTGCCTCAGGCAACAGCCAACAAATTCCAACTGCATCTGGGTTTCAGTCTGTTTTCAGAGAAAAATTGGGTTAAAGGACAGAGTCAGTGCTGGATGTATTCCTGCCGTTGTCCAAAAGACTCCCATGTACACTATCTCCACACCTAAAGGCAGGGAAATAGGATAAACTTTATCATTTTAAAATTAAACAAATAAATGTAAATGTTTTAAATATAGATAAGCACATGACCAGATTTCTAATTATTTATACTGGGCAATAGTAGTGTCGTATTTATTATTGCAATTTTATTTTATGGTTATGTATATGAACAAGTACAAAACATTTGTTGCAAAACCAACATTATACATCGATTAAAACTAAAACCTTGAACAGTACTGTATTGATTATAATCATGGCTTTTGCATTGATTTCCAGACTATTTCTGTGTATCCTTGGGCTGTTTCTAGAAAAATTGTAAGACCGGTACCCTTCTTGGAGATGTTTTTCACCATGGCTTAGAGTACACATGGCACTGTAATTCTCTATTATTCAAAACTCTTCTCTCTCTTTTTATCTCTTCTAACGGCCTTATTCTCCTGTATGTGATGATATAAAATAATTAGATTGCTAATATTGTTGGTACTACTGAATTTTAAGAAACCAAATTAGAAAACATCAAAGTCATATTTAACTTCTTCCATTCCTGTGCCCCCAGATCCCATGCCATTTTATAACCTACCAATGAGGTTTCTCATTTCTATCAAATTATTTTTAGCTGCTAGAGCTTTCTTTCCAAAGTGCTGCTTTGGTACTCAAAAACCTTTCATATTGCCTAGAAATTAAAATGTTTTTTTCTTATGGAACTGTCACTCATCTGAGAAATTTTTATAAAAATAAGAGTCAAAATAGACATATTTAAAATGTGCTAAGTATTATTTTTGCCCATGGAAGTTAAGAAACAATAATTGATAGAAGAGATGATATTTAATCTTGGCATTAAAGAATGAGTAGAAGTTCAGCAGGTAAAATTAGAAAATCAGGAGAGCAGAAGAATATTCCAAGTATGAAGAAATCATATAAACAAAGGCAAAATTACTTCAAAATATAGTATGTTTTGGGGGAAAATATTTATATCAAGCAACATTTCCCAAAATTTGTTTCAAGGAAGGTCCTGCAAGAGATCCCATGAAAAAAAGTAGGACGTTAGTGAGATTCATGGCTAACTTAGTCTGAGAAATTTAACATCTTATGTTTATTTTTCTTTTTAAACTAATTGTGAGTTAACTATTATATTAAAGCCTCTGATGATCTTTTATCTAAAATTTATCCAGATTATGCACATATTTTACCATAGAATCATACTTCCTTTTTAAAAACATGACAGCTTTTATATTACTTTTAACTAATGTTATGTAAACACTGCTTTGGGAAATTGAACTGAAAAACACAAATAATTTCTGAGGTTCTTGCACTGAGACAATTATAAGGGTCATGACATAACAAAGACAACTGTTTTGCAGCCTAAAATACTCAGTAAGGGTACACACATACTATGACCTGATATAGAATGCACTGTAGTAAAGACATCGAATTTTCTATTTACTCTTATTTTAATATAGTAGAGAAAATTTGGCAACATGAATTCAAAACTATGACATCTTCTTTTCCAGCATTGAAGGAGATGGGATTGGGGAAAGGGCCAGTCAAAGGTATAAGGCACTGGTCACTGGAGCTGACATTAACTGACCTTAATATATTAAATCTGAGAATAGATTTTAAACAAAATTTAAATTAAAAAGAGAATTACCATCATCTTTATTGCCAAGAACAGCGAATAGTTAATTACTGTATTGTTTCAGTTGCTCAGCTGAGTATTGTTGAGAGCTGAGGGGATCAGAATTAAGCAATGGTTGAACATGCTGCATTCACATGGGTTAAGACCATCTTGGAATTTTATCCCCTTCACCACTTAGTTACTATCACATAAATTTTTATATTATCCTAAATTCCTTTCCACTTTCCAGAGACAGATACCACTTTGGATAATTTACTTGACTTAACACATGCAGATCTAACCTATGTTCTAATGTAATTTATCTAACATTTCTAGTGGGTTCTTAAGTGGGAAACATGGGTAATCATAGTAACTACCCCTGTGGAGTTTGGGATGGATTAAACAAAATAATATATAAAAAGTGTTTAACATGGCATTAAGAACATAACCACTAGATACATATAAATTATGGTGTTGATCACAATTATGTTGATGTTATTTCTAAAGTCTTCTCAAGCGAGCATGATTTGTAAATATTTATATTTATAATTGTTTGGCATGGGAAAGACACTTGTTCTGCTTAAAGCAATTTTAATCTGTGCAATCATTTATCAAACATGTGAGAAAGAGCCTTTCAACACAATTCTCTTCATTTAAAATGCTATTTAGCAATACTATTTGGTATCATTTAACTTTCTGGATTATAGCTCCTAAGTATGTCTTGAGTTGAAATCCTTGCTTTAGAGGTAATTGCCTTGGATTGGTTTGATCTATATTACCTAGAGGAGGTAGACAAAAACAAAGAAAAGTTGAAGATGAAGCAGAAGAGGAGGAAAAAAACGATAAATAAATGCCCCCATCTTCATGAGTAGCAGAGGTTCGTTTTCTTCTCTCTAATTCCGATATTTAACATCCTTGGTGATTTTTAAAGATTTAGGTCAGGGGATGAGAAAAAAAACTCTGAGCTTTAGGATGTATTTCTTGGCTTCCAATATCCTTCTCACAGTATTCTTATAGCACAACACACCCAGTTATTTGGCAAAGCCTACCATTATTCATTTATTTTGAAATATAGACATTATAAGTCACTACTAGGGCATGATAAAGAAAACCTATAGAAATAATGATGGAAGTAGACATACTACTGCTGCAAAGCAGGGGAATATATCTTTCCTGGCAAAGGAAAAACATTTACATGAAAGATACACAGACTTTAATAAATATGAGATGTGAAAGCAATATTTTTGCACAAAAGGAATAGCTTAATTCAGAGAAGATGAACATGAACTCAGTGTTCAGTTTCTGGTTAATTAGAGAATACACATATTAGGCTCAAGGTCATAGCTATCTATCACATTACAATTCTCCTAGCTGCCATAAACATTCTGTTCTTTGTTCTCATCCTTTCCCCTATTTTTGTTTGTTTGTTTGTTTGTCTTGTTTTGTTTTGTTTTGCTTTATCATGGCTAAATAATTTAAGAATAGAGTAACATACCCAGGATGTTCCTGGAAGAGTTGTTCCTTCCTTAGAAGGAAATTACACTTTCACTCTAGTCTGTAAGCAGAGTAATAACCTTAAGATGTGGATAGTGCATCTGCTTTATCAAAAGCAGAAATAGGAGAGAATAAAGATAATTTAAAAAGGTAACCAAAAATGAATAAGAGAGTCTCTTGGCATTCTGGACCATTATTCTGTCATTCCTAGAGCCAGAATTATTCTATCCCTCCTAGAAATTTGTTTAAGTTGAATACTTAACTGTGGCCTTTATGTTTTAGTTAGTTTAAATTGCCACATAAAATGTCTTGAATAATAGAATTGTGAAGATTAAAAAAAGAAACCTCATCTAAAATTGGACTAGGGAAGACCTATAGAGAGAGCTCACATACTCTACCACTCCTAGATCAATTACCTCAAACAGAAAATCACCAATTATACCAAAAAGGAAGATGACAGCAACTGAATGTCAGTTAATTCAGATACAGACCCCAAAAGGAAGAGAAGTAACTTGCACCCCTAACCAGGAAGTGTAACTACTTTACTACTTTAGTAGGAGAAAGATTTTCTTCTTCCCCAACAACAAGTTCAGTCGATGGAAATGTCACTGCTAGTGAAAAGCCATAGCTGACTCTTCTTCAATAATTTTTTATTTCCTTCTTTATCTCACTCTCCATTCTATAAAAGTCATTCATCTTGGATAACCTCTAGAAGGATCTCTCCATTTGCTAGAGGAGATGCTGTCCAATGCATGAATCATTTAAAAAAGCCAACTAGATCTTCAAATTTACTTAGTTAAATATTGTTTATCAACAAAATGATGGTAAATAAATAGCAATTTTATATTTGCTGAAGTTTCTGGAGCTTTTTTCAGTTTACAATTATATATTAATATATTTACTATAATTTGAACATATTTAGACAACAATATATACTCCTTATTGAAAGAGTTCCTCAGTTGCCATCTGATTCATCTATAGTGTTAAATTTTAAATTTTCTTTATTTTTTATTGCATTAGGTTTCTTTTCATTGCTACTATTAAATTTATTGCTTAGATAACCATGTTATTTATTGTTAAACAATTAAAATATACTGAATATATTTATGATATAGTACCTATAAAATATTTTCTCTTCTAAATGTAATCTTATACATATTCAAATAGATAGTGAACATAATATTTCTCAAACAAGGAATATTTTAGCTCTGAGACAGTGCATGTGATTTTCCAGTTGCCATGATAACTACTTTTTATTTTACAAAAGCACAGATGTACAAAGCAAGAAAAAATAGACAAGAAAATGGCAAATTTTCCAAAAATGGTACATTTTATTTAATTCAAACATTACTTCTTTTCTTTGCAAATGATAACTTTTGAATCTTTATTAAAAATAAAGCATAAAGAGAGATTTTAAACTTTAGCTTTTGTAATATATTTTTAAATAAAAATCTAGTAAGTATGGATTATGTACTAAATGACCTTGGGTAGTATCAGAAGGTGCCTAAAATCTGATGTCATTCTCCTCATTAGCAGATTTCATTTTAGGCATTGATAAGATTTACAAAATGTTTCTCAAATCTACTGTGTTTGTAGAGAATGGCCATCCTGAAACAAAAGTGAAGATACGTTTTGGGTTTGCCTCTATTGCCTGAAATACTGACTTGTTTCATTCTCTTTAAGAAAGTGTCACGAATGTGTTCTGCTCAGAAGGAATGATGTACTTCTTTCTTACCCTTGCAGATTCTCCAGTTTCTTCAAAATAATATATTAAATATAAAATAACTAAAATATATTAAATGTAAAAAAAATTATAATCGAATTTTGAGGTCCATTCTAAAGTAGCATTGATTTTTGCTTGAAAAGCCAAGCCTCGAGTTTGACTTGACTTTGCTTTAGAATTATATATTTGTTTATTGCTATGAGAATTTCTAGTCCAGTTTAAACAAATTGTTCAACTATATCTAATCTCTTAGTTGTACAACTGTATGTAGAACATCTTTGAGCAAATACAATTTAGATATGTCCTCAATCATTATTTGATATCTGTTTCTTAACTATCTGAAATTAACGTTCTTCCATGTGCTCAATAGCAAGACTTCTCACAGGGCTCAATAGCAAGATATTTCTTTTTAAATTGATCCTACATCAAAAGTAGTTGGAAAACATTTTTCTAAACATCTATCCAATTATTGGCAAGGACAGTTTTGTTCCCTCAGGAAATACTGATGGGTTCTTTCTATGTGAAATTCCATGCCTCTACAAAAGTCTACAAAAAAGTAGAACTCATTAGTATCTCTTTTGCCAGTTTTGCCCCTTAAATTTTCTCATCCTCAAATTTTACCTGTTGCCCTTTCCTTCCAGAGAAGCCAGTGTCCAATCTGTGCTGAGGTTGCCTGAGTATACGGTGATAAATTCTTTGAAATGTTTGAGAGTGTGGTTAAAAAATAAATAAAATAAGCAAGTGACTGTCTTCCTACCCTCGTCCTGAAATTAAATAGTCTGTAATGAAATCACAGAATTAGTATATGTGCAATCTCTAGCTTTAAGGGGGAATAAAAGAAAAATTGCTATGGAAAATAGAACTTGATCTATAAAATGAGTCATAGTTGCATTTCACCATGTTAATTCTGTATTTCCTGCATTTTATTTTTAAAACTGTCTCTCCATCATCTATAGACATGGACAAAATTACAAGCATTCTTAGAGCTTTGTTACTTAAAAGGTGGTTCATGGATCATAAACATCAACTACACATGGAAGCTTTTTTAGAAATACATAATCTTGGGCCCCACTCTAGATGTGCTCACTCTGAATTTTTGTTTTAGCAGAACACTTGGGTGATTGTCATGCACATTAAAGTATGAAAAACACTACCCTAGAGGTGACATAGATATTTATCACTTGCCACCCTCTTCTGCCCAGATCCTCAAGTGATCACAAACAAAACATCTACCAGCTCAAATATCTACCTTCATGTGTTAGGCACGTGGACCAATGTGAATTGGAATGAAAGATGTGAGCAAACTCATATGACTCATATATGGCACATGGTACTCAATGCTTTCACATACATTTTCTTATCTAACCTTTGCATTAGTCTTTGGCAGGTATCCTGATCCTGTAGGAGTGAAAAACTTTTTTCTTCTTTTTTTCTAGGTCCTTTGTCTGCTCTAATAATTAAATCGACAAAAAACAGATTAATAGGAGAAAAACAAATTTAATTTTATACATATTAGAACCCCATAAAAAATTATGAGACTCAAAGACAGAAAGTTGAGGCTATATATTATCCTGAGCTAAGGAGAAGGAACTAGGTAGAGGTCTGGAGCTTTAAGAGGTAGGAGAACAATTCACAGGAGAGTGAGAAGAGCAAATGTTTGGTAAACAGATATTTGCTCTGCCATACAGCTATCTTTCTGACATAAAAAGTTATCTCTGGCAATAGCTCTCTTCCTGGTACAGGTTCTCCTATTCAAATTGTTTTAAGCAGTTAAGGGAAGGGTAAAAATTTTTTCTCAAGTCTGTTGGGTCTTAATTGCCTTTAGCAGAAAACAGTCTATATGCCAAAGTGGTGGCATATTTTGGAATGACATATTCTGTTTCTCCTCAACCCATACTGTTAATATTGTTGCTGTTGTTACTGTAATATTTAAATTGGCATAATAATGAAACAGAGGTTCAAAAAAGTCAATTAACACAAAATGACTTTTCTAATATTATATGACTAGTAAACACTGAACTATTTTATAATTATTGAATAGCTGCCTAATTGATCTCACTGATTTCAATTTTACTATACTTTATTCTGCTACCAGAATAATTTTTCTCATATGTATATCTAATCTTACCAGTTACCTGCTTAAAATCTGTGATAGATTTTTATATGACTTAAGAGAAACTCTTACTGATTTTTCCCTGCCTATCTTTCTTTCTGCATGTGTTACTATAATTTTACACTTTTAGAATTATTTTTGCATTTATATTTCCTATATTCCTTCTGTTGCTAGAACATTCTTCCTCTTTTCATTCAAAAGGCCAATTTCAATTTCTTTCTTAAAACCTGTTTTGTCTCACCTTCTAAGAAGCCTCCCCAAACATCTCAATCTGATATAACTGTATCCTGCATCGAATTTGTCAGTCCTTATCCCATGCTATTATAATTATTTCTTTCCTGTCATCTTTAACATTGGAACTGAAAGCTTTTAAAGGAACAAGCATATTTTTTTTCTCAGCAGCTTTTAGCACAGTACATACTCTACAAGAAGTCATAAATTAATGTTTATGGTATAAAGTAAGGTGTTGTAAAAATTTGGTAAGACAGAATGGACCTGAAAAATCAATATTTAGATCAAGTAATGATACTTCAGAGAAACTGAATTTGGTCCTAATCCTAAAACATTGTAATTTTTTTTCTTCTGCCTTCTTGTTACCTTTGTGATACCCATGAATGCCATATTACCATCAGGATAGTCAAAAGTTGTCAGGTGGACCTTCCTCTTGATAATAGCTGGAAAATATAAGGAGGTTCTATTCAATGAAACAGTATTTGGTTTCCATATTATATAAAATTTTTTAAAAATTAGGTTTTATTGAATTTTGTTGTGATAGGCACATTCTTGGTACTTCCTAGTTGTATAGTTAATTCTAATTTAAAAAATCTGTGAGGTTTATATTGTCACTCATTTTTTTGATTAGTAAATTGAAATTTAGAGAGGTTGCTGAATTACCCAAGGTCACACAGGCTGAAGATGACAGGATCCAGGGCTCAAGCCCAGGTCTTTCTGATTTCAGAATTCTGAAAACTCTTCGCTCTTCTGCATAATCACTTTAACTAAGATTAAGCCTTAAAAAGCTCAACAAAGTTCTAGAAATGACATTTCTGTAACCATGCTATAGACAGGAGTGGATCTGTCCTTCTGCAAGCTTTCTGAGCTGATAATTTATACTGATTGGAGTGTGTAAAGGGGAAGGAAATAATACTTTATGTCACAAATGAAAACAATATTCTTCACATGATCTTCACTGATTCCTTTAATCAGAAGTTCTCAAATTTATATATTCAGATTCTATGTAAGCATTTTGGTACCTAGTTTCAAAATTTTCACTGTAACACATTGCTTCACACTTATCCTTGAACAACTTTCCAGAGGAAATATATCCTTGTCTTTTGAATTGAAGCCTTGGGAGTCCAGGGAATGTTGTCTCTCACCCCCAGTTTCTCTACTTATAGCCAAATTTGCTTTTTCCAACAGATAGAGTACAGTGTTCACAGAGACTGTGACTGTATGCTGAGACAGCTCATTACCATACCTACGTGAGCCACCACTGTAAGTCCATGTGGCACAACATTTTTTTCAATATTTTAAATCTAACTAAGGTATTAAAAACCTATAAAGTATTGACATTATTTAATTATTTTAACATATTACATTACTTAATATTCCCTTAGATTTCATATGTTAAATTTCAGTCTACAATAAATTTTGGAGCCAAGTTTAAAACTCTCAAAATAGAATTTTAATGAAAATGCTAAGATATTCTCAAGTATAGCTGCATAAAAGCTGCAGCTTTTTAAAAAGCTATTTCCATCATGGTTTAAAAAACATATGGCAGGTCTTTTTTGGAAGTTTTCTAATGGTATGTAAAATTTGTAGTTACAAATATTCTACCATTTAAATAAGCTCACTCAACTTCACCTTTCTGAATTAGCAGAACTTAACTATTCATTGTCAACTGATTCATGAATATAGAACCAAGCTTAATTTGGAACATATGGTCTAAAGATAATAAATTTAAATGCCTGATGTAAAGTAAATTAGAATTGGGATTGTAATGCTGATCGCTTTTTCTACAAGACTCTTATAACATCTGTCCAGAAACTTTAATTTTTTTCAGATGTTTTTACACACATGCTGCTTAAAATCTCTATATATGTATTAAACTTTCCTTCAAGAGAATAATTAGAAACATTAGTTATTATTTAAGGATAAAATGGTATATACATAAAAAAATAAAATTGTACAATTATCTTTGTTAGAAGAACCTTAATTTTATGAATAGACCAAAAAACAATATTAAGAGGAAAAATTGTTGTTTAGGATTTGAGGAGGTGAAATGCTTCTAAATACATTCTATATCAAAAACAACCACTATATCAGATAAAAACACCCTTCCCTTCTAAGCTTTCTCATGCTTAACAGGAACTAAAATTTAGAAACCAAATTTCCCATTATTTTCTCTCAGTATGGTTAGATTCCACCTATAAGAGATATTCTCAAAATATTTGAGAAACGGAAGAAAATCAGACATAACTATTTCTGACAGTCAACATCTGTCAGAAAGCACATAGCTTTGGCAGTCAAGAGTTTTTGCAGCAACTTGCATGTGTTCACCTAAGAGTTATCTACTTTGTTGTGGTAGTTCTCTGAAAACATCAATAACAATTTTTTATAATCCTTATACTCTTTGGTTTTTTAAAAATCTAGTAGGAGTTTCCTGATTTCACTGTCCTTAACTTTTCTATTATATAAACTTCTCATTTTTAGTATTAAATCACTTCCTATTTGAGATACCACTAACAGTTTCTACATTCATGATTAAACTGACATATCTACTATGTGAACTTGGGATTTGCTTGACAAAATTAAACTAGATTTCTGACATTTGGAAATATTAATATATTTATACAATTGTAACCCAATTTTTTTCAACAACTGAAAGGCTTTTCATCAACAATGTTTATTGATATTTGATTTCAAGAGAGAAAATGTGTTAAAACATCATTGACAGTAATATCATCAGAAATTACTGTTGTTATGGATGGATTCTTAGCCACTACTATTTACAATCAAAGCCCTTGTGTTGTAGAATTGTAGAGTGCATCATTTATATCCGAGACTATAAAAATGGCACCCTGAATTTGTGTAGGGAAGCCTATCTAACTACACATAATGGCCCTATTTCATTACTATTTCAGTTAAAGTTTTAAAAAGTCATGTTTCCAAATGTTACAAAATTTCTTAATGGGATACAATTATGCCAGTCTAGTTTTCCTAATTAAATCTACTCATATGTGTATGATTGAACACACACACACACACACACACACACACACACACACACACACACACAGTTTCATATTTGCTTAATGCCATGTGCATAAAATAAGAATTTCATATCTATTTTGCTCTTTAAACAAATGTGTTTAATTGTGTGCTTTATGCCAAGCACTGTGCTAACAGTTATATGTAATGAAGCACAAATTAAGGTATTTTTTTGTCCTTATAGTTTCTGTGGTTCAGTGTTTATATCTATATCTATCTATCTATCTATCTATCTATCTATCTATCTATCTATCTATCTCCAAATATATATATTTGGATAGCTCAGTAGATAGCTATAATCCAAAAGGGTAATAAGTTTTGAAAGAAAGTACCAGGATACTGAAAGCTGTAAGATATTTAAGAGAGCACATACCTGATCTAGTCTAGAGGATATAAAGAAAGGAACCCACTGAGCAAATATTTTCCTACAAAATTTTCCTAAGCAAGTAATATTTGTGTTGAAACTTGAGGATAATGTATCATCTGGGGTTCAGCCAGGGAAGCAGAGTCATTATAATGGTTATGGAGTCAGGGAGACAGTATAGGTATGAAACCTCACAGAGTCATGCAAAGAGGTAAGGGAAGTGAAAGGCAGAAGGAAAGAATTAGAGGATCAGAAAACAAGTTACTAACTTTGGCCTAAAGTTGCTTTCTTGGGTGAACTAGTCAAATCCTGCAGAAAAATTTGAGAAGCCAAGAAAACCAAGTCCCCTGAATGGAGGTGTGAAGGGAACTTTCTAAAGACTTTGAGAGAAAGCTATTATTTCTATGTAACTTCTGCCTCTGTTTAGGGGATGCTGTTATCAAGTTATCAGCAATTGAGTAGAAGAGATGGACAGAGTGGAGGAGAGTAGGAATAAGCTAGAACTCACCAGGTATCTCTGCATCTCTCTGCCATCTATGTGATCACATAAAGACCTTTAGAGTGTAATGGCTGTTATCTCACTTTCACTTCTCAAATATCCCACAGGTTGCTCATTTCACCAACTCTAACCAGAAACATTTTGCAACAGGAAAATGATTTTAGGCAATGGCTGATAGAAAAATATGGTATACATAAGTAGGGGTTAACTAAATGAGGATTTCAAGAAAGGACAAACAGAAGCTAGAAGCAGAGAGTTCAGTATAGTGTATTCAACACATGTTATTTAATACAAGGTAAACCTTGCTTATATACAACTTTTGATCAAAACTCTTATTTTCTAGTTTGATTTTTGTGAGAAGTGGATTAAGAATTCAAAACTGGATTTAAGCACCTCACATAAAAGTCTTTAAAAAAAGAAGAAATCAATATCACAAGCATAGATAATAAAAGGAAAATTTATACTTGTCATTTTTGACTTTTTTAAATGAACAGAGTATTAATAAAAGAACAACTTGAGGGAAGAAATAGTAACTGAAAGAACTGGCAGTTTAGATCTGTATTAAGCATATTTCATGAAAATTAAACTGATCCTGAATTAACTCTCCTCAAATGTCTTGACAGACACATATATTTGCCATCCTTTGGACAATTTCCTTTTGGTTTGAGCCCATGAAACAATTCACAGTTTCACATTTCTGCACAGAATTTTTTTGCTTGATGGAGCAAAGTTTTATGTTATGAGAGCATACAGTTAGCATTTTTGGAAAGGGGAGTGTTCCAAAGATAAAAGAGGATGATAAGCATTTATTCTATATTAAATTCAGTTGATAAATGACCATTTTTTTTTCTTCTTTTAATTCCCACCCCCTCTCAATTACCATTTGGCTATTAATTCTAGAATCTAAAATGACTTTGGTAATTTTTATCAAAATATTTGATTATTTATTATATTTGATGATGTGAGACTGTAAAAGCATCACTTTTATACTTCCATAACAAATATTGAGTAACAAGTGAAAGAAACCAGGCCTTGAATAAAAGAAAAATAGACAACTATCCCATAAAATCAGGGCTGTTATTCAAACTAGAAGATACTGTACCATTTGGATTTTGTTCAATTTTGATGAAAAGTTCAATGAGAAACCTCAATATCCTAGGTTTTATCTCATTTAATCAATGAAATCGAACCAAAACAAAATCAATAAAACATCATAGAAAAGTAGTTGGTATGTAATTTTAAATTGAAATTAATACAGCAGTAGCAATATCAGATCTCTTTTTATTTGTTCTCTTTTGGGGAAGTATAAAAATGAGATAATTGCAATTTATAGACCTTTTGAATATTTCCCAAATCAGATGTGGGTTATTATAAGAACAAGCAAAAAAAGACCATTTTTCTCATGTTATTCTTTTTTAAGTAAAATTGTTCTTTTTTAAAAAATGTTTGTTTTTGTTTTCTATATCTACACACAACTACTATAAGTGTCCATACCAATTTTTGTCAATGATATGGTAAATACTATAATGATCTAATATAGTCAATAAACTGTTTTTTGTTTAATAATAGTAAGGAAAGTCTTCTTAGACTTTCCTTAGACTCCTTAGACTCTTTGCTCTTAATCAATCTGTATTCTCAATTTATACCATCCTTCTAAGGAAGAGTCACATGACACAATGAATATCTAACAAATACCAAAATATTTTTAAACCAGAAGGAATAGGCACATGTTCAATAGGCCACAACCTCTCAACAAAGTACAAGACATACACTTTTTCTCTTTTATGTACACATGGATTGCTTTTCAATGAGTTCATGGTGAACTCAATCTCTATTCAAATACTTACTAAGGATATTTAATAAAATAATCCAAGTAAGGTTATCGTAAATTCTATGTATGCCACATTTTCAATAAGTGTATAGTATTAAAATTGTATTGCTGTATTATTTTATGTATACCTCCAGAGAATTCTTTCAATATTTTTATGTAGGTTATATACATAATTATCAGCAGATATAATGTCTCTTGTGCATGTCAGTCAAGTCACATTTGCCTAAATACTTCAATTTAATTTAAGAAATATACATTGAGTACCTACTTTGTGTCATATACTTTTCTAAGTGCTTAGAATAAATTAGTGGATGAAATGAACAAAATAATGTCTGCCTTGTAATCTTGCATTCTAAGTATACATAAATATTTTCACCTACATTTTTTACCTCAAATCCAATATTCTTAAAATTAAATTAGTCATTTTCAGTATAGATGTTATTATTATTATCTTTCCTGTTTTTAAAAACACCACAAGCATCTAAACTGAATTTCTAATGTTTGCTGTCTTTTTTACAATTAATTTCCAATTCTGTCAATCCATCATTTATAATTATTTTTATGTTCATCTTAGTAAATAGTCTTTTTTGTTTTCTCTTATCCATTTTTTTGTGTTTCTGCCATTAATTTATCAAATAAGCACATAGTAAACATTTACATTTTGTGTTATATATCATGCCTGAAATATTACAATAGTTTCCTAATTGATTTTTTTATCTCTGTAAACTTTTCTAATGTATTCTACACATTATTGCAGGATAGGTTTTTTTCTTTCAATACTAGTTTCATGAAGCCAACATTCTTTTCATTAGCTATGAATGACACTCATGTGCCAGAAAGATAAAGTTTATTGCTGTTAAGTAATAGCAACTTCTTGGTATTTTCTTGTCCCAATTCCTGTTTTAACTGGTTTACTTTCTATACTTACAGGGTGGGTCTCTTTTACCAGCCCTCAAGTGCACCTTTCTAGCTTTCTTCTTTGCATTTTTTTCCTAATGCAAAACTACTTTCCCCTATCCAAAGCTGATCAATCACTCAAAACCAACCTTAAATCTCACCTCCTCCATAAATTCTTTCCTACCTATTTCAATAGTATAAACTGTCCTATTACATTTCAATATCACTAAGCACCTTTACTTTATACTTATTTTTACACTGCTTAAATTTCTATCTGTAATTTTGTCTATCAGTGTGATGCACACCTCATAGATGCTCAATATTACTCTTAATTTTTATCACACCTATTCTTAATAAGATTGATTCACAAAGATTATAAATCAGATGACAATCAAAATAACTAAAAATTATTAGATGAGAAATTTGGCATCTTATAAATTAATGCTAAAATAAGGAGCTATGGATAAAAACCTATAATGAGACAAGAACATGTTTATCTATTGCTGTAAATTTAACTGTAGACTCTAAGTATCTAAGAGAAAGAGTTTAATGGTTGGTTTTATGATTTATGGGATAGTAATAAAATATCTGAAATATTGCTCAGAATTACAATTATGTTATTAAAACCAGAAAAAGAAATTTCTATGTATCCGCATAGGGTGTGCAGCACATATGTACTGAATAATATCTTCTATCCTGTAAAATACAAAAATTAATTACTTAGAGGTTTTTTTGTTTTGTTTTGTTTTGTTTTGTTTTTTTAGTAATAGTTTTCCAAACTAAGATAATAAGACCTGGTTAAAACATAACTCAGTAAATAATATTACACTGGGATTAAACTAAATCTATTTCATATATGCAGCTCTTATGTAGCATGTGTAATTCTAATAACTTTAGAATGCTGATATGAGATAATAGAATATCTCTTAAATTCCTTGTAATTCTGTAGTTTAAGGAATTTTCAATAGTAATTTCACTGAGATCAATTAACATCCTATGTGCTGTCAGTAAGATTTAGCCATATTTATGACAAAAACCATCAAATTAGACAAAAGAAGTAATTTTTAATTGTCAAACAATTCAATAAAATATATAAATACAATAAACTTTGTTGCCAAAGAAGTAATAAAAATACATAAGGAATAACTGATAAAAATATAAGAACAAGTTGAAAACAAACAAAATTATAATAAAAAGTCCTCAAACCATTGATATTTTTAACATCAAAGTGGGAAAATTCATCAATCTAATGATTCCCACACAAGCATACCTTGGAAAGCAGAGTTAGGGAGGAAAACCTTATTTAAGATAGAATAGATTTTCTACATATTAGACAATTTAAAAAATTATTAACAAAGTTATTTTTTTCTAAGTTAAATCAGAATGTGCCTCTGTCAAAAGAGGAATGTGAAAAGGACTGTGTCAAAACTGTGTCAAAATAACCACATTGAAAACACCTTATCAGATATCATCTTCCTAGAGATGTTTGAGGTAAACCTGGTATTTGGAGGTAATCTCATAATTTTTTCACCGGAATTTGTATCAGACATTTTTCTTTATTCTTGAAATTCTGTTTTTCACATTATGTCTGTTAGGAGGTTTTGAAATAATTTTTTGTCAATAATAATTTTGTTTATAATTTTCTTCATTTTAATGAAGTATTATATCTTCAAATATGTTCTCTGATTTACTTGTTAGTTCATTTCTGCAGTCACAACTGTTACCAATCTAATGGATCAGCCTTATCTATCTTCCATGCAAATCATCTTATGTTTCATTAATTTCTCTCTTTTTGCAGTGCATTCAGTTGCAACTGTTTCCCACTTAGTTTTCTGTATTGTTTATCGTGATGTTTGCTGCCAGAAGTGTTGCTATGTTTGTCTTGCAAGCAAATTTTGAAACTTTCCAATTCTCCTTTATCTCTTATTTTATACATTTCATTAAAGATTTCCTTGAGAATGCAGAATTATACGAATGTGTCTTCTTTTCCTACGGTGTCCACTTCAAAAATGTATTTTCTATTTTTTTTCATTTAAAATATTTTCATAGTCTCATTTTTTTTTCTTTTTCCTATTAACATTTTTAGTTTTCACTAAAAAATTACTGTTTAGATAGATTTTTTATGGTTTCCTGTTGGGAGCCATTCTTGCTGAATGCCCGATGAACAGGGTTAAAGTTGCCTGCAAGCTAGAAGTTTGCAGAGAAGGTGGGCTCTGTACTGAAGGAGGAAGTTTGGCTTAATGTAAACAGTTGAATGTTCCTTGCCCCAAGGAATAAGAGACAGAAAACAGGAACAAGGAGGTTTTGAGAGAACTTATTGTTAGCATATCTGTGGGTTTTGTTTCTCATGCATTTCCAAGGGTATAAATATGCTGTGCTTAATAATCTCCTGCGCAGTATTCACTGTTAGCCCTCCTACTCTATCTTTTGTCTGGGTCTCTCTCGGTCTCTCTCGGTCTCTCTCGGTCTCTCTCGGTCTCTCTCGGTCTCTCTCGGTCTCTCTCGGTCTCTCTCTCTCTCTCACTCTCTCTCACTCTCTCTCTCCCTCTCTTCTTCTCTCCCCCTCTCCCCTCACTCCTCCTCTCGGGAACTGTGCAATCTTAGCAGGCTGGCTCTGGCAGTTCCCCTCTCTATTTACCTGAGTATGATTTTAGGCTTCTTTGTACCATAAAGAGTGCCTGAATGCCAATTGTTTCTTAAGATCTGTTCAGCTATGCAATAGCTTGCAGCAAGCATTAAAGGAATGGGTTTGGGGGTAGCAGCAGATGGGAAAATTTTTACTCTATGCACTTTTTTTTTTTTCTGAATTAAAGTCTCTATATTATAGGACATCTTTGCTAAATTGAATGTATGTCCCGTCTGCAAAGAAGTGGCTATCTTTCAGATTTATATTTGTTTGTTCTTTTAGGATATGTCAGCCTCTTTAGTTTGGAAATGTTTTATAATACCTTGAATTTCCATTTAGTTTTCTACATTAAAATAAAAATATAATGCATGAGAAATAGATAAGATCGCAATATGACAGCAGCTTCATTAATGAGAATGAATTAAAGTTGGAAAGCAATCTATTAAAAACAATTAGTATTAATCACAACAATGCAACATTGTAAAGCAATGACAAAGTCTGAATTTACAGTGGGATGTATTCATAATAAAATAAAACAGTTAAAAAGTCAGGTGAGAGTAAAGAAGACCATTTTTAAGTCTTATCAGTTTTTAATAAAAGTCTAGATGCAGCAAGTGTCCTTGCTTTTATATCTTTGGTTTGAAACGTGCCACAGGAATCAAAAACAGTATCAGTTATTTCAATCTGAAGTTACTGAGTCATAAATTTTATAATATGGTTGATGATTATATGGGAGATTTTTTTTTGTTTGAAGATGCTCCCATTATCAGTAACATAGCTAATTACTGCTGCCATTTTTGATAATAGATGACAAAATATTGTTCCCTGAATATAAGTTGAATGTTGTATAATGAGTGGATCAGTGAAAAGCGATATAGCTGTTTTTTCCTACTTACGATATAAGACTTTCCAATTACACACTAGAAACTTGAATACATAAAAACAATAAAAAAATTAAGTTTATCTATGTAAAATTTTATTAAAAGAAAAACAAATCCATGTCCTACGTTATAGGATCAGTCAGTTCTGCACCTATATGTTCTGGCTCTCAGCTCACTCACTTGCCAAATTGTGCATTTATATCTATGGATATGGAGTTGAGAAGCCTGAAAAAATAGTATTTTTTCCTCCAAATGGAGAAATGGACACTTCAAGGGAGCAATGGAGATATAAAGCACAAACCTCAAAGATTGTAAGATTGGCAGACTCAGTAGTAATCATGTTTATAACTCATGCCTGCCAGGTAAAACAAATATCCAGTTATCAAAATTTACTACAGAAGAGAAAACCTAAACAAACCAATAACAATGGTAGGAACTGGGAAATATATTTAAAAAAAAAAGAAGAAAGAAAATTATTCCCCAAGCCTAGATGGTTTTACAGTAGATTTACAAGCAGCTTGACTCCAATGCATTTGGCCTCTCTCAAGTAGAGTGTGTAAGTGCTGTCCTAATAAGGCTGTTTTAGGAACCGCCAAACTTAGAAAAGTTTTTCCCTTCTGGGTCAGGGCTTATATTATTTCTGAAACTGTAGTAATGCAAAAAGTTTCAGAATACCAGGGCACAATTTTTACTATTATTTTATTTGCCATCATGACAGTGCTAAGAAACATTTGGATATTTAGTTACACAGATTCCAGACCTCTGCTCAAAGTAAGGTTTCTTTAAATGTACAGAAAAGTCTGAGGTGACCTTGCTCAGTTGGTTAGTGGCTAGACATGAAAGAGTTTGACCTCTGCCACACCGAGTGATTCTTAAGGTGAGGAAAAAAGTGTTTTTTGTTTGTTTGTTTGTTTTTGTTTGTTTTTGTTTTTCTTTTTAAAAATTTTAATTGGATTCAAGTATACAGTACATTGATTAGACATTTATATAGTTTATAAAATGATCCCCCTAACTTCCTTAGGGCAGGATTGTGGGACTGCAGTGGTATCTGATCAAAAATTTTTTTCCACTGAGGGCAAGTTTATCTTGTCTAACAGAATCATAGACAGCAAGGCAGTACAATCTCCAAATAGGGAGACTGAGCCAGAGATTCTACAGGTTGTACATTTCCTGCTTTCTCAGTAGAGTTTATTTTCTCACAGACATCTTACTGTAACATCCTTAAAAAAAAATACACATTTTAAAACTCCTTCACCTCTAAAGAAAAATATATAAAATGTCATAAAATATATATAATATCATAAAAATATAAAACATCAGAGGGTCTTGGGATTTTCCTGAATATCTTCCATAATACTGACTCGTCTAGTTCTCAATCCCTATTGCCTGCTTCTCTGTTCCCTCTCTGTAATATGCTGCAGCAATAAGGTCTCACAATTCCCACAAAGATAGTGTGGTTTTCTCTATGTCTTAGTCTTTGGCTAACAATTGCTTTCTCCTTATCCACCTAGTAAACCTTCTAACTCCACCTCAGAAGTCATATCTTCTGAAAAATCTATTCTGTCATTCCCTCCAGACAGCTAGTTAAAAAAGCCTATATCTGTGGTGCTGTTGTGTCTTATACCTATGTCCGTGGTTACACCTTAGACTGCATTATGATTATTTGCCTGTCTTATATTGCCTTGTGGGCAGAATCTTTGTAGAATCTCTTTTATCTCTAACACTTAACAGAATGCAGAATAAATTATAGGTGTTCAATAATTTAATTAAATTTAATTAAATATCTTAGCACCTGCTGGTGTATAAACAAGCAAAATAGAGAAAATTATGAAATCTTGCTATTAGTGATGATATGGTTGGACCTAGAGGGTATTATGCTAAGTGAAATAAGGGGACAAATACCACATAATTCCACTTATATGTGGGATCTAAAAAACAAACGAGCAAAGCAAAATAGAAACAGACTCATAGATGCCCCGACCCGCAGGGCAAAACAACGCGGGGTGAGGAGGAACCTGTGAAGGATGAAGGTAGGACAGGAGACACAAAGAAATGGAGGCAAAACAGGGTTCTGATCAAGCCTCGTTTACTGTAGGTAGGGGTAGAGTATATAAGGGGGAGGATTTGCATAATCATGGTTGCCTTGGATATCGAACCACAGAACATTCCATTTCCTTATATGACCCAAAAATGCAGAAGGGTCCCGGGAGAGGAGGGGGCTGCAAGGTCAGATTAGTTTAAGCAAATGGCTCAAGGGGCCCAGGGCAAGTCAGGGCATGTCAGGGCAACTGACTTTATGCTGTCTATCCTATCAGATAGCACAGGGCGAGGCAGATTCTGTCCCAAGGCGAAGTTGC